>JANEYF010002917.1:770000-1370000 GCA_029963845.1 Rhamnusium bicolor
CATAAAATAAAAAACGTTAAATTTCTACCATAGGCTTTGAAGAGCTTTAAATCTACCCCTAAAAACAACCCTTCAATTTCTCACTTTCAAAAAACATGTCATTTCCAAAAATTAGGTTTTATTTAAATTATGTAAATCCAAAGGAGTTACCCTATCAAACATAAAAAAAAAAAAATTAGTAATGGTAGCCTCAAAGCTTTTGAACTTGTGAATTGTTAAAATTTTAGGTTCGCGATTTTGTATGACAGTGTATATATCGCAATTTGGTACACATTATTTGTATACTCCATGCTCGGTATCATATTGTAGACACAATTCGAACAATTTATGCAAATTATTGATCGTTTCATTGTAAATACAGAAGCAGTTATTCATAAATCGCTCAAAAATACAAGAGAATTTCATAAAAACAGCTGGAAAACTTAAACTTAAATGCAACATTTTATTATGCAAAGTATTTCGACCAAGCGAAGTATGTTGTTTTAAAATTAAATGATAAAAATCAGCAGCATTTAGGGTGAGCCAGCAATTGCTTGAAGACATCCAAGTTTAGCATCTCTTCATGTGACCCAAAGAGCAATACTACAGTTATCGATTCGTTCAGTACTAAATTGTGAGATTTCAGATACACTTTCTAGGTCACAATTTTTTTACAGAATCCTCGAGTTCATTCATTCGAAAATAATAATAGAGCTATACATCATCAGCGCATTGACGAATAGTACAGATATTAAAACACATATATGCAGTACATATAGAGAACCGCAAAGGTCCTAATATCTTTCCCTGTGGCACTCCTTAAGTAACTGGTTTGAAATTAGAAAAAAATAGATCTCGACCAAACTCTCTCATATCTAGCTACTATGTATGAAAAAATGAGACTAGATTCAACAAATTTAAAAATTATTCGAATTTATTTCTAATATAGTATTTCCTAGAGATATCTGCTAGAATCGCTCTGTACAACTTAAAGTTTCATCATGTTTATCCCCTTAAATTTCGTGACATTCATTAAAAATTTATCAAGATGACAGCTTTGTTCATGTCCATTAGTTGCCTTTTTTCGATATGTGATTATTTAATTTAATATTTGCAACAGAGAAATAATAATTAGAATACCACTTCTTCAGGAACGCTTGTTGTTCACATTTTGGGTCTGCATTTGAACAATAAATTTTACCGCGGGCGTGGCTTATGTGCATATATATAATAATTTTGAGTTTATTTTTTCAGCTGCTAATAATTTCACACACATATACGCATATGGGAATTATATCACATGCCCTGTCATTATTGCTACTGAATAATAAATTAATCAATATTATGCATGTCGCCAATTATTACTGGACACCAAAATATTAATATAATATTTCATTATCACCTACGATGTCAAAATATAATAAGCACCGCACGAAATAGGAGCATGATATTTTAGCTGACAATCATTAATTTTAATTTATTCACGTAGAAAGGAAAGGGAACCAGTCAATATTTTATGTTAGGAAGAACTTCCTTTTTTAGAAATATTGATTAATGTATGAATTATTCCAAATGTGTAGCGACAGCCCCCACGAGAATGATCTACCCGGAATTTAAATATAAAACCCACTTTTATTTATTCTATCTAGATATTAGTATTGATAATTACATAAAGGAAATCAAATCATTTATGTAGGCCCGTATTAACCACAGAACACGTCAATTCATGGGGATATGCAATGTTGTTGATAATGTTAACATTGACTTCAGTCCTAGAATCTTTGATGTGAAGCTAATACCGCTGTGGTTTTCCACCAAACATCAAAACACCATATTGCGATGTGCATTTCACCAATCAGGTTCGCATCATCTGGAGATGATTAACACTAACCAAATCTAGTCTCTTAAGTAAAGAGTCTGGCCACATGTATGTCATCTTTTCTATTGGTTCGGATGGTCACATGGTACGCGACATCCATATTTGTCGAATTCATGGTTTGTTTACATTTAGTTTCTGTGTATTTTAATTTGCACTGGAGGGTTGTTGCTTATTTTGAATAAGTAGTTTGAAGGTATGAGATGTTAACATTAACAATTAGAATTAGAGGAGACAAGCTGGAGTGTGAAAATTATCTCGCTACTGAGCACAGCCTATAAAATATTCACAACCATCATCAAAAACAAGTTAGAGCTTTTAACAGAAAACATTCTAAACGAATACCAAGTTAGTTTCAGACTAGACAGATGCACAATTGATCAAATCGTCACCTCCAAATTAATGAAAAATTTTGGGAATCTGATGTCAATATCTCTCAACTCTTTATTGGCTTTAAGCAAGCTTATGATAGAATAAAAAGATTAAAGCTTTATACACTATTACTAGATTTTGATATACCATCGAAATGAATAAGGCTAATAAGACTGACTATGAGCAACACTCACTACCAGGTAAAGGTGGACGGAGAAATAGGCGAAACTTTTAGGGTATCGTAGGGACAGGAGCAGAGAGATGGGATGGCCCCAACTCTCTTTAATTTAGCGTTGGAAATCGTTATAAGGAAAACGAGCATAAACGTATCCTCAATAGTAATAAATAGAACAAATCAAATTATAGGATATGCAAATGACCTGATTAAAATGACAAAGTCAATACGGTTCATAAAAGAACTCTTCACTGTGATAGAAAATGCAGCAAAGGAAATAGATCTCGTGATAAATGAACAAAGAACCAAGTTACTACTGCAAAGTAGTCAACAACACAATCAATTAGGCTAAAACATCACCCTCGATAATTACAATTTTGAAGTAGTGAAAGACTTTACCTACCTGGGCACAAACATATCGGATGACAATGACGAAGCTAAAGAAATTAGAAAAAGGACCAACGCAGACAATAGAGCATACACTCAATACTGCCCATAGTGCCCATCCTAAAATCGAGAGACGTACACAGAAAGACTAAAATTAGACTCTACAAAACAATAAACCGTACATACAAAACGTGGAACCTCTCAGCCAATAATTCGGAGCTTTTAGATCGATTTGAATGGAAAATTTTAAGATGGATTCTTGGTCCAGTAAATAAAGAACCTAGAGTTTGAATGCATATAGAATTGATGCGACTGAGATGGGCAGGACATGCCCAAAGAATGCCAGATGACAGAAAACCCTGAAGAAAAGACTCCGCTGGGAAAGCCGAAGCTGCGCTGGGAAGATGGGGTATGAAAGGATACTGAAGGAATGGTGGGTATAAGAAATTGGAGACATGCAGCAGTGGATCGGGACGAATGGAGAAGGAGGATTAAGGAGGCCAAGGCTAGGTATGGACTGTAGCGCTATCGTAGTAGTAGTAGTAGTGCTGCGTACTGTACCAAGAATGACAAAAAAAAAAAGGTTTTGAATGAAAGTTTTCCTATAGGATCCTCAGAGAAGAAAGGAATAAGCTATCAAAGTACGAAGGGAAAATTGGAATCCTACAAATACTTCATGTTTATGTCAGGTAAGCTACTGCACATTTAAATATTGTTTTCTTTATGTACACTTAATTATTTCTTAATTTAGAATATGCAAAATTATTTAACATTTGATCTTTAGGTGAATTCTCAAAAGCTTAGGTTAGGCCAAGGCTCCAATTAGATAAATTTTATGAAGCTTTTATGTTTGTGCTACTAAAATATAAAATCATGTGGTTCCAAATAAGTTAGTTTAAAATAAATCTACATTGAAAAATTATACATACATTTAAGTTAAAAAGTGACAAATGAAAAGATTTAAATTTTTTTTAATCTTTTCATACGAGTCGGTTTCAGGAAAATATAAGGATTTGCTGCAAATATTATGATTTCTCTCAAATTGTTTATTTAAAACAAATTGTGAATTATAATCGAAATAATTATTTGCGTAGACTATTTGAACTATTAGAGATAACGAACTCTGCAACTACAAGAAATAAATATGAACTATGGAGTATGTTCGCGCTTTCATATACTGGGAGTAACAGGATCATGGTACAGCCCCTTTTCTCCTTTAGTTTTGAGGATAATTGATTAAAATTTGGGATATCCTAACAAGCAGCACAAGTGATTTTCTTTTCACTTCGGTTTCGTCGGAAGTGACACTAACTTTCGATTTTTAAATGGAACACCCTATATATTATTACCTTTTCGGAATTATGCATAATTTTCTGAATCCAACGATACCAAATAAGTGACATTTCAAATATCAATATTTTTTATAATACAATTTTTAGTTTTCGATTTAAGTGTGCCATGGCGGTTCCGATTTATTCTAAATGACCGTGTAGTGCTTGAAAAATCGAAATTCCCTCAATAATACTAAATTACGTGATATATGAGCAAATAAAATTCATCAAAATGGTTTTTGGAGAAAAACTCAATTTTTTCAAATTGAACCATATTAGTACGGCAGTACCATTTATTAGTACTATTAATAAGGAATTTATTCATATGTCGTATTAACATGTGCGATAAATACAAACAAAATTACAGCTAAAAGAAAATAACAAAATACAATTTTGTTCTAATTACCTTGTTATACATAAGGTGACTTTGGAATACAATAAATGAACACAAAACTTTGCAATATTTGTTCAAAATGTTGTCCATTAACGTCAATGCACTTCTGAACTCGCATTGTATTGCTGTTTCCCGAAGAACGTTCGCCAATTTCTGGGTCGTTATGCTATTAATTGCGCATCTCACTCATAGCTCCAGGTCTTCACGGGTGTAACGGCGGTTGCGTAGACAATATTTTTTAAATAACCCCAAACAAAGAAATCAAGGGGTATTAAATCAGGTGACCTTAGAGGCCACCTCAAAGGACTATTCGTCGAAATTACGTTTTCTCCGAATCTCCGTTTAAGGTAGTCGATTACTATCCTTGAATTATGGGAAGGAGCGCCATCTTGTTGGAAATACATTCCATGTCGTATATGGAAAGTTAATTCAGCTAAACTGTCCTTAGCTTCATTTTTCAGAAATCCCAAGTATATGGCACCTGTCAGGGGTCCTTCAAATATTATTGGAGCAATGATTCTACGATCAATTATTCCAAGCCAAATATTGTAACCGAACCGCACTTGAAAGTTACACTCCCGTAATAAATTTTGATTTTCTTGTGACCAACATTTTGTATTTTGTCGGTTAAATAATCCCAAATTTGTAAACCTAGACTCGTCCGAAAATAAAATCATTCCCAAAAAATCATTGTTTGATGTACGTTATTCTGCAAAATCCAATTGCAATATTCCATCCTACGTTCGTAATCATTTTCGTACAAGTGCTGGTGTAATTTATATTTAAAAGATTTATAGTGGTATTTGTGCAAAATTGGGCTTGGTGACTGATTTCCAATTCAAACTCAATTTGCCTTAAAGAAACAGTCTTATCAACTTCTACTCGACCCAAAACATTAATTTCCGTTCCTTCGTCAAGAATGAAATTTTCATCGGGGTCATTGTTGCTTACTTCGGTATTGATTTTCAAGACGATTAAAATAATTTCTCGCTGGACATTGTCTATCAGTATATCGTTCAGTATAAACGGCATTTTTTCTACATTCCCCATAAATAATTAACATGTCCACTTTTTCATCTCTTGTATAAATTTTCGGCATTTTAAACACAACAATAATTTAAAACTATTTTTAAAGACACAATAAAAATACCAGTAAACCAACAAATGTTTGACACGCTAAATATTCCATTGTTTTCAAAACCACCTTAGATAGTTATTTATTAACATTTAATTAGAACAAAATCGTATTTTCTTATTTTATTTTTTAGCTGTAATTTTGTTTGTATTTATCGCACATTTTAATACGACATATGAATAATTAATTCCTTATTAATAGTACCAATAAATTGTACCACAGTACCAATATGGTTCCATCTGAAAAAAATTGAGTTTTTCCCCAAAAACCATTTTGATGAAATTTATTTGTTCATAAATCACGTACGTTAGTTTTTTGGACGAGATTTTGATTTTTCTAGCATTACACGGGTTATTTAGAATAAATCGGAACCGTCATGGTACACTTAAATGGAAAACTAAAAATTATATTATAAAAAATATTGTCGTTTGAAATGTCACTTATTTGGTATCGTTGGATTCAGAAAATTATACAGAATTCAAAAAATCTAATAATATACAGGGTGTTCTATTTAAAAATCGAAAGTTAGCTTGTATGTCAAAAAGTGCCGTTTATTATGTATATAGGATATCCCAAATTTCAATCAATTATCTTCAAAACTAAAGAATAAGAAGGGGTGCACCATGATCCTCTTACACCCGGTAGATAATATTTATATCGAGTGTTCCTTATCTTCATCTGCAAAATATTTCTGTTTAATAGTCCTTATTGATAATTATTATGTGAACGTGAAAATTCAAGGTTTCACTGCTTACTTTCAGGAATTCCATGATATTTCCAGGTTTTCCCTGACACCCTGAATCAGTACTAAATTAAAAAAAACGAGAACTGGTACAAAACATTGATTTAATTAAATACAACGTGGAACACAAACAGCTTTTTGTTTCTCAACGATACACAGCAATTGCTGTGTATCATTGAGGAACAAAAGACCGTTTCTTTAAACGGTCTTTACTAAAGGCCGTTTGTGTGTTCTATGTTGTATTTAATTAAACCTATGTTTTGTACTAGTTCTCGTTTGTTTAGTTTATTACTGATTATGAAGAGAATACAATTTAACTAGTCTTGAGGATGCCAATAAACGTTAGCAAAACGTCGACTAAATTAAAGAAGTTGTTTTTCTATTTCTGATTACCTATTCTCACTAAGCTACAGTAGCAATATATAACAGGTTACTAAACTTTCAAGTATTTTTTTAATCTAGTTTATAATTTAGCTAGAAATCGTATGTTCCGAAACATTTGTCTGTCTAACCCTGAATACAAATCTGTTTATTCTTTGTGTTGTATTATCCTTAAAAACAAAACACTTCTTATTGGAGGGCACCCTATATAAATTATACCATTTCTTATCTATAATGTATGACTTGCCTTTGATTTTCACGTGTATTTCAATATAGCCTGTAACTCTCAGAGGAAGTTCTGTTTCTTCTTTAACAAAGCATATTTTTTATGCATTGTAGACAAGTTTGCATATTTTTACAATTCAAATAACGCACTAGTCGACGCACCATTTTAATTTATAATTTAGTGTATATGACAACAAACTTAAGAATTCAATATAAACATTTATTTGCCTAAGGATTTTACATTAATTTATGGTTGATTAGGTAATTGCACAACATGTTGCTACCAAGAAATTAAAATACCATAGTCAAGCGGCTTGACACGAGTAAAATTTGTTACTGTGTTATTTTTGTTATTAAAATTATGTATTTTATAAAACAAACCATGTTAATATATTTGAAATTAAAATGAAATGAAATCATTACGTAAAAAATCACACAGAAAGATGTGTATTTTTCATGCATTACTCGAAAAAGAAAACCGAGTATAATTAATTATTAGACACAGGAGAAAATCCGTACATCCAGGGCTGGCACAAGGGATAAAAGATATTAACAATCATTGGTATGGAAGAATTAGAATATATACCTCGAGTGTCTTAATATTTTATGAAACCTCCTGTACTGTGTTCAATGCATTGGCATAGATTGCAAGGCATAGGCCAGACAAGTTACAAGAATCATATTAGGATACGTGGATTGTAAAATCCTAGCAGCTTTACATATAGACTGTGTCTCAGGATAGACAAGAGATGTAATCGACAACAAATTGTAAAAGTTTGGGGATTCAGTCTTGCTTGATGTACAACTAAAACATATTAAAAATGAGTTGATCGGTATTATACAGGGGTTTTATAAGTCAATTTGTAAAAATCGCCACCAATAAACTACCTTTATTTTTCAAGTTATGAAAAAAATTCCTCTAAAAAAGTTGTTTCGAATGCAATATTTGCCTTCATATTAAAATTTCAGAAGCATAAAAATAATGTGACATTTTCATATACTAAAAAATATAGACAGCTCATTAGTGACGATTTGTATAAAGCATCCTGTATAACACCGAATCAACTCATTTTTGATATGTCATAGTATTTCACCATGCAGGATAGATTCTCGAAGTATCATCCCAAAATTAAATTATTTTTTGTCCATTTACACCTCTTGTTACATCTATCCTGGGACAAAGTGTATATACCGCTGCGCCTGATACAAACAGTAAAACATTTTCACATTTAAGACCAATGTTACACAAAGTATTTACCACTATATTCTCAAGTGTTCGTACATTGGTTTGCAATACCCGTTTTCTAGATGTTTACATGTCGACATAGTTGTAACTATTTATTTTTATTCTGGCACCATCCATCTACGCACTGCGACGTTTGTAGGTAAACTGAATCTGAATAAGGAGTACGGTCTAGATATCGCTTCACACGCCCAACTACTCTCCTCTTCTATAGGAAAGAAAGACCGATCGGAAAGCCGGTCCCGGGATTCATGGACATTACCCCGTGACTAATCGTTTTCTATGAATCTATGAATCAGTTTTGTATCTATATCATGTATCAATCATGATAGTCTGACTGTAATTCGTACCCCATACTATTTTAATTTGAAATATTTTGGTTTTGTTAAATGCCTATACAATATTTTAACCAGAATAATAGTTATGTAAAATTAATGTTTTCTAGTTTCAATTTAAGTTTGCAAAAAAGATTTACATTTTCTTTTTTAATTATTATCAAGGCCTGTAATTTTGTATTTTGGCACGATCTCCCTTTTTTGAAAACAGGAATATATATATATATATATATATATATATATATATATATATATATATATATATATATATATATATATATATATATATATATATATATATATATATATATATATATATATATATATATATATATATATATATATATATATATATATATATATATATTACTATAGTTAATAATTTCTCTAAAGTTTATGAAATTCTGGTATATGAATTTATTTTCTTTTACATGAAATATCGCATTAGGTCTTAGCAGCACGGATTTATGAAAGGGAGATCAACTGTTACCGATCTGTTTTATATCACGTAGTATTTAGCAAATTCTTTAGATGCCGGGTTTCAGACAGATGTCATTTAAACAGATTTCTCAAAAGCATTCGACAGATTGGATCACAGTATCTTATTAATAAAATGCAGAGTTATGGAAACAGGAGACAATTTATGCAATGCTGTGGAGTCCAGTCTGTTGAAATACATGCCACTTCCGGAGTTCCTCAAGGCTCGAATTTAGGACCCTTACTTTTTAAAATCTTTATAAATGACATATCTAATTTAAATTTTAAATATTTATTATATGTGGATGATTTAAAGATTTATTCTATTATTAATAATATTGAAAATTGTTTTTGATTTGGAAAACCTTAATATTTGTTGCATTAAAAATAAATTACCCTTAAACATCACAAAGTACAATGTTATGACATTTTCTAATAAAGTATAAGCACTAAATTTTGACTATACTCTTAATAAAATCGTAATTGCAAGACCTACTGGCTTTCGAGTCTTAGGTATAATATTTGATAGCAAATTCTCTTTCATAAATCATGTTAATAGCATAACATCAGAGAGTTTTAAAATGTTAAGCTTTATTATAAGAAACTCCCGTGAGTTTAATAATGCAGATACCCTGAAATTGCTTTATAACATTTTTGTGCGATCTAAGCTTGAATATGCAGATATTATTTGGTGTCCTTATTATAACATGCATGTTAACAGTATTGACAAGGTACAGCGGAAGTTTTTAAAATATGATTGTTTCAGAGAGGATGGAGTATACCCAGCTATTGGATATCCAAATGGATATATGCTGGAAAGATTTTCTTTAGATAGCCTCGAAAACAGACGGGTGAAATCTTAGTTAACCTTCTTGAATAAAATAATAACTAATGACATTGACTCTCCCGATATATTACAAATGTTAAATTTTCGTGTTCCCAGAGTAACTGCAAGGCAACATATGACCTTTACTTTGAGTATACCTCGTACAAATATTGGTAAATTTTTGCCTTTATTTCAAATGTGTAATAATTATAATGAACACCAATATACTCTTGATATTTTCTTCTGCAATGTAGCCACAATTAAAAAATCGTAAAACAACATTTTTTTTCTTCAAAAATTTTCATGTGTTAGTTATAGATATGTAATGTATAATGAATTTGCATATGTTTATTACAGATAAGTATATGGATATGTGGGTATATATTTATATATGTATATGTATATATGTATGCATGCATATATGTGTGTATACATTTTAAAATTAAGTTTGAAGTTATATTTTTAATGCTCTATGTAATATTGTTTTTCTTTTACTTCTGTCATTTTAAAATATTATTTTATATTATATTAATTTAAAAAATTATAAACACTTTTCTACTTGTCTAATTTTCACTTTATTTGTTATTTTACAACTAGTTTCATCCTATTCGGACATTTTCAAGTAAACTGTCCGAATAGGATGAAACTAGTTGTAAAATAACAAATAAAGTGAAAATTAGACAAGTAAAAAAGTGTTTATAATTTTTTATATCAAAATGGATTTTTACAAAGTAACTTTATCTTCAATCGACTTTTTTTATATTATATTTTTGTAATTCCCATTCTGTAAATGGTTTCCCGTTGAATGGTGTAAATAAATGAATAAAATAAATAAATAAATATGTACATATTAATCAAAAAGGAAATACTTTTCGAATGCTTTGAAAATGTTGAATTTTCTGTTTTTAAGTTCCCAGGACGTTTGCAATTCTCTAAGCGGACGTTTATTCTTCCAGAATTATACTGGGTATAACTGTAACTTTAGATATTCAAGCTTAGAAGAATTAATTACGCATGTGGTAGTAAAACCGCAAGAAGGAAAAAACAAAATTAAGATAATGCCGCAAACAACATTTGGACAATATCTGTGAAAGTTTAATAATTAATCAGAAAAATATTGATTGTAACCATTCACACATACAAAATTGACACTACGTAGAGCTGACGTCATAATATTTATATAACAGTATTCGCGCAGTGCTGTTTACTCAATTCTTTTGTTTGCTTTTTTTCAGTAGCTGTTTTTCGGTATGTAAATAAAACAAAAAAAATCTATATTTGTTAACCATATCGAAAAACATATCTCAGCACTCATAATATAGAACTAGATAAAAAAAATATTAAAACAGAATTCCTAATATAGCTTAGTTGAAACTATACGTATATTACACAATAATGTCAGCTCGACAAAATATGTATAATTATCTCGATGATTCTGTTAAAACCAAATATGCGGTTGGACAAAAGTAACAAATTTTGACAGTAGACATTTTTGAAAGGATATATCGACCGACCTTTATTTCCGCGGACACGGGTGCCATTTACCCGAAGCGATATTTAGTTATCCCCTCAGCGGCATAGATTAGATATCTTACTTTTACATACACCCAAAAAAAATCAAGAGGAACGGGGAATGTGCAGGCCATATAATAACACATCTTCTGCCAATCCAGCAACCAGGAAATGTAACATTTATATACTCTATTATTCCATGGTGGGGGAGTACCATTCTGTTGAAACCAAACTTTCCTGACACTTCTCCAACCCCATTCCGTAAAACAGGAGTTCTAAATACTTTACACTGTTTAAAATTCCGTTAATGAAAATGGACTGATAATGCGTCCACTAAAAATTCCTGTCCACCCATTTCAGGATGCTGGATGTGGACTTCTTGAATCCAGTGCGGATTATGTATTGACTGAATAGAACAATTATACCGATTAATAGTTCTAGTAAGACAGAAGGTTCCTTCGTCATAAAAACAAATTTTATGCGCAAAATTAATATTACACCGTTCCATCGTTCATTTGGAAAAAAGAAGTCTTCCGTCAAAATCATCATCAAAAAGCTCCTGCGCCTAATAGAATTTGTAAGGAAATAATTATCATTTTTTTTTAATTCTCCCGACATTGCGACAACTCAAGTTTTTATTTAATGCTGACTACGTGGTCAATGTTTATAGATTCTCTTCGAGTCTTAACAGAATATTATGCGTACTATTAATTATCACTGGTTGCCAATTTTGATTATCGAACTCAAGGCGTATTAGTACCGTTATTGGTGACTTTTTTTTATATTTCTCACTATTGATTGGGTCAACGGATTTTGATTTAGACATCTCTAGTTACGTTGTAGATTTCCTGTTTTGTTTTTCTGCGGTCTCCAAAGCCAATCATCCCTCAAGTTTTAATTCCCTGTCGTTGAAAAAATGGGCCCATTTTGTAGTTGACAAGAGTTTTTTAAAATAATGTACTAGATTAGTGTAGGATATTCTATACTTATAATGGCCAAGTGGACATTTTTTTATTATTTTAATAAAGTCTACACATAAAATAGTAAATCTGTAGGTACTTATTTTTTATTAATAGAATAAAAGTTGTGTGGTTGGCATTGGCTGCAATTGTACGAGTGATATTTACTGATACAAAGATACACCAAAAGAGTAAACAAGAGCGAGCACGAGCAACCTAGAATTTCTTATATTTAATCGTCTGCTGTATACAACGTTTTGTGCGAGCGAAAGTTGATTGGTTACGTTCAGGGATAATCGAAACTGGAGTGGGACATCAAAGAAAAATCATGTTCTTGTTTGTTTGGTCTTGACAGACATTTTCATATCGCTTAGTGTTCTTTGAATATTGGCAGTGGTAGTTCGAAATGGAGACAAATAATGATTTAATTTTAAAGCTGACTATGGTCTGAGGTAAAAAATATTATGGGATACGAGATGTATTTCTTAAAAATAAAAAAGAAAAAGGAAGACACCTAGAAAGAAATAGTAATACAATTCCCCATAATTACTCAGCTTACCCTCAAATCTACGGATTATAAGCGAACGCGAGGAAATTCGCTTCAGTAAATGACACACATTGAGTCTACTTGAGCACGAATAAACATCAGCGAACACAAGCAAATGTTTGTTTTTTCTCGGTCTCCTGGTATATCTGTACCTTAAGTATATTTTACGAGTGTATATATATAAATTATGTATGTACATACATACATAATTTACTTATTTTAAACCACCTTTTGCATTAAAATAAAATTTGTAAATTTATAGACTGTAAAATAATCAGTTTTCAAGATTTGAATCAATTAAAATGATTGTACGAATACCTACATTAATTATATCATTCACCCTCGCAATCACCTGTGATATTTAAGTGCCGCATTACTTGGTTGAACTGAATGCGCGCACTCTTTAATAAATATGTCACTATTCAGCCAGCAAAATGCTATATTTGAAAAAATCTAGGAAAACAGTCTTAAAGTTCAGATAACAAATATTCATTAAATTGGGAAAATTTATCTAGTTGCCGGTGTATCACATTAGTTCGATTTTTCAACTATTTGTATAATTTCAAATTTAAAACGAATGTGCCGTCGATAACTTTCCGTCAAACTTAGGCAACTAGATAAATTTTCCCAATTTAATGAATTTTTGGTATTTGAACTTTAAGACTGTTTTTCTCGATTTTTTTCAAATAATAACATATTGAAAATTTTATACGGTCGGAACCGGAATAAAAACTACTACCAAAATCAATAATGAAAAATATAGGTTAATTTCCACACTGTATAAATATTGCTTGATATTACCAAAGTATTTCTCTGTATTACTAGGTATTACTATGTATTACTAAGTATTTCTATGTATTACTAAGTATTGCTATGTATCATCGTTTTGCTGTAATACTTTATCATGTATTTTATAGCGCTACAGACTGGTATACATTGAAAGACATAATACAATGTAAAGCCAAAATGCCAAAAAGCCAAAAAATAATAATAATAATATTGAAAGCTTTAGTTACAAATTTTACCTGGTTTAATAATAAATTTATTAACTGTTAATTTCAGCTAAACTCTCCATATATGCCATTTACATTGTATTCGAAATACTATCTGAAGCCATTAATATTACATCAGGTTTACCAAGATACTGGTGAGTACTTTTGTTTTATTTATTTTTGGTTTTACTGAACAGAGCAGTTAGAATTATAAATAACAATATTGAGCCAGTCATACTGAAAATAATGTACATATTATCTTTTTTATGGTCCAAGTTTCAGCGTTTGGTAAAAGTTAGAAAATAATAATGAACAAAAAAAAAATAGCGTTATTATATTTTCATTCATTTCATATTTAATAGAACGTTTACCAAGAAATGGATACCTAATTCGTTTTAAATTATTGTATCCCTACGGGGAATTTTCATTGCATAATTTCAATTATTCTGTTCTCTGACGCCATTAATATTTATAACATTAGGTTTACTAAGATTCGTAGTTACTTTCGGAGCTTCCAAAGGGCCATACTGAAGAAGCAAAGATACAAAAACACGTCTGTGGATGCTTTAAGGTTTTGAAGTGATTATTGAACTGCTGAGTACTTTTGTTTTATTTTATTTTTATTATCTGATCTAAGTATGCAAATATAAGTCATATTAAAACACTTGCTTATTTATTTATTTTTTTGTTAACGCGAAATAATGAAACTAATTTCAAAGTATCTTTATAAAATGGTTTATCTATTATGTAAAGTAAAGCCCGGATCCAAATGTTACATGATATTTTCTCACAAAAATTGCACCTAACTTCTGTGCTATCAAACTATAACTCCAGGAAATCATTTATACATCGTTCTAGAAATTCTATTTGTAATTTGTTTCAGATTAAGATGGGAGAGAACTGTCGAAGCTCTGGATATGGTTCGGACTCCACAATCGACCGTAGGGCTTCGTCTCTTTTTACTCAAAATCCTAGGATTTTCTGAGTGTTACTTAGGTGACTTGTGAAGTGATTAAGAAAACATTTCAAAAAGTAAACGCGAAATTTTAGCGAAATTATCATGATCCACGACAATATTCTCAATGTAACATTCTAATCTGGACTTTACAACTTACATAAATCTGATATTTAAAATATAATTTTACATTCGTGTAATAAGTACCAATATTTACGAGATTACTTATATACAATTATTTCCGTTTGTCTTATCTTAGTTATAACAATAATTTAACACAGTTAGTTATATTCTAGTATGCAATCTATTTTTTTTTAATTTAATATTTGCACATTACGCAAAATATAGTTAAACATCGATATTAAAATGAGCGTCACTTGGATTAGAAATAAAAGTATTATACAAGTAATGCTGAACGTAGTTCAATAAATACTCAAATCAATCGTTACTATGATGTACATAATATTTTAATTTTCTATTGAATTAATTAAACACTTTGTTATTGTTATATTATCTATTTTATCATTCGGTTGTCTAGTTATTCATATAAACACTAAGCGTCTCAAGTAAGAACCTATACACAAATGTGTTAATTGACAAAGACGAATAAAAACCGAGACAAAAACCGTTAATTAACCTGTTAATATAATTAGTAAAATAACCGAGTAAATAATTAACTGACTATTTTAAAGTTTACACTCTTTTCAATCCTTAGAACGACATCCAAGATGAATGCATTAACAAAAAGAAATCTCGAAGAAATGTGACAAAATAATAATTACTGAGAGAGGTAATAATTTCACTCGTAATTTCAAGCTGTGCACATAATGTCCGATGATTGAAAGGGCACGACTACATTCCAGATCAATTTTCAAGACTAATCAAATTACCGGAAGTTCATGTCCATCTTCAATGGAAATTGAGGCCAAAATTGCAAAATTTGTTGTAGGTTTTGTAAGTTTTTTTTGTATTTACAAATCTTTTCTCGAATAATATAAAAACCTTATTCGGAGATTTTTTTATTGTAAATTATGTTTATAAAAACATTTTTCCTTTAAATCAAAGATTTTACTCTCTATACAAAGTTTACTATTTTAAAGAGAAACCATAGTCGATTCTGGTCTTATATTGCTGATTTCTAAATTTAAAATAATATGACTTGACTATACCTAGTTATGATCTGATAATAACAGGAATTTGAAGAATAAAATATTTTTTTTGTTATTTTTTATCATTTTATGCAACATCAGTAAAAATTAACGATAATATTGACTTATTCGAAAATATCCACCATTTTTCTTTAAGATAGTAGCTCTCTTTTCATATCTTCGTTATTACGACAAATAACTTTGCATTCTCTTAAAAACAAAATCGTCTGATATGTCAACCCATGAACTTCCGGCTCAAAGTTTACTTACTTAATTAAATACCAGGATAATGAAAACCACACAAATAAAATGATAACTGACTCGAATAACAATATTATATTTAAATGTCTTACTTAATTGCTTACTTAAATTATTTCTTTTTTTTTCTCAAAACCTACATATTTAAAAAAAACTCCAATGTGAAAACAGCCGTCAACATTTATTTGGGCTACAAACTATGAAGTTGTGTGACAAATTAAAAGGGATCATGCATTTTTTCAGCATGTTTGAACTTGTTTTTTATACAAACATGTATGTGTCTTATTTTCAGTAGAATAGAATAGAATAGAAATTTATTTCCCAATTTAGATACATATTTGGTACGTCAAAAAATAGTGAAATAGTTGTCTATATTGCAATTAATTTATATTGTCACATTTTAAAACTTAATCACTATATATAAATATAAAGTTAATCAATAGTATACATAGTATGTCACATTTTAAAACTTAAGGCATAAAAAACAAAATAAAAATTGTTATACACTAACAACAGAATCAGATAGACAAACTTATAAAAAAGAAAAAACTATTTTAAACTATTGACAAATTCATTTACACTATAAGAAGCATTTTACATCAGCATTTTCCTAATTTTTCTTTTGAATAAGGGTAAATTCAATTCTTTAGTTGCCTTAGGAATGCTGTTAAATAAAGTAATACAATTATAGTGCAATGAGTTTTCAAATGTCTATATTCGTGATTATTTGCTGAGAAGTAGAAAGAATACAAATTTATTTTAGCAAATAATAGGCATTTATATATATAAATTCAAATTCAAATTCAAATTCATTTATTTTGTTTAAGGACAATTCAACTTGTATAACAATAGTCAGTAGGTAAAAACAAAAACAATAAAATCTAAAATCTAAAAGACAAAAGAACAATAAATACTACTTAATCTAAGCAAAAAACTCAGATAAGGAATAAAAACATTTATCAACTAAAAATAATTTCAGTTTTTTCTTAAACTTGTATAAATTAGTATCATTTTTTAAATTATCAGGCAAATTATTAAAAATTTTCAGTCCTAAATAATTTGGTGATTTATTTGTGACTAATAATTTAGAAAAAGGTATACGAATATCATTTCTATGCCTAGTATTTACGCTATGTATATCTTTATTAAGGTAGAACTTATGTATATTTTTAAAAACGTATGTACACATTTCAAATACAAATAAAGATGTTAATGTAAGAAGTTTAAATTCTACAAATGCAAGGAACAGTCAAAATATTGTTCTTTTTAAATACATCTTTACAGCTATGTCTATAATTTAAGTTAAAAATTAATCATAGTAATCTTTTCTGGGAGATAAAAACGCGTTGCAGGTAACTCGATCTCCCCCAGGTTAATATATTCAATGACAAGTGTGAATACGCTAAGGCATGGTACACACCTAGGAGACCTGTTTGGGTCATTGTATCTTTTAATTGTAAGATGGCGAAGTAAGTTTTATTAAGTACTTTACAGATATGGTCAGTGTGTATTTCCCACGTTAAATTGCTGTCAATATAGGTGCCACGGAATTTTGTAGAGTTACTAAAACTAATGTTTTCGGTTATAGTTATCGGTCTTCTAAGATTAAAATTAATGAAAACCGTTATTTCACTATTTAGAATAAACTTATTCCTCTGACACCAGGCATGTACATCATCCAACGTCACGTAAATCTTATGAAAAAGTTCATCCTGAGTAACAGCTGATACCGAGACAGTGGTGTCATCAGCATACATCGTGATTTCGCCGTGTTGAATATAATTTGGCAAGTCATTAATATATATTAAGAACAACAATGGACCCAATATTGAGCCCTGGGGTACACCCACAGTTATATCATATATATCAGATTGAGAATCATTACACTTTACCATCAGTTTACGATTTTTCATGTAGGAATCAATACAACTTAATAGGCATCCCCGTATACCAATGTTTTCCAACTTATTGACTAGTATATTTCGATCAACAGAGTCGAGGCTTTCGATAGGTCGAAGAATAGCTAATTAGTTAAACATTAAGAGTTGTTACATGAGATATATGTAGTTACCTGTTACATTTGCTGTTAATATGGTTTGTCACTCGGTTTGCCATGTCAAAAATGTTTTACATAAAATAAGAAACATTCTAATTATTTTTTGAAACACCAAACTAACATATTCAATGTATCATATGTAACAAAATTTAACAAACAAGGAAAGAAAATCAATCATGACAAATGTTCGAACCAGAACCTACAGCTAGATATAACGTTCTACATCCATGTATTAATTTAACACAACACTTACGTATTAATTTTATATAAGACTTACAAAACTATAGGTAGGTTTTTTTACAGAAAAACTGAAAGTTTTAAGGTGCCTACAGACACACGTATCATGTCTTAAAGGGGAAAATTGATATATGCGATTGCGACCACGATCACAATAGTGATATCGTTGGCGACCGAACGCGCAAATAAGAGAATATAATAACGTTTTAAATATAAGACTCATTATTTTCTCAAAACTCTTGTTTATTGAGAAAATAATAAGTCTTTTATTTGAAAACTTATTATATAATAACATTCTCAAATGGGTGACAACCAATTTCTTGTTAAGTAATTGGATCCGTACATACACGATCGTAATCTCCCCACTATCGCTATCGCGATCGTAATTTAGATCGTGCATATGTATTCTCAGCTTAAGACATAAACTCGTGTTTATGTACGTCAGTACAAAATTTTAGTTAAAAGTTCGTAGAACATATCTTTTGTTGTTGCTTTTAACTGAAATTTTGTCTACACACTGGCGTACATGAACGTTCGTTCATGTCTTAAGATATGTACGTGTGTGTAGACACCTTTAGAAATTAGTCGATTTTTGTTAGGGTGAAGTTGGGTAAATGGTATCAGAATATCACTTAGTTCAAATTTAACTATATAATACAATGACTTCAGATATTCTGAAGTCATTGATATAATACCTAGTTAACTACAATTTTAATTAAAATGAGTTTTAATTTTCACTCTGTATTAAATAAATAATTTAAAAATAAAAATAAATCAGCTTTTCTCTTCTTGGTAAAAGTTTAAAATATAGAGTGGATTGAAAAAATAATAACTCTGAAAAATTTTTTTGCTAATTATTATTTACTACTTTTACAAAACTTATCATAGATAAGTACAACATATATCTTTTTAAACAATTATTTTCCCGGTTATTTGCCAAAACGCTGAAACTTGGATTACAAAAAAGATAATATGCACATTATGTTCAATGTGACTGACTCAATAATGTTATTTTTAATTCCAACTATTCTGTTCAGTAAAACCAAAAATAAATAAAACAAAAGGTACTCACTAGTTGAGCAATCACTTTAAAAACTTTAAAAACATCTGCCGACACGTGTTTCTTCTTTTAGCATCGTCTGGACAGCTCATTTAAAGGATGCAAAGCAACTAAATACTAGTAAACCCCAATGTAATAAACATTGATGGTTTCAGAGAACAGGATAATTGAAATTATGTAGTGGAAATTCCCCGTAGGGTAAAATAATTTAAAAATAAAAATAAATTGGAGTGGAGTGGAATGAAAAAAATAATGACGCTGAAAAATTTTTTTGCTAATTATTATTTACTACTTTTACAAAACTTATCATAAATAAGTACAACATATATCTTTTTAAACAATTATTTTCCCGGCTATTTGTCAAAATGCTGAAACTTGGATTACAAAAAAAGATAATATGCACATTATGTTCAGTGTGACTGACTCAATAATGTTATTTTTAATTCCAACTATTCTGTTCAATAAAACCAAAAATAAATAAAACAAAAGGTGCTCACCAGTTGAACAATCACTTTAAAAACTTTAAAACATCTGCCGACACGTGTTTATGCTTTTAGCTTCGTCTGGGCAGTTCATTTATAGGACGCAAAGTTACTAAATACCAGTAAACCCCAATGTAATAAACATTGATTGTTTAACTGGTGAGTATATTTTGTTTTACTTTTTTTTGATTTTACTGAACAGAATAGTTGGAATTAAAAATAACATTATTGAGTTACACTGAACATAATGTGCATATTATCTTCTTTGTAATCCAAGTTTCAGCATTTTGGCAAATAGCCGGGAAAATAATTGTTTAAAAAGATATATGTTTTACTTTTCTATGATAAGTTTTGTAAAAGTGGTAAATAATAATTAGCAAAAAAATTTTTCAGCGTTATTATTTTTTTCATTCCACCCAATAAATAATTATCTAGAATACAATGTAAAAATACCCCAATATATCTCTCTTATTGTAATATCTCAGATAGTTGGAGAGCCTATATACAATCCAGTGATCCCGCTTTCCCAAATGCATGAGGTAAGAAAGATCGTTGAATATTATGTCAATAAATGAAGCCACTGTAAGGGCAATTGGGTAAGTAAGATTGTGTAGAGTTTTTAATGCAATTTTTAAATTCTGTTTGTAGATAACACTTTATTCAAAAGTTGTGAAACTTATTGACACGTTCTGTAGAGCCCGAGGTTAAACCCTGTAAAGGTAAATATTGTCAAATATTTCAGAGAATAGCTTCGATGGATCAATAAATATTTTTTTTAGTAAAATATGTTTAATATTATTTAATACTAAAACAAGACTTTTTTTGTTAGATTTAATAATTTGGAAGGTAATAGATTTTATACGCAAAACATCATAAAATTAGCAAAGTCCAAAAAATTACTCTCATAGTTTGTCTAATTATTATTAATTAAACATTGAAAAGTTTCCTCCATAATATACAATTTTCGAAATTGTTGAAAATTTGTTAATTATTATAAATATATATTTCAGTGGTTAATAAAATATCACCCCTTCGATTCGTTGAAATAGTATGGACCCTCAATAACTCATACCAAAGATAATATACTCATCAATATTTGCTCATAAATTTTTTGCTCTAACAGTAGAAGGTTTGGTTTGTTGCATAGCATATTATGTAAAATTTTTGTATTAACTAACAAAATGAAAATGCAAAAATATTAAAAATATGTAATTTCTTTGGGTACAGTGAAGTCGCAGGTTAGTGATAACTTAAATAATAATCGATATGTATCATTGATTATCATACTCTCTAATTTCTGCAATGAATTAATTTGCAATGAATTAATTAAAAACCTGTCACCTAGTACGAACATTGCCCCATTGCTTGTTTATTCAATTAGAATGTGCGTGTTGTAAGATTGCTGATGATATGTGAACATATTTATGGACATCAGAAGAAAAATACTCCAAGTGGCGTATATCTAATGAATTTGCATTTCCTTTAAAACATGTTTGCGACTATCCAGAAATTCTTTCAAAATTAATTGAAACGAGAGTAGATTTGCATTGAATTATTTATATTTTTTAATAAATCTAACAATGCAAAAAAACGCGAAAAAATTTACCTCGACAATAAATATAGACATTATTATTATTACTGTTCTATATAGTTATTTTTGTCCAGTAAATTTTAACAGCTAAGTCTGTATCTGTCAAAAATCACAGGAAATCTAACGACGCAATCATATTCATTGACCAGTATTTACTTTTATTTTCGTCCCTATATCGCATACCTGAAATTAATTATATATTGTCATTATGTTATCCAATGATGACAAACTTTTTAAAAATATTAATTGAAATAACTACACTCTTGAATAAAACTTTACTATAAATATTGGATTACAATGTGTCATTCAAATTAATAGGTATGTATTGAGTTCATTTCATTTTAGGTATAGGAGATATTATTCTTAATACAGATGGTGTCGTATTTGTTCTAGGTTGTTGTAAGCCGAGTTATAAGCAAAATCATACCACAAAATAAGTATACTCTCGCTATAACCGGACAAATTTACGTAGAAATTTAGTTCACAATACTCAGAAGTCGATCAAATATAAAAAAAACTGTGTATTTGTATTTTCCATATTGAATTGAACGAAATTTCTTCACTTAGCCATATAAAATAATATTAAAAAATTGGTACTACAACCTAAACAAATTAAATTATTAATATAAATCATTCTTTTGTTCTAACTTAATGTTTGTCATTTACAAAATATTATAATTTATTAATTAACATTTCATAGGATGTAGAGACTCACGTTTCAAATGTCAGAAATCACGGAAAGTACGAACTAACTCTACATGTATGGAAAATGTTGACGAGGTATTTTAGTAACATATAAATAAACCCAAATGAATGGACCAAGGGACGTCAAGGGAAGTTCACTACCAGATATTCTGCTTTATTCATTTGCTGTAATGGACAGTCTGGGGTAAAAATTCTTTGTTTTATAATCATGATAAAATTTTTATAGTATAAAAATAATATTCTCATTTCTTATCTAAATAAATTTAAGTTTTTTAAATTACTTGTTGTTGATTTACGCTCAGTACATATTCTCTCCAGCCAAGCACCGCAATATTAAAAAACTGCCAGCTGGTGGTACCTTTTTTCTAAAAAAAAAAAAAACAACCGGCACCTTCACCAAATGTCACGACCACCGGTTGGCAGTCTTAATATAGGGGTGCTTGGCTAGAGAAGATATTTTACTGATTATGTACCGAACACAAATCAACAACAAAATGTTTATGAAATATAAATTTAGTTAATAAAAAAAAATTATCATGATTATAAAAGAAAGAAACCTTACTCTAAACTACTCATGGCAGGCAAGATGAGTCAAGTAGAATGTCTGGCAGTGGAATCCCCTTGGTCCTTTCATTTGAGATAGTATATGTTACTAAAGTACAACTCAACAGCATTTTTCATACATGTAAAGTTCAAGTTATTTTGTACTTTCCGTGATTACTGATTAGTGATCACAATGATTACTGACAAGTGAAACGTGACACTACGTCCTATGAAATGTTACAGTATTTTATGAATGATAAAAATTAATTTAGAACAAAGAAATGTTTTATATTCATATAATATATTTAGGTTGTCTCTTTATAGGAAATATGCCAATGGGGGGTATTTCACTGCTTTATTTTATTAAAAAAAAAAAATATATTGTTCTATGCTTAATGCTCGAGGAACTAGGATTTTCTTCAAAACTATAAATTAATCCCAGCATACTCAGACATTGGGTGTGTGTCTACTGTCTATTGTCTCTGATGTCTCCCTCTCGCACACAAGGTACCTTGAGATACTTTCAGGGGGGTTGTATCACCTGTAGTGTTAAAAAATAATCGATAACATCAGTACTGAGCACAGACTAAATTCCCATATATTTTCAAGGTTCGTAAAGTCACCCCTATTCATAATTTAAGCCCAAAGTAACATACCTACACAGTCAAATTCACTGCCGAAAACTTTTGTGCAAATTCAATTTTCATATTCCAAATTTAAATTTCCGAAGATCGCAAACTTTTTATCTCTCACTTCCATATTCTAATATTCTTAAATCCCCCCTCCCTAAAACTATGAAAAATTTTATATATTTTATTGAAAAATGCTATAATTGAATCTCTGTTTCCCTTTTTATTCTTAAAAAGTACCTATTTATAATATTGCTCATTTTTTTACTGTAAAATTTTAGTTTTTAATGATTTTTCTTTCTTGTATTTGTCCTGCTTTTTAATTGGGTTTACCTATTGAGCAGTGTATGTAAAAATAAAATATAAATAATTAAAATACCTATCAGAAAATGTTTGAAGGAATATTTTCTCTAAACATCGAAAATATAAAAACTATTACAATAACCGTTGTAAATTCTAGGTGTAATATATCTATGGTATAGAACTTTATACAATTTTCCTATAATTTTAACAAGAAAAACGTAGTCGTTAGAAAATCAAAATGGCGCCTAGTCTTGGGAGCTAAACATAAAAATTAAAAAAGAGCTCTACCCCAAAATGCGGTCTAGTGAACTATGGTATTTAGGGTTTTTTAATTATATAGGTATTAGGCATAAAATTGAGACATTCTGTAACTTTTGATATATTGTGTTGCATTGTGATATTCTATAACTTTTTGTTCAATTAATAAAAAAACAAATATCTGAAACTTATAAAATAAGTCACATTCAATCTTATTTTTATATGCATTTAAATATATAAGAACTCTTGGTTCAATTATATGATTACATACTAAATTATTGATGTAATGAATTAGCTATTAGGCATCGTTAATATCAAGAAAGGTATTAATCATTGTCATTTTATAGTTCGATATAAAAACAGTATTAATAATCCACATCAATTTTCTTTACTCTCTTTTCTGTATATTACTTAATGGCAAAGATAGTAAACATAAATCAATAAAAATAAAGTTTGTGGATATTTCAGGGTAATATCTTGCAGTACATCGTACATCTCTTATCTAGTCACTGGACGAGTTTAATAAACAGTAACAATATTAAATTAGCAATTAATATTCATACAATATGCTCACCTATCAAGGAGTTGGTTGATGGTTATCCTCAAAAGAGCAGTTGGACATGCAAACAGGAATTCAGACACATAAATGTAATATCAACAATTAGGTAATACACTTTTATTGGTTTTGTAATTAATATATATATATATATATCCAAAATTTAATAACGTTCACATAATTTCACCCAGTACATTGTTGTGATGTAAACGTTACTTAGGAAACCTTTTACATTTATACACATTTATATTTGTACAATTTAACTTGTCACTCAAACAAAACCGTCACTTATTCGTGTATGTAGAATACAGTAACATCCTTTTTAAAATTATCAATTAAGCACTAAACACAAATAACATTAAATTATATAGGTTTTATTATATTTTTATATTAAGAGATAGTAAAATTGTTTTTGATTTGGTCTAAATTACTTTTGGTTCAAGCACTCTAGATATCATTTAATTAAATATATTTTGTTTATTTGCGTCCCAAACCACACAACAAATTTTATATTGCAATCTGAATAAGATCAGCATTTAATTTTTACGAGTAATTTTTAAACCCTTACAACAAAATAGGTACACTTATGTTTGTCACTATATTATTATATTTAATTTATTAAACTTATTTAAAAACTTTTTTAAAGTTTTAGAACACTAATTGAACAGTCTTTGGAAGGATCAAAAAGATAAAACACAGCATTTTCTTAATCACAAATGGTTTATCAAACTTTTGTGATTAATATGTCAGTTTTTCAATTTTTTCTAGCGAGTAGCGGGAGGAGTTTGATATAGTGCGAGGCAAACGCAGTAGCCCATGCTCACCACACGGATGCCGGCAGTCAACTGTTTTATCCATAGTTTGCTACCATGTTTTGTCTTGGCCTGCGCGATTTTCGTCAGGATGTAAATTCGTGCGAAATATTGAGATAAATTTAAGGGTGGTTTCTAGCGTCAGTATACTTTTATCATTAAATAATAATAATAATAATACAAATTATTTCCTAAGAAAAATGGTTCAAATTGACTATACACATACAGTCCATAAACTTGTCGAATAGCATACATACAAGAATTACCCATTTAAATAATAAATTTAAGGTAATTATTTAGTATACGATAAGATGCTTAAATTTTCCAGAAAATTTTTCTACCCCCCAAAATAAGGTACGCTGAACACGAATATGAAGTTTTTTTTCGCCGGAGACAAGCCGTTATGGAGAAATAAAATAAAAAAAATTTTGCACTTTCACAGACATCTGTCACATTTTACACTGGATATATCTAACTATTTGCATTATTTCCCTCACCCCAATAACACTCTGAGTGGTTTGGAGTATAGTATACGTAATTTTTTATAATAAGAGTAATTTTTTTCCTTAGAAAAACAGCTTTGTATTTGGAATAACGCCATTACATGATAAAAATGCAACTAAAATGTATGTGAAATTAGCGTCGCATTTCAGATAGTGTCTAAAGTGCCTCGCAAACAATTTTCCACTATAGAATAGAATAGAATAGAATAGAATAGAATAGAATATTTTATTTCGAAAACATGTCTACATGTGTAGAAATATGTTTAGCAAGGCTCATTATTTTATACAAAAATTAACTAAATAAGATATAACTAAAAATAAAATTAAAGAAAAAAAAATAAAAATTAACTTATGAGTTCATGCACCTAATTTTTTATTTACAGTATACTTAATGATTATTTAACATATTAATAATATTATGCTACTTACGTTTGCTTCTGGACTATTTTATGTAAAAAATTTATTCCTTTCCTAGATAAAGTGCATTTATTGTTTTTATTTTATTTTTACAACTATAGGTCTAATTTATTTTTTAAATTAAAGGTAATCTAACTTATTTTTATAATTAACCGTCTTCTACTTATACAAGCATTCATAATATGTTCACTTTCTGTTATTCGTTGGTCGTATTATGTTATCGTTGATAAAATCGTCTACAGAATAATAAGGTTTTTTTAACAACATGTTTTTTATTTGTTTTTCAAATTTTTTTGCAGGCAGAATTTTCAGTTCTTTGGGTAACTTATTGTACAGAACAGCACCTTTGTAGTAACAATGTTTTTCATAAAGAGCGGTTTTATGACGTGGTAGTAATATTAAGCTACTGTTTTGCCGCGTATCTGAACTGCTGACGGAGTAAGCTGATTAAATTTTATGTACAAGTAGTAATGCTTTTAATATACATATACAAGGATGGTAGTGTTAAAATGTTTAGACTGATAAAATACGACTTGCATGATTCACGCTGACTTTTCAATCCGGCAATAATTCTGATGGCTCGTTTTTGTGTGATAAATACAGTTGCCCAGTCGGTAGAAATACCCCAGAAGATTATGCCATATGAAATGAGGGCACCGAAAACTGCATGATAAAGAATTTTCAAAATGTAGTTACTTAAGCCCTTGTTTGCCATAGATCTCAAGCAATAACACGCACTGTTTAGTTTCTTATTCAGTGTTTGAATATGTTTCTTCCAGTTCATTTGACTGTCTAACATAAACCCAAGGGAATTTATTTCATCCGTAAATTTGATATTAAAGTTTGCAATAATTGTAAGATCCATTCTTTTCCTTTGGTTAAAGTTTATGCAATATGTTTTGTCAAAATTAATTTTAATTTTATTTGCTTCACACCAATTACAAATTTGATTTAAACAATCATTTACACTAGGTAAAATATTACTTGATCTGTCGCATTTTACCAAAAAAAGTGAATCATCGGCGAAAAGTGTTGCAATTTAACAGTTTCTTAATGACAGGCGATGGGGCGACAAGGTAAAATTTGTTTCATTAGCTTTTATTTATTTAGTTATTGCAATTTTTATTTATTTACTGAATTCTTATTTTCGGTCATTTTCAAAACACACCCCTGTGAGATACCACAAAACCAATTATACCGACACTCTACACATAATCAAATGTTCATTGCACATTGTCATATCCTGTGCAAACATCCCTAACTACTCTTAAATAAGTTAATAAGATTGCATTCTTCAGTAACATTAAGAATTATTCCTTGCCCTATAAATTTTGAGTGGAAAAGGGTAAGTTTTAAATAGGGTGCTTTTTACATAGGATTATGGTTACAATAAAACGGGTTGGTTTAGCGAATAATTTTAATATGACGAAAGGGTGGTTTCATTATAAGGGGTTATTGTAACCATAATCCAATGTAAAAGGCACGGTATTTAAAACTTACCCTTTTTCACCCAAAATTTATAGGGCAAGGAATAATTCTTAATGTTATTGAAGAATGCAATCTTATTAATTTATTTAAGGGTAGTTAGGGATGTTTGTACAAGATATGACAATGTGCAATGAGCATCTGATGGTGTATAGATTTGTGCAATAATACAACCTAACCTAACCTAATACCTGTTCCTCTCCTTTCCTGGCAAAGATAATTGCTCATACCTTCTCGTTGGTCCTTGCTGAACAGAAACATATTTAAAGATATAATCCATTTCTTTAATTACGTTATCGACTAAATGAGCAACTTACCCTAAAAATGATCCGATCTGGTTCTAAACTGAACACTAGTTATACAATGTCGTATCTTTACACACCACAACAGAATAGAATCGCACCTAACTTCTCCGTGACTATGAATGATTTGTCACGGTACAGCATTTTCCATGCATTTTCGTATTTAAAACATGGTTTTTAATATGTAAAACATTATATTTCTGTACAAGATAAAAGTAACATCGTCTTCTAAGCATTAAAATAGTAAAATTAATAACAGGAAGTGTTAAATATATCAGAACAAAAAGTGACAGATGTGTGAAAACGCAATTTTTTTTCTCATTAACGGCTTCTCTTCGGCGAAAAAAAGTACATATTCGTGTTCAGTGTACCTTATTTTGGGGGGATAGAAAAATTTTCAGGAATATTTAAGCATCTTATCGTATACTAAATAATAGCCAAATTTAATCCTGGAAAATATCCTATTCTGTATTTTATCTAAAATTTTAAATTTTTCACGATTCTAGAGAATATCGATTTCTACACAATTTTTTCCATAGCCACAATAGAATTGAAATAAGTTTCACAAATATCAGAACACTTAGTTCTATACTCAATGCGCGTTTCGCAAACGAAGCTGGTATCATCTGAAGATGATTTAAACTGAACTGTGTAGTTTATAAACTCCACTAATTTTGTTACTTTTACCAATTTTGGTTTTTTACATAGGAAACACCGCTACAGTCTTAAAAACATTTAGTTTCATACAATGCATAGCCGCGTTTTAAGAATAAACTTGTCAGATACCTTAAAACATTGCACTCTCGATATTGTGAAAACGCAATTGCCAGGAAACTCGGGTACAAGAAGGATATTATCAATACAGTCTCCAGAGCGTTAAAAAAGAGTTTCCTATAATCTAATCTTACTGCAACATTAGGAGTGAGCATAGCACCGACACTACATTGTGTCGATCTCAATACGAAAAGTAATGCAACGGCTACCGAGGCTAGTTGAATGGGTATAGTTGAACACACCGATGTGATATAACATAGTCAACTATAATTAAAAAAAACTTGCAAAACATAAATCTTTTTCTCAAAGCGACCACCACACATGGATCTTCCTACCGTGAAACACAAAAATGTATGAAACGTGCTGGCGATAAATAGTTATAAGAAGGCCGAAAGCACAATTATTTTGTACCGAAAGGGTGGCGGAATATCTTTGTATTTTTAATAGTAAAGATGACTGTGGTATATCTAAGTGCTGAATTATAACTGAACCAGTGAAACACGTTCCGTTTTCTAGCGACACAAGCCCTATACAAATACAAGGTGTCCCGATTTGCAAGGCCAAGATTCACCAAAATAAGAAGAAAAGTTCCCATAAACATGGATCGGGAAATGCTTAGTTTCCTGATATCTATGGTCCATTTTTCCTGTAGGGAATAGGCTGGTTTCACATAGCTCAACTTACGGAAAACTAGCAGGATGTAAAGTAGATATCTGTAACAACTTGCGTATTTTGTGTATTCATTCGCTAGATGTTTATAGTTGCAAGAAATGCATCTAATTTAATATTTATTTTGAAAATTAGATTTTTATTGATATTAGAAATAACATTTTAGATATTTATTTTTATAGCTAAATTTCAAAATGCAGTGAGATTATTAACAAAAGGAAATAGCATATAAGACACTGTTTAATTATCATTTTAAAAACGTCTATAGCAGTATTCTATCAATAATCTAAATTACTGAAATTCATACATACAATATAATTAAGTATCTACGATATAGGTTTATTGTAAATACATGACCCTGACACATTATTGCATCACATTTTACAAATTTTTGTCGAATTGCTTAAAAAGTATTACAATAATATACAATTTATTTTAACGTATGATCTGACCATTAATGTTGTTTGTATATAGTCATTTCAGGACTGTTAATATTTTATAGCTTGAATTGAAAATTGAATTGAAAGAAAATTATATCTGCTTAAGAAAAATTTCATAAATAAAAATCAATTATGATCACTTTAATATTATAAAAAACTTTAGTAAGTTGTCTGTTGCAGATTTTAGTTTTGTCTATAAAATTCTATGCAAGGTTGGACAAATAAAACAAATATTAGGTCTTTAATATGAGTATGTCTATTAATCCAAAAGTTAATTTTGTTAACATTAAAAATATTATTTTAATAATACATGTTTAATTGCAAATGATAGACCACAAATAAATCGTCTACTATAAAATATTAAAATTATAAAACGCCATAAACTAGTCTTTCTTGTTGCAACACCCCCGTCCAATTGTTGGCATAACACAATAAGCTGGGGGTTGTACTTATTGACCGGTAGCTCAGTGAGCAGGTCGTGAATAAGGGCTTAGATTGATTTGAGTTATCACCAAAATCTAGGCTGGGGGCCAGGACTTTTGCAAGTACCAAATAATTAAAATTTTACTTTAAAAGGTAAAGATAACGTTAAAACTTGAATTCGGTTGGTAAGGAAGTTGAATAAAAAGATATTATTTTAATAAAAAGTATAATCAAGACTAGTATATGTACACAATATTTACAAGTCAACAAAATGATATTGAAAAGGAAAAAAAAATGAAAAATGAAATGCCTGATCTCTCACAAATTTCTTCTGACCAAATGTAAATGTTTACTGGGGACGAAGATCTTACGTATTTCCAATGGGTTAGTCCAGCGAAGAATCCACCAACGGCTATGCTCTTAATGGGTTCGGTGTCAATTTGACTCACCACTGTCAGTATTGCAGTTACCCTTGAGAAAAAATGCCAGTTGTATAAAATATAATTTTCCTGCTCCACCCAGTATATAATGATCAGTTCGATCCACCAGTTATCCTCTTCTCTTGGTCCAGGTATTAGCATAAAAAGGGGAGAGTTTTATGAGATCAGTATTACAGGCAAAACAAAGTTAAAAGCTGTGACGTTTGAATTGTCCAGCTACGTAGACAAAATGAGTTAACACAAATTTACAGAGTAAATTGCAAACTAAACAAATTAGGATCGGTATCCTATAATATTTTAGGAAGTTGAAGACTTCAACTAACTTAAGTATTAATAAAAGTTACGTTAAACAGACAAAATACTAGTCCAACAAATAAACTAGGTGTAGCTACGATAATAAACAAGTGAAATAGGTATTCACTAAATGTTAAGATATTTTTGTACTAAAAGAAGTTAATCTTCAGGAAAATAGAATTTAAAATGTCTGTATACAGACAGACAACTAGAAAGATAACGTAAATAAATATTTGCTAAATATAAAACAATACGATAGTTTTCAACTTAAAGGTAACGGTAAATTAAATCATTTATTAGTTCCTCTGAGAGAGGTTCTAATGAATTGCAGATAAAGTTAAATAAAGATATATACTTGACTATATGTTTACTTTAGATAATTATAAGTTAATCAAGTGCCAGATAACTAGGCAAGTATCTTTGCCAGAGAACTAGGCAAAGCTCCACTAGAGCAGCGTTCATGACAATACTAAGAAAACGTTCAAGTAAGCAATCGATATTTTAAATTTAGAAAAACCTTACGTTACTGAGGTCTGGTTGAGAAATATATGCACTGGTATAAAATAATCCACCACAAAACAAATGCACCAAATTAGATAATTTTCACAAAGGTTATAAACAAATAGGTTTGGTCCAACCAGGTGTACCAATCTCCAAATGTCACCAGTCACCACTGTTTAGAGAGCGCTACTAACGTAGCTAAGTGACCTAAAACATCAAGATACAAAGACAGAAAACAACTAACTACGATACAAAATGGCGACATCCGTTGCCGAGTAAATCTAAAATTTACAATAACCGAAAGTTAGTTTAAATTAACACACGAAATTATTACAATATCAAAGTTATATTAGATAAATTGCCAGTAAGGCACGATAAATTGATACTAATCAATATCAATGATGGCTGTTCCAAAGAACAACCAAGGTGAACTGATCACCGAAAGGTAAATTCGCCCAAGGCGTAAATTAAGATAATAACGGTACAATATTATTATGAAAATTACCTCAAAGGTACTTTAAATCAATATAGCAACTTTTTAAATAATTATGAGCATAAAATCACAAGATAATACCAGAAAACATATAAATCTTACCAGACCGCAGAACTAGAGATGGTTTCCATCAGAACGCGGCACCAGAGACAACCACTGTCTCTGGCTGCCCTAGTAAGAAGAAAGTAGCATCGTAGTATTCTGCTACCTAAACTCGATTATAGTTTGGAAAGAGACAGACATTTGAGAGTAGAGTATGAGCAATAAAGATAGATAGATATTTAGTGCAAAAATCTGCAACACCAACTGTTGCAGTAGAAATCAGTGACGCCATCTCGACTAGACTGGCAGAAACTTAATTCATCGTGGAACAACAACAAACTGGAATGAAATGGCTTGCAATTTCGTTACATTGTTACCGTAGATGGCCGTCACTTGCAACACATTTTTGATATAAACGTGATTTTGGATACGAATTTTTTTATTTTTTTGTTGTTTTAAAAATATCTTGACGTCATTTCTGGTACTATAATTCTACGTATATTTTGTTTAACTAGAGGATCAAATTACAAAAAAAAAAATATATGGTTGTTGCAAGTCAGGGACAAGGTGCTCCCTACTTGAGACGCCATACATTTTCAGTAAAAATCAAGTCAAATTCGCTTAAACTTAGCTTGCAACAGGTAAAATATAAAAATATGAATTTCATCCTTTCGATCTGTACAAAAACAATTTTTTTATCTTCAAAAATAAACTTTATTCGTAAAAAACATACCTAAATATATTCATACATTGCGTACTAAAAGTAAATAAAAAAAGTAAAAAATACAAATAAAACAAAATAAATGAACTTTTCTTAACTTAAAAATAAAAACAATGTATAAAATTATGATTATTACAAATAATCATTTCAGGTTATATTTCTCACAGCCTTTTAGATTAAATATATATCGACCTCTGATAACTTCTGGAGTGTTTAACTTTTGTATTATTTGCTGGGAGTTAATCACCAGGAGATCCTCTACATCAGGAAATGTAAAAGTACCCAATTCATGACATTTTAAATCTTTGCTCTTTCGCATAAATTTACAATAGTACTGAACTTGTAGATCTGTCGGTAGTACTTCCTGCACACACCCCACATAAAAAATATCACATTCTTTGGAGGCTTTTTTAAAAGAGAATTTCACAATTAAATAATCTCCCACAGAATACTGATTTAAAAGTTTGTCGTACGGTATCTCTAAACTTTTAGAAAGATCTTCATAGTTATGGTCTAAAGTTTCCTCTGGTAATTGTTCAAAATCGCTTCGTTCAGTTTGTAAAATATCTGCTAATAAGTTATAATCGAAGCTTGAATCATGTAAAGAATACCGACTTTCTTCCGAGTCGCTATTTTCATTCATTTCTTTTTGCACCTTACGTTGGCTTTGTCTTTTCTGTGAATTTGCCGTCTTACCCGTTGAAGATGATTTTTTGCTTGTTCGTTCGGTTCCGGATTGGTGCTTAGCATAGTGTTTGGGTCAATATTTTCTTGTTCCAAAAATTCAGTGACACTTTTTCCGGGCGATACGTTTAACCTTTTCTTTTTTTTCTGTTGGCGTTTTCCTTCGAGATAGTGATATTTTTCTGAAACATCGTGTAATGAATTAATTCAACAGTCATTATCATTGCCTCGTTTAATCCACGAAGGCAGTCATTACAAAACTTCTGACGGGTTACACGGATATATATCAGTGGCCCTAAAGCCATTTTGTAGGTTTGTTGGTACATTTGCGTCTACGGATTCGAAGGTAGTTCTTAATAGAGATGGAAATATATCCTTTGGTACGGTACCTCTATTTTTCTCTTTCCAATTGTCTAGCGCCCTCCTCCATGCTGCTTTCAGGGGCCTAATGAACGCCACATCTAATGGTTGGCACAGGTGCGTGCTATTTGGGGGAAAGAAAACAAAACGAATATTATGTTTCTGACATTCTCTTATTACAAATATAGAAAGGTGGCTGGAAAGGTTGTCTCCCACTAAAGCTTTAGGACCATCATCTAGTCTTTTAACGAAGGGAACAACTATGGTATTAAACCAATCTTCAAACGTCTGTGTATCAAACCACCCTCGTTTGGTTCTTCCGTATCGACAACCTAGTGGTCCATGTTCCACCCAGGTATCGTAAAGATGCTCACTTCTATATACTACGTATGGAGGTAACATAACACCAGCAGCTGATCCAGCCATCATTACAGAAGTAGAAGACTTGCTAGTGTCTATGCAGCGTTCTGCATGTTTTATTCCTCTCTTTACAATGACCTGTTTTTTACCAGGATCATCTGTAAAATTGGTTTCATCATAATTCATGACGTGGGTAGAAGGGACATCTTTTAAGGATACTTCTAATTCCTTGAAATAATTTGTTATTGTCTCTTCGGAAACCTCTGCTCGACTTCGTTTAATATTTTCACAGTACCTCTTTGTCAGTATTCTTCTGTACTCGTTCAAAAATCTGTCAACACACTTGCGCCCAGGTAAATTATTAGTCAGTCTTGGCTCTCTAACCTCTTTTCTATGCAAATAATTCTTGACGATATATTTTATGTCGTAGATTGTGAATGTAGCCCCAATTAGAGGCCGCCAATATTCCGGCAACCAGACTTTGTTTTTCCTCCGTGGATAAAATTGTTTGGCCTCCAAATTTTTTAGAGAATCCTCTGTTTTTGCGGCAGAGAGTATTAGCTGGAATATTATATATTCTGCTAGCTTCTCGTATGTTGTGTTGTCCACTCTATATTGCCTGAAGGGCTTTTTCTAACGTTTCGTCACTAAAATTTCGGTATGTTCTAGCACCTAGTTTTCTTTTTTATAGATTTCGGCATGTTGCAAGTCAGGTACTTATTGTGTTGTAAGACAGATACAACGTTGTTCCAAGACAGGTACAATATGTAATATTCTAGAAAAAAATGTTTTTCTTACATTAATGTTCAACGTAAAAACAATATGTATGTGACGTATTATCAAGTTGTTATCATAATAATGCATCAGAAAATATGAAATGGCTACAACATTGCTTCTACAAAAGAAGTTTTCAAGACTTTATTTACATAACATTATTTACTTAAAATAAAAGTAGCTGGAAAAAAATCTCAACGTACCTTATTCACCACCAAATCGACGACAACACTTGATCGCGCGATGGTTGAGTAGGAACTAATGCGCGGGACGTGATGCAATCAAGGTTATAGCAAAATGCAGGGTCGGCTCTGGATTGCTGCATATTGTTGCAAGTCATAGGCGCGTTCCAAGTAACGGCCATCTACGGTACTTTACTTTCTCATATTTCTATAGTGAAAACGTTACCATAAAAAAAAACTCATATTCAAATGTCATCTGGGAGATATAAGGTACCACCTTACTGAATATTAATGAAAACAGGGCACTTCACACGAAGCACTTGAGCCGAGGCCAATTTTTAATCGTTACGTATTAAACTACTACTGACTACTAAGCCTGGCCAAGCGATGGTAGATTCAGCGTCGGGCGCAATACCAATGCCATCGCGCGCTTGATTACGATGACGATGACATGACACTCTTCTGTTGTTGTCTGTCGGTCGATGCATAGAGTACTAATAAATAATAAATAATGTTGAGCGTAAAGAGTAGAAAACGACCGTACGCTGATAAAATGAATAAATTTATCGGTGAATTTTCGAATTTATTCTATGATGGATGTAAAATAATTTGTAAAGTTTGTGATCAAGACTTAATGTGCTGGAATAAATACGGCTGCAAAATTCATGTCAATAATAAACCGGCATAAAAATAAGAAAATGGCGTGTCTTCTTTGGAACCTCAGTTTATGTTTGATTTACTGTTAATGCTGATTGCCTGTGATGTTCCCCTGCGCATATTGGATAAACCAGCATTTCGGGAGTTCTGGAATAAATACAATTCTCAGGTGAATTTACCAAGTCGTTCATCGTTACGTAGATATGTACCAAGTGTTCGTGAAGACATTGTAAATAGGATTAAATGTGCATTAAAAAATACACGGCAGTGGTTATGTGTTGACGAGACGACAGATTGTAAAAAAAAATCTATTTTAAATGTTATAGTACGTGTATTCGACCCTGTTAAACCAACATTTCCACTTTTACTAGCTAGCAAAAGACTAACTGCGTGTACTGGCGAAACAATTACGTGGGTGGTGTTGGAGATTTTCGAAAAATTTGAACTGTCAACAAGTCAAGTGTTAATGTTAGTGACCGACGGTGCTGCGACAATGCGTTTGGTAAGCCGTTTTCTTCAAAGAGATGATTGTAGGTTTTTACATGTTACGTGTAAAGTGCATGCGTTCCATCTTGTAGCAGAAACGATTCGAAAATGTTTTCCAGAGGTAAATGCATTAATAGCAAATACAAAAAAGTATTTCTCAAATCTCCTAAACGGCTTCGAGCATTTCACACACTGTGTCCTGGTATTCCGGAACCACCAGAGCCGATTCTTACACGTTGGGGAACGTGGTTGAAGGCAACTTTTTATTATGCTGAATATTTTCAACAGATAAAAGCTGTGATATACAGTTCAACCCTAACGAGGCTGCAGCTATTAAGGACAGCCAGACAAGCTTTCAAGATGTTTCCCTTGAAACAGATTTAAAAACTATTTATAACAATTATAGAGGACTACACGACGCAATAGAAAGATTGCAAAATACTTCGTTGTTGTTAGTGGAATCGCTGCAAATAGTGGACGACGTAAATCAGACTATAAATGACGCAAAAAATAAGCCCGTTATTGAAAAATTCGAGTGTATTACGGAAAGATCCAGATTTTACCAAATTAAGACAAATTCGTGATGGTGCATCTACAGCTGCGTTAAGTGAGTTCACAGAGTGTTTTACTTATGCCTGTATTACTTCCGTAGATGTCGAACGGTCTTTTTCAAAATACAAACATATTTTTTCACCACAGCGAACATGGCTTACTGAGACAACTGTAGAAACATATCTGATGCTACACAGTTATTATAGAAGGGCTCCAGTTTGTGATAACGACAACCAAGCTACTTCATAACTCTGCTTAAGAAGGTGAGTTTTGTATATATTTTTATAAAGTGTACTAGTATTAATAAAATTTATTTCCATTTATTTTATTTAATTATTTATTTATTATTAGTTATCATAGATATACTATGTACATGTGTGAACGTCATTTAACAGTTTAATAATAATGTACAGCACTAAGCTTACAAAATATAAGGAAATACATAAAATAGAATTTAAAGCGAACGAAATAGTACAAAAACATACATCATAATATATTAAATATTTTTGTTTTTATTATTGCACTTATTCAAGTATTATGATATGATGCATACCCAGTACGTCTCTGTAGGATTAATGACTTTGGCCAGGCTTACTGACTACTGTACTACTATACTACTACCTATACTATACTGGTTGCATGTATTTTTCTATACTAAACTCCAATTTATACATACTTTACTTTAAATCTGTGATATTATTGTTTCTCCAAAACTCCTTCCGAACCTAATATTACCACAGAATCTAATAACATTTATACTGCTTTAATTACCTTTTCTGAATGTATTCTGCTGGCAAGACATCGAGTTGGGATGGCACGAAAAAAAAAATATAAAATAAAAATCTATTCTGTGTAAATAGGTGTAAACTTGTTCTTTCTTTATATTAAAAAATTACTTGAATTTAATTCCTGTAACATATTTTGATCAGCTCATTTGCGAATTTCAGAATTTTCTTTTATACGAGCATGTATTGTACTGATTGTTGGCGATATATTTTCAAAGAAAAATTTATGACCAGTTCTTCTTATTATGTACTTTTAATGTTCATTTAAAACAAAGTGTTCTCTTTTCAGTTTTTTGGAGCACTTAATGTACCTGTGCTGCTTTGTTCGCTATGTAATCTGTTAATAGTTGTTATGCAGCATCCTATGAACATATTTCTGATATATATTATATACAGAGGTTGCTTGCCTGTATATTCTGCAGTTTTTTGCACCACTTGAGCAATATTCAAATTGGAAAAGTTCTTTCTTAGATTTTTGTGCACTCTCATTAACATAATCATCTCAGAATGTGAAAGGTGAGCTGTAAAATGTACACGAGTAAATAAGGGAATTAATGAGAAAACCATACCATATATCACTTACCTCGGTAGTTGGACATCAATCTGTTATACTCGTTTCCATTTCCAAAAGACCACTCGTCTTACTTTTGCACTTTGTACGTTAGTAGTTTTGAAAACAACCTTAAACAACACTAAAATATTAAACAAATAAAATATAAAAGAAAAGCGACTAACGTTAAATTATGAATTCATAAAAACATAGATCATAAAAATCCAATTTGTTCTTGTTGGGGTAGACTGTCAGATATCAGATGTCAAAAGATTTCTGGTTTATGAACATTGCTGCCAAGATGTATTGAACTTTTATTTTCTTATTTATTTTCAAAGAAAATAGTCAGAGCAATTCATTATATTTACTAAATGTCATCGAATTTTTCATGTATTATATAGTTTTTAATCATTTTGGACAAACTTCAATTATTTTATTGTCAATAATGTGGCAAAGAAATCTTGCAATGGTGATTCCTGCGAGTGTGTTCTGCTGACTGACAGGCTATAACTTTATTCCTTAAATAATATTAAAAATGCTATGAAAAATTAAGTCATCAAAGAAAAATTCATCCTAAGTGAAAGAAACCTAAAAAGTGTATACAATGAGGGCAAAATAAATGTGTTTACTATAAATTATTTCATGTATCTTTTTTTAAAATTGTACGGTGAGAAACAACCAATCAGAATAAGGAATTTTAAATTTCCCGGGTTAGAATTTACTCCTTCAGGAAAAACGAACCATAAAGATAAGCAAATGACAATTTACACAAGTATTTAACTTTTTATGCATTATAAGGCAAAACAACAACTATGAACCTGTATCATTTAGGAGCGGATAAAAGTGGGGGGTCTATATAAAATTTTGTCCCAACTTTTTTGTGTCACTTTTCCATTAATTTATGAGCAGAACTTGGAAATTTGAAGTTTTTTATTAAACAACATGCAAAATAATAAATTATGCACTTAATTGGCTAAATAGTCTTGTAAACAATGCATTTATGCAAAAACCGAGTTTTGTATCTAGGATCCACAATGGTGCTCATATTCTAGACAAAATCGCTCAAATTTAACAGCCATGAATGCAGAACGAATATTAGTTGTGACCATGTATGCTAATGCGATGGCAGATTTCAGTCATTCTGAAGAATAACATTGTATCAAGCGATTTGTATTTTATTATTCACTTTATACTTTTGCTTTAATTTGTCTACATATATCCTTCTGTCAACCATATGAGTCAGTAGTAGTTACCGGTCCTGAACTCCGGTCTAGTTTCCTTTCCCTGATTAATACATACGTTACGAACATACTATCTCTAAAATTAATTCCCTTTTGTGCAGACTAAAATAATTGCTTATTATTATATTACAATTTTATCTTATCTTTACCTCTCAGACAAAATGTTATTTCAGCTAGGCGTAAAATATGATTTTAACTATTTTTCTATACGCGTCACACTCAATCTTCTACTGGCTAATTTGTTTCATCTAAGATTTATTAAAGTATATTGTGTTTTATTGTTTCGCCTCTAGTATTGTTTTGTGAAACTTTTGTATATGGGGAATTGATATATGTCGAAATTCATACGGGTAAATTACATTTGTCTTCAACATAAATCACAAATTTGTCATTAGTTTTCAATCCAATTTAGAACTTTCTTTCAGGTTTTCTGTTATTCCTTCCATATATTTACTTATCTAAATATTTCATTAACTTGAAGTCGATTTATCTCTTCGGGATGTAAAAGTCACTGAATATATAAATATGGCAGAGAAGGAATGTAAATAACGTCTTTAGTATTTAAATAAATAAACTTTCATCTCAATACGATATAAAAATATTATTATATCGAGCTACCAGTTCCATAAGGAAAATGTTATGTTTGTTTTCAACAAATCATACATAATATTCATCTCAATCTGTTACTTTGGCCTTTGTTCAATAGCAGTTTTAATTTCCCTTTCGTTATATGTTCTAGAAACCTAAAAAAAAAAAAGAAAAAACGAAATTTACAAAGTTATTTATTAGAAATATATTTGTGACCTTAATATTTAATTTCATGATAGGAAGTTCGCCGGGATAGGATCTACATATATAAAGAATATTTTAAAATCCGCAGTAACATACATTCAAGTACATGGATTAATAATTATACAGACAAGATCACTCCCGATCATATCACCCATCTTCTTACTATGTGACCTAAATTTAGCCTACCAAATAACAAAAAAGATTTACCAATAATGGCAATTTTAAAAGACTTCGAGTGCACCATACAAATGCAACTATTAATATTGATAAAAATTCTTTAAGAAGAATCAATAGCACTAATGTTTCAACCGAGGCGAATAGGAATAATTTTGTAGCATGCTACCCTTTTTCCTCGTACCCCTACCTTGTAGGGTAAGGTATGATGATCACAAAACTACTGGGCGTGGGGTTATAGCAAGTTAAGACACTAAGCCCAGATAAGTTAATGAGTATCACAAGAAAATGAAACAAGCTCAGATCACAGGGCGTTTACATTTAGTCTATCTGAATTTCATGCAATAACATAAAATTAATTACTTTATTTTAACTTACCATGAATTATTCGTTCTCATTATAAGGTGGTGCATTAAAATATAATATTAAATTCACCAACTACGAAACATATAAATTTCATAAAAGAGAATAACACATTAAAATTATTAACATTGCCTAATGATATTATGCCTCAAATGCTAATTATAGCATTAACTACAACTCTTATTTACAGAGTGTACAACATAGATCAAGACAAGGTTTTAAAACCCTGAATGTGGCCACACTGAAGGTTCACAGCATATCGTTGTTAAACTTAAACTAAACAAAATGGGGTGATATTCCCTTATCATAAAAATCGAAGAAAATATGTACAGTTACCAGCTACCAGCGGCACATAAAGGTAGGTATTCCTTAAAACTCTTCGTCGTCCCCTTTTACCTGGACTTGAAATTCATACCGTGCTCACATAAGGACGTAGGCTGTTCAGTATTACGTGTGCGAAATAATGCCAGACCGTGCCTCCCCCCTCTGCAGAACAATACAGACCTCGCACCCAGACCTGCACATCGACACAAACTTCGCCCCAGGCGTGCAGAACGATGCAGACTTCGGCCCAAGCGTGCATCCTAAAGAAATATGTTTGAATTACAAACTGATCGAACTATCACCTACTGAAAACTCGGTACTTAAACACAAAACAAAAACTATAATTTTTCTAACTATTTACGTCAAACACAGAATGTGACTTCCAATTTCTTCAGTAGAACTACCAAAATCATAACCTCACATCTCATTTTCTATGTGCCAGAACACAACATTCCTCGAAACAATATATATAATTTGGTGTTTTTACTCTGGGCGACTAATTTTTCTTTTTATTTCTAATTTTATTTGATATAGTTTATATAGATTTTTATGGTTTTGGTTGAATAAATTTGCTTTTTGTACTTAATTTTTACTCTTTTTACTCTTGTCTCAGGGTGGCCGGTTTAAAGCTCTTACACTTAATTGAATTAGTCTATATTGAAACTCCTGTCGAACGTTTTCAAATACCTCTCTGAGAATAGATCGGCATTCTTGAATAATTATTTGTCACAGTTCGTTAATCGATTGAGGTTCGGTTTTATAAATAACTGACTTTAAGTGACCCCATACAAAAAGTCCAGAGGAGGTCTGGTGATCTTGGAAGTCATTCTATTAGCGCTCTTCTACCAATCCATTTATTTGGGTAGTGATCGTGCAACCACTGCCTAACTGAGAGTACGTAATGAGGAGGTGCTTCGTCTTGTTGAAAATGCAGCAAAGTCTCAGTTAATGCAAAATTCCTGTGAGCGTTTTCCAGCTCATGAACTATTATTATTGATTTGATGGTTCGTTCCAGCATCTCAGCATAAATATTGCCATTTAAATTCCCATCAATGAATAATGGGCCAATGATAGTATCCCCAAATATACCTGCCCAAACATTTATTTTCTCAGGATACTGCGTATGCTCTCTTCTGAAACATGCGGATTTTCATCATTCCAATAACGGTAGTTATGTTTATTAACTCACCCATTCAAATAGAAGGTACATTCATCACTAAAATAAGTGTTTTTCACAAGTCGACGCATCAAGTACTCTTGGTTGGGTTCTTTTCTTATTGGCGACAGATCCAGTTTCTCCAAATTTAGAAATTATTTGCTGGATATAAGCGTGGCTTACATTTCTGTCAGGATATCTTTGGTTAAATGATCTAGCGGTTCTGAAGGCACAACGATTCTCTAAACCATAAATGAATATAATTTCATTCAGCCGTGGTGTAAACCATTATTAGGATTGAATGGGCAAATTGGTCACAACAGCAATAACAGCTCGGAAAGAAATTACAACTTTTTACAAAATCATCAGGTGCAATAATATGTGCTTCTTCTTTTCATTGTGATGCTATATTTTAGTACTGATATTTTAATAAGATACAAAATATAACATGAAAAACATATTACGTAAATTTTTAGGCTATATATTCATCGTTTCAAAGTGTAATGCTGTGTATCACAATCGATGTTAGAATTTTATTAAATCAAGGAAACTTTAATTTAAATTTTTTCGTACCGATATTGAAGTAATGCCAATTCACATATTTTAACTGTATTGTTAAAATGTTATTGACCCGTTAATCAGCAGATAATTTCAAATAATTATAAGAAATTATAATGTTTAACAAGTTAGCGTTACTCCACAATCTGAACTTATAACGAGGCTATTTTTAGATAGTAGATTATATTATATAGTAATAAATGGTTTGAATATATAATTGATTTATTTGGAAAATGTCAAACATATTTTATTATCATTAAATTGTATTTTTTTTTCAAATTGATTCATATTCAAATTTAAGTTTAAATTTAAAATTAAAATCGTATGAAAAGTAATTACTTGTTATTAATTTACAATATGTTAGAAGATACTCATAGATACCACGCGGACGACTAATGCTTATTTAAGTAGCATTATTTCTAAATGTATAATAATAAAATTTTATTCCAAAATCTTGTTCGTTACTAGCAAAAGTTTTACACATTTGCAGATGACTTGATTGGTAAAACACAGTATTCGGTGTCTATATGTCTCTGAAAACTACTTCATGGTTATTCTCAGATCAAAGGTTACAATTAACTTATATCATAGTACAGTTAATAAAGGACTTTGAAGACATACTGAATTAAAGTCGCTATAAAAAGATATTTTTTAAAACACGAACTCTCACGCAGAACCTACACTTAGAAAGTTATTGTTAAACTGGTATGGTGGTGCCAATCTGTTTATGCCACTGCCTGTACTATTTTGCGACCATCTTGAAGGAACTATTTCCTTACTATCTGTACCCTCAACCATCGGCACTGTCAATCATAAGATTTGCTTGAAGCGTAATCATGAAATCATTATAATCATAAATGTAATCAGGAAAAATGTTAGCCTACATTATCAGCGGAGCACCAAAACCCTATTTTTTGTAATAGAGTAAAAGAGATCAGGTTAAATATACACCTTGTACACAAAAAAATTAATGTTCTTGCACAAGATATAGATTACCTCACATTCGTATTTACGTAAGATTCGCAGATTTTAATAATAATAGATAACACTGACGTAGTTTTCCACGAAACACCAAAACACTATATACTGCATTCGACGCGCGTTTCACCAACCAAGTTGGCATCATCTGGAGATGATTAAATCTGATAATAATAGATGTTGTTTATTATAATTTTACCTTAAAATGGCATCTGGGATGGGTGGTGGAGTGGGCAAATGAGATCCAACCGGCCTAAACCCATTTTCATCCGCCACATATTACACACTTATTCTTTGGCCATCAGGCGACGTATATGAGAAGGAACCGTCAGCTTGCTGGGCCCCTTCGGGTCAAATGCCTTTTAGGAATCCTCTCTCCCTCGCGCTTATTCCATTTGCAGTCTCATATTGATAATTGTAGCTGCCATCTCCTTGGTTAGGGTTATTGTCGTACCTGAAAGAATGATAAAGAATAATAGCAAAAAGTCCCAGTATTTTGTCATCAGTTAGCTTCTTTGTATATGACTGAATATTAGAAATGTGTCAAAGGAGTACGCATACCTTAAGATGGGTATTTGTGGACCACCCCGGTAACCACCTGCACCAGAACCACCAGCTCCAAAACCTCCTCCGCCGCCTGTTCCTCCACCACCTCCAAAGGGCCCTCCTGCACCACCAAACGGGCCTCCAGCGTAGTGTACTGAGTTAGGTTGAATTAGATACGTAAAGAGGTTCTTGTAAATCTTGTAAATATAAATCATGTTAATGGTATACACGACATTTAAACCGGCACCTCCACAACTTTGTAGTAGTGGGAAAGTGCTCTGCCCTGATTTGTCCACTCAAATCTCCCGACAACCAGCGGCAACATGTTTGAATTCGAAAAAGCGCTGTCGGAGACAGATGTGACGTTGGATACTCCACCTATGCGTGATAGGCCTTAGCTGCGTTGGATAGTATGAAAGTTATTTTGAGCCTTTAAATAGAATAGAATAGAGTGGGAATTTATTTAGCATAAGCTATTTACATAACTAACAGTTTTTTACAAAATTACTTATTTACATTAGTGCTCTAGCGTCTATGTACAATTTTGTAAAATTTTTACCAAACAGTTTTAAATTTGCGCATTTCTTAATTTCAGTTGGTAAAGCATTGTACCGCCTTAATCCATCACTGAAAAGCGATTTTTTAAAAAACGATAATTTTTTATGAGCTATATTATAATTTTCAGCAGATCTAATAGGATAATAATTGTGCAATTCGGATCTTTTAACTAAAAATGTTTTAAGGTAACTAGGTACAAGATTTTTATCGATTTCATAGATCAAAATTAAACTTACTCTTTCAATGCTTTGCTCCACTAAAATCCAACGAAGTCGATTTAAAATATCATTAATTATCATTAGATGTGTACCCATCACAATTTAATATAACACGCATGCCTTTCTTATTACACTTGTAATCCATTAATGTCTTTTTTATTACATGACAAAAATAATGAAAAACAATAATTAAAGTGTGGGTAACTGATAGTATTGTATATAATTAACTTTGACCCTTGTGTTAAATCATTCGATTTCGATATTTTTTGCAAGAACAAAACCTCTTTGCCAATTTTTTTTACATACATAATCAACATGTTGTGCAAACGTTAATTGGGGATCTAAAATAATTCCTAAGTATTTGATTTCTTTTACAAAATCGATTTTCGTGTTATTAATTTGCAGAATATGTTGGTTATCCATATATTTTTGGCAATTGACTTTAGTCCCAAGAACCATACATTTAGTTTTATCACTATTTAATTTTAGTTTATTTACACATAACCATTTATATAGTATACTAAGTTCTTTATTCACAATATTCGTGATTTCCGTATGATTTTTTTCCAGAAACAGAAATTAATGTATCATCCGCAAAAATATTAAACATAAATTCCTCAGAACATAATTTATGTCATTCACATATATAATAAATAAGAGTGGTCCTAAAACACTACCCTGAGGCACCCCATATAAACTGGGAATTTCACTACATGTAATATTGTTTACTTTAGTTTTATGGTACCTATCTGCCAAATAATTTTCAATCCATGTAAAGCTGTCATCGTTACACCATATTCACTTAACTTTCTAACTAACCTACCATGATCAGTAGTTTTAGAAGCCCGCTTTAAGTTAACAAATATACTTAAAATTACACTACCGTCATTCATCTCCTTCCTCCAGTTCGCACGCACCAGTTGAAGACTTGTTTCACATGATGGTCTTTGTCTAAATCCTGATTGAACACTACATAAAAGCTTGTTTTTTCAATTGCTCGGTCACCACAATTTCTAATATTTTACCAACTATCGGAATTAAATCCTAGGTGTAGTTCTTGATGACAATTTAAGTTGGTTCAACCACATTGAAGAACTATCAAACAAATTATCTAGTTTAATCTTTTTGTTCCGTAGGCTTAAATATTTAGTTTGCCCTAGCACTCTAAGAACATGTTATTTCTCCATGTTTCATTCTTACATTAGTTATGCAATACTTCTGTGGGGTGGATCATCTCACGCAGTTAAAATTTTTCGTCTCCAAAAGAGAGTGGTCAGACTGATTAGTGATGCTGGCTGGTTAGATCACTGTCAACCAATATTTAAGAGATTTAGTATAATGCCAGTTCCTTCACTCTACATGTATACTATGTTATTAGAAATTCATAAAAATAAAGCCAAATTAGCTACAAATTCAGATTTCCATAATTATAGCACCAGATCTGCTTCCCTACTCAGACAGCCTCATCTTAGATTAACAAAATCGAAAAAAAACACATTAAACCTCCAATTATATAATCATGTTCCTACTGAAATAAAAGCTCTTAATTTTAACGGCTTTAAGGCCAAGATTAAAAGGCACTTTTTTAAATTATTGTTTTTATACAATAGAAGAATTTTTTAATACGCAATTTTATTAATAAATAATTCTCACAGATTATTCTTTTATAAGCTTTCCTGCATACTTGTGATGCTCTGATTTGCACATCATTAATAAATCCACCGTGTTTTTTTATATACTTTTTTTATACGTTTGTATTTTTATTATTAGTCTATTATGTGTGCATATGACTTTTATATGTTTATACATGTTTATCTATATATGTATATATATTTTATTATTTATACTTTCTTGTAGTCTACAAAGCAATTACTTGTATATATTTTTTATTTGTTTCAAATATTTTGTAACCTGTATATTTTTTTGTAATTTTGACCTGCCACAAATATATCCCTATATGTAAAGTGGTTAAATAAATCTATCTATCTAAAAAAAAAAAAAAATTATTGGTCTATATTCACTTGCCTCACTTGGATTACGAACTTTTGGGACTGAAACTATGACACTCATTTTAACTCCGTTGATATTTGTCCGGTTTTCAAAGATGTATTTACTAAATTTAACAGTGGATATCCTACACAGTCAAATATTTCTTTTAACAATTTAATATTTAAGAGGTTATCAGCGGTAGATTTATTATTTAAACTAAAAATAATGTTCCGTAATTTGTTCAAATTTATTTTATTTTAAATTCAAATAGCTGTGCTGTTTCTGTGACTTCATTTTGGATATCTTCATCTTCAAACATATCTTCAATACTGTTTGCAATAACCTCAATACTGTCAGCATAAAATTTGTTAAAATTTTCTTCAATGTGTCCTGTCATTTTCAAAGAGAATGTTATTTATTTCAAAATTTTTATTGTCTGCCACATCTTCTTACTGTCTCCCTTACACATATCTATTGTTTCTTCAAAATAAACTGTCTTTTCTTATCCGATTATTTTCAAAATTTGTTTCTTTTGTGTTTATAATCTGTCCAATCTTCATCAAGTTTTGTCAACTGATAGTTTGTATATGCCTTATCACGTTCATTTTGAGTACATTTGATTTTACCATTTTACCATTTTTTTCCTTTATACACAGTTTTATTTTTCACAGGGGCTATTTTATTCACTGAGGATGAAATGTTTCCAAGAAAACTATTATACAACGTATTGACATCAGTACAATCACCTCCAGTTTTTATCTATTAAATCACTGTTTATTTTGTCAATATTTTCTTTACTAAAATTTCTAAAACAAATAATTTCTTTATTAGTATTAACAACAATATCTAATTTTGTACCAATTATAAAATGATCTGATATGTTTGAATAAATCAATTGCAAAGGTTCTAAATTATACATATTTGTTATAATAAGATCTATCATTTTGGATGAAGTATTTGTAATCCTAGTGTATGATTCATTATTGGTTTGTACCCAGAATCTTTTATCATATTGTTTAATTTTCTTGTATTGTAATTTTCCTTGTTTTTAAAATTAACACTAAAATCTCCCATTATCAAAACAATATTGTTACATGTGTCTTCACTTTCAATTTTTTGTCCAAAAAAATTTAAAAACACCTCATAGTTGCCATTTGGCGATCGGTAAATTGCTCCCATCACAAATAATTGATTGTTTATCTGGATTTTTATAAATAATTACCAGTTTTCGAATGCAGAATCATTGTAAATTATGCTACTATTTAGATGTTTTTTAACATACTCCCCCTGTATGTTTGATGTGAGATAAACAAGAAATACATTTGTATCTTGGAATCATTAATTCAATCTCCTCTTTATCTTGAGTGATATGTGTTTCAGTTACACAAACAACCAATGGCTCTTCTATCAATAAAAGTTGGTATAATTCGAGCATGTGTGTAGTTAACCCTTGAATATTTATGCACAAACAGAGGATATTTTGTCATTTAATTGCTACGATTGACATTCTATTTTAGATTTGGCTTGCTCTAAGTTTTTTAAGTAAGATTTACAATTTTTGTCAAATACCGTATGATTAAATGTTATATTCGGTACCTTAATTCACTAGCACGTTTACAATTTGTAAATTCAATTTTACCAGGAGGACATTCGCTTTTATTTGAGTGAATTTCATTACATAGAGGACATACACTTTTCTCTTGCCGGCAATCGCCTGCCTTGTGGCCAAATCGCCAGCACTTAAAACACCTTAACACCCCAATAAACTCATATACTGGACAACTATTCCATCCCATAAAAATTCTTTGATTGTACAAAACCTGTGTAAAATATTGCGGTGGGATTTCTAATATTACATTGAAATAACTTTTATTTTTTTGGCTGATATTTACGAACAAATCTAATTTCTTCTTGATTAATACTTTTAAATACAGGATTTGCGATTTTATTCTATCAATAAACGTTTCGTTGTCTCCCAAGTTTTTCTTCCTGAACACCTACTATAAGAATTTTAGGCCTTATTGTTTTGGGTATTTTTGTATCATAATTTGAACCAAGTTCATTAACCGTTTTATTTTAAAGTTTTTCGAAGAAAATCTTATCATTACATTCTATTAGTACACATCCTTGAGACACAGTTTTTACTTACTGAAACTGCTATTTCACTGGGATTAATTTTTTGTTCTATATCGGTTTTCGTCACTTTGCTGTCTTGAATATTTTTGGCTTGATAATAATAGATGGATTTCTATTTCATTTTAAAATATCGCTATAATTTAACTTATTATTTTCACTATTTTGCTTACTAGAGTTTTCAGTGCCTTACAACAATGATAACAATTTTACAGTATTTTCCATAATTCGACTAGAACTTTCCTGAATCTGTTCAACACTAACCTCTTGTGAAAGTGTTTCTTAGACACCATTCTTACATGAATCACAAAACCACATTATATTATTACAATCATTAATTATTTTGCACCAGACATCTTTTAATTTGGCACAACTAACATCCTATTTTTTTTTTTGGCAGAATTCACACACAATTAACTTTGTTCTGACAATAAAATTTTCAGAGCACTGACCACAGGCTGCTATGTCTGCCGCCATCGCCACCACGGTGAATACTTGAAACAGATAAAATAAAAATTTACATCTGACTTTGTACACACGAAGAATAAAGTGTCTTAAATTGTACAATTCTATGGACTGTTACTACAAATTACGATACAAATAGGGACAACATCAAATTGTAAGTAAATTTCAAGCAGAAATTGTAGTAAAATTAAATTACAAATTATTTGATTATTTGCAACATAAACTTGCAAAAATTTGCAAACAAGAGTGATTGGCTCAATTCACAGTTCAAATTTGTACTACAAAGTGTGGTTATAGTCATGAAGTATTGTAGAAGATGCTACTAAAATTTGCAATAATATTTACTATTTTCTTATGTTTGGAGCATGGTCGACAATATTGTAAGTTATATTGTGAACTTTTGTAGCAACATTAAGTTATTATTATAACCATTACGTATAATAGTATTATATTTAGCATATCATAAAAGGCAAGTTAGGGGTTCTTTAACTACGACTATTACGAGGAAGTCTTTGAATATGTATAATTAAATAAATTAAATTGGTATGTCGCGTATTGCGATTTGATCCCCTATCCATTTCACCAATATTCTCGTGGATTAAAACTACAGGTGATACAAGGCGCCATCTCTTGATGGAAAGACTATAGTTCAGAATAGATGTCCACATCTTAACATTGTTATAATTTAATTGAACCAATTCTTTTACATCCACCATAGTTAATGAAACGAGAATATCCTCCTCAATTTTTGATGTTCTAAAAGTTATAAGTAAAGATTCCATGTAATGCAATAAAACTAATACCACTTGTGAACAAAGATGTTTTACATACCTCAGTCCCAAAGCTTACAACACAATACCAGATAATATTAAACATATACGTGTATGTGCGTCTGCGTGTGCGTGAGCGTGTGCGTGTCCATGTGCGTGTGCAAGTGCGTGTGCGTGTGCGCGTGTGTGCGTGTGTGCGTGTGTGCGAGTGTGTGTGTATGTGTGTGTTTGCGTGTGTGCGTGTGCGTGCGTGCGTGAGTGCGTGCGTGCGTGCGTGTGTGCGTTAATAATTTTATTAAAATCCTTACTGTATGTAGGTACTTTGTACAATGTTTATTTGAAGTCAACAAAGACCAGGTAGTAATTTTCTGTACATTATAGTTGATTTCTTACTTTGATGTAAATTGTTACTTTTACCATCCTAAGGGAACAAACAGTCAAGTAATATTTGTTGTTTATAACAATAACAATTTTACTGCAAATATTAGTCCTCTTATATGTATTATGTGACAATGATTTAGAAACATAGATGAAAACAACTACAATTCTCATCAAACAATGTTGTAAAATAACTAACGCGTTTTCTTTCTGTGCATGCAAATTAGGAAAAATACAATAAATAATTTCTATGGTTTTGACACTCGGTACACGTACTGTCGAAGGAGTTACAACAATAAGAGTCTTTAAAATTTCCACATCTATACAAAATACAACCTGTTCGCAAAAAAAACACGATTGACAACCCAGAACTGATTTCTCACATTCTGCTTAATAATTAATCATAAATAAAACACTATTCCTGTGTAAATTGCAGGTAGAAAGGGATCTATGTAATTTTTCTCTACTAAAGCTAACATGGCTCATGCAATCGCATTACAATTTTAAGGAGTAGGTAGCTAAGACATTAGAACTTAATTGCCATTTGATGCAGCTAGTTCATTTTACCACGATTTGTAAAATTAAATATCCAGTCAATAATCACGGCCGTATAAAATGCAACTTCACCTTGAAACTGGTTATAATAGATGATAGTAATGAAGTTATAAAACGGATGCTCAGTTACTTTATTAATTTACATCTACAAGATGTATGAACAAAAATTTTATTAACATATGATAGGTTGCTTGCTTTCTCTCTATAAGTAAATATGAATTAGTATAAGGTGAATATAAACCTATAATAAATTCATATTCTTCCTGCTCGCTAATACTTCTCCTTTTTGTAGTTTATAAAACAAACCATATTGTTGATCTTAATACGGTTCTGGAAATTGCGAAAAGAGTGTTAAAGACATCTAACTAAAATTAATGTGTTTTGCTTTAAATGACGTTCAAAATAATCTTCAATTAGGCCTTTAAATAAAATCAGATTGTTTTTACAGGCCCATCCCTGGCTCAACTCCCAGACGTGGCAAAGGACAGTCGACGTTTTTCATTCAACATTAGCGAGAAAGTTTGTCCGTAAAAACTCGTGACATTCTAGATTTGGATCACCTAAATCCGGACATGAATTTCTGCCTTGGTTTAACTTTAATATGAAAATAAAAGTACATATTTAATTTTCATTTCAGTAGGTATAAAAATATCTAAAAATAACGTGTCAACTAATTTAAATTTTTAAACATTACACAGTACAAATAAATCGTAGGCAACTAATTATTTTAGTCAAAGGCGTTTCATTTAGACAAGTGCCGTTTTTATTAAGTATTTAATGAGAGAGAGAAATTTTTGCATTGTGTGAATACGGATGTTCCTTCTTAAGACATTTAAAAGAAACTAAAACGCTACTATTTCGTTAAACTTTATATAATATAATGCGAGTGCTTTATACAATAAAAATACAAAATATACAGTGTGTCTCCAGATGAGAATATATTGTTACGCCACTGGACTATGTAGATTGGAAATATATTATTAGAATTGTACGAGAAGGGCCGGGAATGTTCTGGACCGCGAGAATGGATAAATAAGAGGCACGGTGGGTCGAGAGTCAGTCTTAAGTTGAAAGTGAACGAGTAAAGAAAAAATAAGAAAGAGACTTATAAGTGTTTAATTGTGATTATAGTTAAGGCAGTTATTAATCTATTGTTGTTAATTATTAATTAGTCAATAAAGTAGTAAGTATTACCTGGACCACAGAAGAGGGGTATGGATCCCCTCTTCTGTGCCTGGACTTTCATTCAACGAATCTACGAGTATGGGTGTTTGTGGTGATATCAAACACGTAACAATATATACTACATAGTTCTAGTTATAAAAAGTTTTTTTTTTTATTTTTGATCTACATTTTTATTAATTTTCATAAAAAATATTACCGAAAACACGTTTATTTATTTTATTTATTTATGAATATATGAATACAAGATAAAATTATTACATAAGAAAAATGAGGTTTAACATGAATTACAAATTCTATATACAAGCAAACTCAAAAATCATACAATTAGATCAAAATATAAATAAGAGTGAATTTTTATAAGATCTAATCCCCTGAAATATCCTGAAATGATCCGAAGGCCTTACAGAAGTTTGTGTAAAAATTTCTTTATGAAATGGCTAATATTTCGCAATATTTATATTTCTCTCTAGTAATGCCGAGTTTAAAACCTATGTAACCAAGAAACTTATTCTGCATTTTTTCTTACTATAGTATATAGATTTTAAACAAGAACACATGATCTAGTTAAAAAATACTAGACCGCAATGAGAACCTTGAGGAACTCTCGATAGTACATCGAAGTTGTACAATATAAAGTTTCTTAGATAATACGTCGCGTCGCACTAAAAATAATAATAGTATGGTTATGGTACATAAGTAAATAGTAAATTCATAGTACTAGAACGGCTGTTCTACTGCTACAAATTTACTAATAGAAATCGAGCTCAATGATATTTTTACATGACCCATATATTTGTTGAGTTGTAATAGGAGAAAACGCTTTAGTGAGCGGACGTGCGGAGTAAGACGCGATATGACGGTGGGAAATGTCTAACACATGACATCTTCCGTCTTTTATACCGCATACATTAAAGCGAGAATGACTTATTGACACGCGTCCGAAGCGGAGTTTCACTTACATTCTGTGATACTTCAGGTCCGCACTTAGTTTTATTACCGATTTGTTTAGTAGTGTGTTGTAGTAGTTAAATAACTTGATTGGAGAATTCCGTTTTTAAAAAATATTTATTTTTAAACGACAAATTTCACAATACAAAAGTTACAAATGAAAAATACTATAGCCTCCGGCTGCAAGTCTAATAGTAAAAGTTTTATTATATATTATGAGTTTTTATACATTATTTTAAGTATTGTCAGCAGTTGTTTATCATCATGTGGGTTTGGCGTATCTAACTCCTCCCTTCTAAGTTTTTGACGTCCTCGTTAAGGGATGTTTTGGCGTCCTCCTCAAGGGTTGTTTTGACGTCTTGAAGCGTCTGTAGTTCCCTGGAGTTGACCTGGAGGATATGTCTCCTAGCACAGAATAATTGGTATATTCTTTGTCTAAAAATACATGAAAAGATAATAATGCAGATACATAATATAATTATAATTAATGTCGTTGTGACGTGGGCGGCGTTTAATTGGGGGTTGTCCAGAATACTTTCTTTTCGCAGGGGCTGTAGGTCGTCTTTGAGTTTGGAGATGTCTTCTAGGTGGTAGGACTGAAGATTTATTGATTGCCCTGGTTCCTTGTTGAAATAACTAATAGCATTAGTTATAGGTATATTCAAGGTGTTGTTGGTATTCATCGTGATTAAATTATTGTCAATTATTATTGAGCAATGGATAATATTATATTGTTGTTGGTCACCGAGTGTCTGGTTACGATGTTTTGGCATTTTTCAATTATTTCTTTGGGTTTTGAGAAGGTAGTGAGTAATCCATGAGATATTAGCTTGTATGCTTCTGCTCCTGAGGTTTTTGTTAAGTCACATCCGGTAGTTGCTTGTAGATCGCATTTGTTTAGTTGAAACAATTGACATATGTACAGTCCTATAGTGGGTTGACATCTGTCTGTCCATCTGTTTTCCATACCATTTTCTAGGTAATACTGCGTCGGGGGTATTAGTGCAATGGAATCTTGGTTAGGAATAGGATATATCCTGGAAATGTTGTAGTAGGTAGGATTAAGGATGGGTACCTTAAGAGCCATAACTATTAAATTATTGATAGATATTATTCCTAATTTGGTGCTTTGCAAAATTTCGAATGGGTGCAACGAATCGTGTGTAATCAGAGTATTTTTGTCATAATCTGAAAGTAGTTCGTTTTGAATTTCTTTTAGTTCAGAAAAGGTAATAATTTCTAAGTTCGGTATTTCGTCATTAGTAAGAGTAATAGTTCGAGTAATTACATCTAGTTGTTTTTCAAATGCTTCCAAATAATCTTTATGAGTTTGCAGAAAATAAAGCTGTTCAAACTGGTTATTGTATAGATGTAACATTGACACAGTATAGTTTTGATTTATTTCTATTGCTTTTAGTTCGTCATATAATTTTTCGGTTATTTTAGAAAATATTGTGACACTTTGCGATATCTTTTTGTTGAGCTTGTTCTGATTTTTTTGTGAGAATGTCAATATTTTTATTTATATCATTAAGATCATCTTGATCTAGGTTACCCGTGATAAATTTTACAATATTTCCTAGGCCATTAATTAATCCTCTCTTTGTTCTGGAGGGATTTATGATTTTGTGAAGTTTGTGTTCGATTGCTTTGATTTTACTTTCAATTTGGTTTATTGAGGAACCCGAGTGATTTTTTACTAATTTGTAAAGTTTTTTCTGTGTTGTGTTTAATTTGATAAAAATAGTTATTCAAAGTATCTAGGTTATAGGAGAAATAGATTTTGTGGTAGAAGTTTAGGGTTTTGGCAAGACCTAGAGGTTCTTGATAATATCCTGGCGTTTTAATCGGGATGATTTGAAGCATGTGCGTCATCGTCAGGGTGGATCTGAAAAGAAGGATCTTTTCTTATTCTTTTTATTTTTGTCAGATTTCTATTGGTTATATTACCATGGGGGGTTACAAGGTTCACAGTGTTTTCGTCTTTGTTAAGGAGAGTCGCTTCTTTGTAAAGCGTTTTATGTTTACTCTGGGGTTGTGGTTTCGTTACATAAAGAACCGTATTTTCAGGGATGTCAATAGTAGATTCTCTTTGGGTATTTATTTTATCTAACACGTTTTGTTCTTTATTTTTGGCTTTCTGATAAATTTGATCAATAAAAGGTTTTAGCTCATTTTTACGTTTAAGATTATAGTTTTCATAAAGTTCATCTGTCATCGCGAAGCTCAGCTCGTGTTGGTAAGGTCCGTATAAGATGGAAAAGGGGGAAAATCCGGTTGAAGTATGAATTGATTGATTATAAATCCATATCGCGGTTATCATTTGATTGCTTGGGCTTTCATTTGGATTTTTTAAATTAATTATTCGCAGTTTCTCGAGTAAAGTTGAATGTAATCGTTCAACAAACGAATTTGAATTCGGGTTGTATGCCGTGGTAAGGTGAAGTTCTATTCCTAGCATAGTTAGATATTCCCTAAAAGTTCTATTTTTAAATTCCGAGCCCTGATCGCTTACTATTCTTTTGGGTCGATCATGATGTGCTATATAGTGCCGAAATTTGTTTAATATCTCGGTCGCGGTAGCTGTTTTTACTAAGTATGCTTGCGAATATTTTGAGAAAGCGTCGATTATGGTTAAAAATTTGGATGCTTTATAGGTGAATGTGTCTATATGTAATGTGTCAAAAGGTTTACTGGGTATCATGGGTCCTTTTAGTTGTGGTTTGTAAGGATGTCTGTCATATTTGGATTTTAGGCATAGGTCACATTTATTGATGTATGACGTTATTGCGTCTCGCATATTTGGGTAATAATATTTTTGCTTTAAGTGATTTAGCGTTTCATTTATGCCGTTATGAGTTTCGTTATGATATGAAGATATAATTTCTTTTTGCTCGTTCGGGTCTTCTATGTCCTTTAAGTATTGACTAGATGACAGTATTTTTACAGAATTATTTAGATTTTCTTTAAAAATTCGTAGGCATGTTATTTCTGTATTTTCGTCAGGGACGTATAAACACGTGGTTGTACTGGGATTTATTCGGTTTCTACATATTTCGGAAAGGTGTTCGTCTATGTTTGTAGCGGGAATTGTAATTACAAGTTGTATTTTAGTTTTATCGAATAAATAATTTCGGGTGACCGAAAGTTCTTGTGCTGTTTCGTCAGTTAATATTATTAATTGATTTTTAAAGTGATTCACAGGGTGTTCTGTGATGGGAATCACTAGGCCGTTATCATCGTCGTTTGTCGAGTGACGTATGTTGGTTAGTTCTTCCAGGAATTCATTACTTATTACGGGTAGTGATGGGTCATTTATTAGGTCATTGATTATTTCGTCAATCTCGTCGATGTTAGGATTTTCATTTATTTGGGGAATGATAGAGTCGTTTTCGTTAAAATTTATTTCAACCCGAGAGAGTGCGTCCGCGACATAATTCTCTTTACCCTTCTTGTATTTAATTTCAAAATCGAACTCTTCTAATTTTAGTCGCCACCTTATGAGGCGCGAGTTAGGTTCTTTAATTTTTGATAACCAAACTAAAGGATTGTGGTCCGTTTCGATGGTAAATTTCTTTCCGAATAAATAGGGGCGAAAGTGCCTACATGAGGCCAAAATCGCGACCAATTCTTTCTCAATCGTAGAGTAGTTCTTTTCTGCCGAATTTAAAGTCCTGCCGTAGTAGGCTACTGGTCGATTTTGTTGGCTTAAAACTGATCCAAGGGCTACATTACTAGCGTCAGTTGTCAGGGTGAAAGGTTTAGAAAAGTCGGGGTAGATTAAAACTGGGGCATTACTAATAGCTTCTTTAGTTATGCGGAAGGCTTCTCTATAGTCGTGATCATTAGGATCGATTTTTTCGGTATTTCTAAGACATTTTGACATTGGTTGTGTTAGTTTAGCGAAATTTGGGATAAATTTACGGTAATAACCTACTAATTCAAGATATGATTTGATTTCTTTAGGAGTCCGGGGTAATGGGTATTTTTGGATGGCTCGATTTTTAAAGAATTTGGTATAATACCGTCGGGTGTTATGATGTGGCCTAAAAAGGAAACTTCCTTTCTAAGGAATTCACTCTTATCTAATTGAATTTTGAGATTAGTTTCTCTTAGCTTTTGAAATATTTGTTGTAAATGGGTCAAATGGTCTTGAAGGGATTTTGAAAATATTACAATGTCATCCATATAGACAAAGCACGTTTTGTACTGGTAATCGCGAAGTACGTTGTCCATCATGCGTTGGAACGTAGCCGGCGCGTTTTTTAAGCCGAACGGCATTCTGAGATACTCATAGTGGCCGTTATTTACGGTGAAAGCAGTTTTTTCGATGCTGTCGGGATGCATCTCGATTTGATGGAAACCCTGGGCCAAGTCAAGTGTAGTAAAATAAGTACACTTCCCGAGGTTGTCCAAAATTTCTTCAATTTTTGGGAGTGGGTATTTGTCCTCAATTGTCTTGTCGTTAAGGCGTCGGTAGTCTATTACCATGCGGTATTTCTTTTTTTGGGATGCGTCTACCTTTTTAGGTACAATCCACATAGGGGAACTGTACGGAGAAACGCTCGGTCGTATAATTTTGTCTTTTAATAGTTTTGAAATTTGTCTTTGGATCTCCTCTTGCATGTTATGAGGATGCCTAAACGATTTTGTAAATATGGGTTCATTGTCAGATGTCCGTATCGTATGTTTAACTTGATTTGTAAAACTTAGGTCACTATTTTCAGAGTAAAAGCAGTCTCTATATTTATAACAAAGATTAATTATTTTTTGTTTCTCCTCTACATTTAAATGAGGTGTACGAAAGTTTTCAGAAAATGTTAATTTTTGTGGGCTATTTTCGGGCATGGTTTGCTCGAAGTACTCACAGGGGAGTACAGATATTCATTCTTTGAAATTGATTTCTATATTGTTAGGGTTTTCACACGGTATTTTCGCGATTCCGTTTACGGTTGTTAGAAAACATTCGGGTATTGTTATTTGCTCAAGTTGGGTTTCGGGAACGTAAACATCTCCGTTTTCAATACTAGTAGGGATACCAATGAAATTTTGATCCTTAGACATTATATTTACCTGTATATCATTATATTCTAGGTAGAAGGGAATTATCGTATCTTGTAACTGAAGTATCTTGTCTTTATAATTAATATTAGCCTGTAATTTATGTAAGTCTTTTGAACCTATTAGGACATCGAATCTTTCGTGCCAGGGGATTATTCTTATTTTAATATTTTTGTTTATACCTAATTCTTCGAATAACTTTAAATTGAGATTTTTATCAGAATGTATGGTTTTATGCAGGCCAGTGACATGGAATTTTTCCGTGAAAAGGTGATTTTTAAATTGTTTAATTTTGTTGGGGTTGATAATGGAATCTGTGGCTCCAGTATCGATTAGAATTTTTAAATTTTTTTCTGGTAGGTAAAAGAACGGAAGTTTGGAGCTGTAATTGATGTTATTTAGATCGACGGAGGCGGTTCCGAGGCAGTCGTCTGAAAATTTTCCTCTTGAGGATTGGGTGGATATTCATCATAATATTGCTGTTCGTTTATTTGGGATTCATCATAAAAATATTCAATTTCTTGTTTGGGTGAGTTTTCAGTTATTTCGGTATTATGTAGCTCTTTGGATATAAAGTTGGGTCTTCCCTGAGATTGGAATGGAAATTGTCTAGTTGGGGGGCGAGTACTACTTGTTTGTATAGACATCGGTGTTGGTTTGTAATTTTGAGACGAAGTAGAAGGTGTCTGTGGTCCAAAAACTTGCTGATTTGTTAAAGGCGTATTTCTTTGTGGAATGGGACGATTAATATCGCCGAAAGGTCTATGGGGATGTCGGTTAAAAGCATTCGGTGGTGGCATATTATGTATTTTCGTGTTATAATTAAAAGGTGTGGGTTCGTTTGTGGTACGTTGCGTAAAATGATGCTGTTGTTGATTGTTTGGTTGGCATGGCATTAGGGGGGTTTTTGTTGAAGATTATGCAGCTGACGTATAGCTGTCTGATTATTGTCGTACTCGTGACATTTAAGGAGAGCTTCCTCTATATTTAAAGGCGGGACATAAGAAAGTAATGATCGATAAGGTTCTCGAATGCCTACTTTAAATTGTTCGAGGCTGGAGTTTTTAATTTTTAAAATTTCATAATTCAAAATTTCAATATTTGTGAGATGTAGTTGCGCGTATTGTATTAGGGCGTTTTGAGCTTCTACAATTTTGTGGTAAAAATGTAAGGTAGTCTCATTTTGATTTTGTCGAGTCTGTTTTAGGTTGGAATTTAATAGATTTTCATTTCGATGGTCTCCGTAATATTTTATGAGAGCAATTTTTATTTGTGACCATTCACTAGTATTTTCTAAGAAAATATTTGTGGCGGCCTGACCCTTAATTTTACTTAAAATAATTTGTGTAATTAATACTTCTTGAAAAGGTGTTAAAGTAAATGTACTGAGTGTTGATAGGACTCTTTCAACTTTAGCAATAAATAACGGGAGATTTTCGTTTGGCTCAAAATATGGCAAAGTTTTTAATAACTCTGTAATGTCGTTTGTAGTGATATTCATGTTGGCAACAGAAATATTCGAAACTATTCTTTCTAAGTGGTTTGTATGTTCTGAATCGAAACTGCTAGTTGAAATTGAACTATTTCTCCTAGGGGTGTTGTAAGGGGTTAGTCTGTGGTTCCTATTTTCTATTACTTCTACACTGATTGAATTTTTTGACATTTATGGTGTGAACTTGGAATCTGACCTTGTTCGATATTATAACAAAACGTTATAATACTCAAAATTGAAATCTATCACTGTTATATTTATTTTGATTTTTATGGTGTGAGCTTGGAATCTGACCTTGCTCGGTATTATAACAAAGTGTTATAATACTCAAAAATAAAATCTATCACTATATTAATAAATTTATTTTGGTATTTATGGTGTGAGCTTGGAATCTGACCTTGCTCGGTATTATAGCAAAGTACTATAATACACAAAAAATAAAATAAAATAAATTTCGCTGAAAATGGCTCTTAAAGCTAATGGTTAATTATAAGGAAAAAGTGGTCGTACTTACAGGAAAATTAAGGAAAGATGCATTGCACTACCAAGTTTTCTGCAGTAAAGATGATTCCTTTTCCTCGCACTCGGGGATTGAGTCGCACCAGAAGAAATGTTCACTGAAGGAATTATTTTCTCCCGATTGTTCAAAGAATGAACAAAGCCGTTTTCGATAGTTCATAAAGAATTAAAATCCACCGTTGTCGCGAATCACAAGATTTCTTCAACGTCGAACTATCCTGTTCGCAGCGCCAGTTAAATAACTTGATTGCAGAATTTCGTTTTTAAAAAAATATTTATTTTTAAACGACAAATTTCACAATACAAAAGTTACAAATGAAAAATACTATAGCCTCCGGCTGCAAGTCTAATAGTAAAAGTTTTATTATATATTATGAGTTTTTATACATTATTTTAAGTATTGTCAGCAGTTGTTTATCATCATGTGGGTTTGGCGTATCTAACTTAGTATATAGTATTAATAATCATTTTATATCTATTTATTTGCTGGTGTGTTTTTGAATATAATTTATGAGGGTTATCGTGTTACATTGAGTTGTGTAATATATGGTAAGTGTAATATTATAAATAATAATTATTTTATCTGTTTATTTCCTGGTGTGTTTTTGAAAATAACTTAAGAAGGTTATAGTATTTAATGTAAAAATGTTTCGACCGTGGGAGGCCTCTACGTCTACATCTTATTGTGTTTGTGAAAATGAAAGTGATAGTGATTACAGTGATAAAGAAAATCACAGTTTATCAGTGTTTTCAGTGAGAAAAAATCGGCTACGTTTGAACAAGCAAGCGAAACAAATTTGCTTTAATGTTTACAATAATCTTTTGAAGCGACAAGCTAATGACCCTAATTTGCATGATTTAGATGTACTAGGTGAAACAGCATCTCTAACTAACGTTCCACGTTCCACAATACACAAACTGGTGAAAGAAGGTGGCTCCCCAAGAAAACAATTTATCCAACATCGGTCAATCGAAAACTCTGGACCCATCGTTAGCAAAACTTTCAAGAACTTTAGTGTAAGACGCGTATCAAAATGAAATCTTAACTATTGACGTGATAGACAGAAAATTAAAAGAAATGGATTATCGTCTAAAATATACCAAAAGAACTTTAGGAGCTTAGCAGAGAAAAATTGGGTTTAAAAAATCAAACTATTAATAAACGCAATGAAAGCAGACGAATAGTGAATTGGCGAGATTCATATCTAGAACAGATAAAAAACCTCAAAAGGGAAATAGACCAATTTATTATCTAGATAATACTTGATATGATGCTCATGACACCGTAAAAAAGGATGGACTGATGGATCTAGGAAATATCAACCAATCTCATTGCCCCCTAATAAAGGGACTCAGTTGATTATATTACACTGTTCTGATCTGTTAATGGATGGGTTTATAATGCATTGAAACTGTGCGGAAAAACATGGAAGACTGTAAAGTGGATTACCACAAGAACATAGAGGAAGAGATATTTGAGGTTTGAAAATACCCTAATTCCAAAATTAAAATCAAATAGATTATTGTTCTTGACAATGCGAAGTACCATTCAAGACAACTGAATAAAATTCCTAACAAGAGTTCTGCTAAGCTGGAGTTACACATTTTTTTAATGGAGCATGATTTCTATTATGAGGAAAATTATAATAAAACACAACTCTTTCAGACTTGTGGATGAAAAATTATGAGAAGAAATGTATTATACACACTATAGCGGTGAGATATGGCCACAAAGGGTTGAGATTACCGCCATATTTCTGTGTTTTCGACATGATTGAATTAATTTGGTGTAAATTGAAGAAAAATGTCAGAAAAGGAAATATTTTTTCCGAAATTCGATAAAAAAGTCGTAGAGTTAAATCGAAATGAAGTATCGAAAATTAACAAGGAAGATTGGGAAAATAGAATCAGGAAATTAATAACAATAGAGGGTGATTATGTAAAATATGCTGAATGTCGTATAAATGGTGGAAGAACATTTATTATAAATTTGAACGAGGATAGTAGTTCATCTGAAAATGAAGAAGAGTGAGAAGGGTGAGGATTCAGAGCAAGAAGCGATGTGAGGTGAAGTAAAGTGATGTGAAGTGAAGAAGTAAATTTTGTGATATCAACTGTATTATTTATTTCCGCTTTTGTGCTTTCGTAGTTCAGTGCTTGAGAAATATTGTTTTTCAGAATGTTATTATTTACTAATATTATTTTTTTTTCATTTTGACAAAAATACGTCTCTGTTTTTATTATATAATTTATTTTTAGTTTATTTGTTGATAAAAATATTTGTTTCTGTTATTATCTTGAGAGTATATTTTTTGTTTTTATTTTGTTTTTAAAAGTTTCTTGTTACTTATTAAATAATTTCTTTATTCTATACTAATATTCCATACCCATCCTTTCCTGGCAAGAAATGCTCATATCTCCTCGCGTTTCTTCAAAAAATCACAATTTTTCAGGTTGTTACTAACTCTGGTAGCGTCTCAAACATCATCATCACTGGCCATTTTAAATATTTTTTTAATATTTTTTTAGCACTTACAGTATTAAAGTGAAATAAGCACTGAATCAGACTTTTATCACAACAATAAATAAACAATGATTGTGAAGGAAACGATTTCATAAGCAATTAGGATGTAATGAAAAAATTTTATGCATTAATAAAATATCCTTAATTAATAACAATATTGATTACGATTTCAGACCAAATAGTATCTGTTGTATCTCGTGGTAAATGCAAATTTCCATACTTCAATGCTTGTTGGCCTCGGCTTAACGCCTCGGCCAACAATTTACATCATCGTCCGGGAATGATTTGGTTTTACTACTAGATACACAATGTACTAATTTCTACAATTGTGAAATTGTTGCTAGCTAAACTGTGCGCAAAGAACTACATTTAAATAGTAAACGAGCGAGCAAAACAGATAAATCCGGCTCTGCGTTCTGTAGCGTCTTGCCCCGCACGTTCCGCAACTAAAGCGCTTTCTTCTACTATACTAAGGATACACAAGCCTACAAAAAAAAAATTCAGTCCTAGAAATTAGACCCAACTTTTTCCATGTATTTTGACGGGCTAAAACCAATTTGGCAAAAAAAAATGTTTGACTCGTTAATTTTCCTCTACGACCCCTATAACCCTCTATAGTCCCCCCTAAGAGGGAAATTTTTTTGAAAAATTTCGATGTGTTCTTTGGGTCACTGATCACGAATCTGAAATTAAAAATGAATTTTGACATAATGGCAGCTGTCAACAAGCTGCAAATTTCATGAAAAATGTAAAAAGTCAATATTTGGAGCATACTTTTAAGTTTTTTGGGCTGCTGATCATGAATCCAAAGTCAAAAATAAACTGCTAAGCTAAGAAATGTTATCTAGAACTGCTATTGTATGTGCTATTATTATAAGACTAAGAAGAATAAAGAGAAACCGAGAATAATGGGTGCATCCCATATACAGTCACTGTATATGGGATGCACCCATTATCTTACGGTAAGAAAAATACTAGTACTTTATTTTATTTTTTTATTAAAATGCAAATCATCAAAGAAATTTTTACAACTTCTACAAATCGTATAAATCAGATTCATTCGTAAAATTAGACAAGTATGACCAAGCTGTGTCATTGGAACATTCTGTTGGTGACATAGTTTGAGTGTGCTGTAAAGAAGGCAAATTTGGTGATGGAGTAGAACTAGGTGAATAATTGGTAGGCTGCAATTGCTGCACTGGAGGCAAATTTGGTGGTGGAGTAGAACTTAATGAATAATTTGTAGGCTGGAATTGTTGTGGTTGTAGCGAACAATTAGCCCATCGATGATATACATTAGAAGAGGACAAAGGTTGCTGTACTATGTTGTAGTTGTATGGTGATTGAGAAGTAGATTGACCACGACTTGCTATTCTTATCTGTTTCAAAATCTTTAGAATATTAATCTTAGCATCCAGTTTTTCTTCTGCACTAAGAACCCGAAGTGAGGCAACAAGAGATAAAGCGTAGTTTGTATCTGCGTCTTTTATGTCGTTCAATGCTTTCAATAATGCTTCATTCATATTCTTTGGTTTTTGCTTTGGTTCTCTAGTTTCTTCCTTCGTGGGGTAGATGTAGAAGGACCAAATTCCTCGTCATCATCATCATCATCATCTTCACGAGCATCTGCCGGTTTTAGATTACCTTCCCTTGGCCGATTTTCGATACATGGGAGCAAAAATAACAATTTTTCAAAGTAGACGTATTTATGTCTCTTGGTTGCACCTGACCTGACTTAGTAACCTTTGGCGCATTCAATTCCCTACGGAAACAAGTCCGCAAATTGGCCACTTTTGTTTTACTTCGTGACCTGAAATGGTACAAATAAATCGAATTAAAATTAATTGTTTACAGATATTTAGTCCACTGGGGCTAGTGTCAATGGTCTCTCCTTTGAATATCTGATTCGAGCGTCTACAATACAAGATATTACTAAAACTACATGTGAGCAATTATAAAGAATACTATAACCATTATATGTATATGGAAAACAAACAAGAAGATGACTGGATTAAAATTGCGGACGAATTTTTGCATCGCACAAATTTTCCAAATGTTATAGGGGCAATAGATGGAAAACATATACGGATAGTGCAGCCAGAACATCCGGATTATCATATTTTACCTACAAAAAATTCTTCTCTTGTGTTTTAATGGCTTGGATGGTCGCAGATTATAAATTTGTACAGATAGATGTCGGTTCTTATGGAACAGCTAGTGATTTAGAAATATTTAAAACATATGAATGACATGGGTAAACAGCTCTTTGAAAATCAGCTAAATGCCCCCCCCGAAATAAATTGCCCAATGATGACCATGGAAATGCCATACCGTTTTCTGTCGTAGGCGATGAAGCCTTTGGACTTGCAAATCATATCTTGCGTCCATATGCAAAAAAAATTAAACTACCCTAAGCGAATTTTTAACTACCCATGGTTGAATGTACTTTCGGCATTCTGGAAAACAAGTGGCGTACTTTTACCGTCCAATCAACGTAAATAACGATTTTTGTATCCGTATTATTAAAGCCTGCTGTATCCTCCATAATTATGTACTAATTCACAGATACACTGTACGATTGTCCTATGGATAACTTTACAGTTGATAAAAATAACCGAGGAAGGAATAATATGAAAGATGTGAGGCAATATTTCTCATCTTATTTTATTTCTCCGCAAGACTATTCCATTTCAATATGACAAAGTGTAATAAGTATAAATAAATGTACTACATGTATGAATAATAGTTACCTTGATTTCTTTTATCCTCGCTATTAAGTTGACTCCATTTGGAAACAACTGCTCCACAGACTTCCTCCCATAACTTTTTCTTTACATCTACGTCTGAGACCTCTTTTAAACTTTGCTTATACAGTGCAGGTCGTTTCTTGATCTCCTCAATGAACTGTTCGATCAAATTTTCAATAATTAACGCCATTATTGCACACGTACACGTTAACCTCGCACACAAGTTCGGATCGAACTGAGAGCAGCGTCGCCGACTAACAGTCGGGGAGTGTGCGCGATCGCATTGCACGCCATACTGATTAAGCAGTCGGCCGATATTTTAATTGAAAGAGAATCGAATAGCCCATCAAACTTTTTGATCGGCTGATTTCGAATCGTTAGGTGTATGCACTCAAATATGTCTTCATACTAATTAAGCAGCCGATTAAACTGTCTGCCGATCAAACGTCTGTAGTCTGCGATGGCCCTTTAAATGTAGCATATAAAGGCTTTGGAAGAATATTGTTTGTGATTAATATTTTGTACATTCTGTTATTATGGTATAGTGAATAAAAACTGTATCGCCTCTGATCGATATGTGACATGGGAATGAAGGTAGATCGCGAATTACCGCGGACGAGTTAAGGACGTCAAAACCGTGTAGGTAGATATTGCCAAGGTGATGATATTCATACGAAAATAATGTATTTACATTATTGTTCAGTTGCAACATATTATAAACACAAAATACAAGTTCATTCAAATCCACTACAGTTCATTATACGTTATAAAACATTAATAAATATAAACACAACACAACACAATTACTCATAAGAGAATTTGTAAGGTAGTTCGCTTATAGGAGGTGTTTTAATAAGAGCGAAGTTTGGCTGTCATGATGTCACAATATTATGTAATGCCAGGTCGATAGGAGACAGATGGGAACTAGTAAACATGGAGCATTACACTATAGAAGAACGCGTCCCGATTGTTAAACATCATTTTCAAAATGGTGAAAGTTTGATTGCCACGATTCGTAAAGTGCGTCCAATTTTCGGTCGAAATAATGTTCCTCATTCATCTACTGTGAAAAGAATAATCAAAAATTCGAATGTATTGGTTCGGTTAGTGATGTGGAATACACGACACGAGGTCGAAGGGGTCGTTCAGAACAGAACATCCGGCAGTTTGCGAGAGCGTGGCCGAGAGTCCAGGGATGTCGATTCGTCATCGTGTTCAAGAATTGGACGTTACAACAGCCACTCTTTAGCGTATTCTCACTAAAGATTTGCATCTCTATGCCTACAAAGTCTAATTCATTCAACAACTTCTGCCAACAGACCATGCACAGCGAAGAGAGTTCACCAATTGGACCCTTGAACAACAAGAAGTGAATGCCGATTTTGCGGACAAAATCATTTTCAGTGATGAGGCCCATTTTCACCTCTATGGCTTCGTTAATAGGGAAAACTGCCACATTTGGGGCTCAGAGAATCAGTTCTTGTGCCTTAATTGGAAGATATTGATCTCGTCGTCATGTGGTTTCAGCAGAGGGTGCCACTTGCCATACTGCCCGTGAAACATTGACGGTCTTGCACGAGTATTTTCCTGGTCGTGTCATCTCTCGGTTTGGTGACCAGAATTGGCCGCCACGCTCTTGCGATTTAATACCTTTGGACTTTTGGCTGTGGGGTTATCTGAAGTCACAGGTTTATGCCAACAAGCTCGCGACCACCGAAGCACTGAAAGCCGAAATTAGACACTATATCAATCAAAATACCGCCACATGTATGCAACACCGTTATTCAAAATTTCGCCAAAAGAGTACGTATGTGCCAGCAAAGCCGTGGCGGCTATTTACCAGATGTGTTATTCCATACATATCTCCCAAATGTCTACATTATAACTCTATAAATATTTCGATATATTGCTATAGAAAACCATATTTTATTGCACCATGAAATACTGCGCTCTTATTGAAACACCCTTTAGCTTCAAAAAAACCGATTGGACAAGTCATCAAATGAATATTTATATTAAATTTATGATTTAGCACAATATCGCTATTGTCTTGAACATACACTAGAGAAATAGGTTAGTAGATATAAGGCAGATTCACTCATATTCTTTTGTTAAAACACATTGTAATGCACTAAAATTATTTAGTCATTTATTATCACCTAAATTGGGGAGGACCCCAGAGAATTATTTTGATTATTTGATTATAATACAATGATTCTAAAATCACAGTTCATATAAATACCTAGGCAAAATCTTATTTCTATAGATCATAATCTCTAAAATGAACATCATGTACCACAATATCTGCAATTACGTAAATTTACTGATGCTTCACAAATGTTGGTATTAATTATTTCCATTCAATTTTCATAAAGCTTAAAGAAACAATACTGTCCTGAACAAATTAACATAAATCTAAATACACTTTGCAAAATTTTTAACGATTATGTTATTTTCAGCCTTGGAAATTACTTTTAATTATTCTGTGGTACAGCAGTTTATATACCTGGATGGTGGATAAGGATAAGCTTAAGCTTAAATAAAATCTACCCTGATCCTTATATTTTGGTGAAGTGTATTTGTAAAACACGAAAATTGCATATTCTGAGCAAAAATAATCTTTTGATATTTTAAGAGATTTGCTGTTAAAGGTAAGTAAAAAATTATTAGTCAAACATATCACATAATTATGTTATTGGAACAGGAACAAATTTCTTTATTCTACCTTTCATTCAGTTATTTTTTAATTCTTACACAAATATATGTATACCAAACTAGTTTCACCGTGAGGGAAATATAACGTATAATATACGAGGTGTGTCTAAAAAGTAAAGAGACTGATGCCATAGAACTGAAGTACAAATCAACATTATCATAATATATGGCATATATTCGTATGGGAGCATAGAACCAACTATCAAGGCTAAACGAAGAAGTTTTATAGGAAAAAAGTAGCGATTGAAATTAGCGAAAAAAATGCAAATATCGTGTGTTCTCCAGGTTATTTTTTAGATAATTTGTAAAATATTTGCATAACTTTTTTTTAGAATCAGGTGAAAAATATACTGATAAGTTTCTAATTTCATAAAAAAATACTGTTTTTTTAAAAAACTACACCAAATTTTATTTTGTATTATTTTTTATTGTGCAAATTACAAAAGATTGTACAGGGTGGGCAAATTTCGATGTATGTGTAGGGTAACTCGGTAACTGTAAGGCCCTTGTCCCACCAAAGCTGCGCAACAGCGACGCGACAGCGACACGATGTTGCCAACGTGTATCTTTCGTGATTAACCCATGGTTTATATACACCGTATACCCACCAACGCTCCAGCAAAGAAACATCCAAGCTGCGTGTCAGCTTCTTGTTGCCGAGCGACTCGACAGGTCAGTTGCGAAGCAACATTCAAGCTGTGTGTGCGGTGGTATTTTGCGTTATTAATGCCGAAAATGGAAATGAATATCATGGCACAACAGAAAAATGAAAAGGAATTTAATGAAAAATTAGTAGATGCTGTAGAAAAATATACTTGCTTATACAATTATAAGTTAGCAGAATATTCTCGGAAAGATGTGATCGAAAGAGCTTGGGCAGCAGTAGCCAAAGAAGTAAACGACACAGGTAAGTTATTTATTAATACATTTTATTTGTAAAAAACCTCGTGTTATAAATAAAAAAAGGGTTTTAATTTTTTTAATGGTATATTTCCATTGCCAAGATAGAGGTACCCGTAGAAAGTACTGGGATAAATAATCTCTCAAAGTTTGTGCATTCGATCTGTCACCGAGAGTAATTACTTCTTGGTCATTTGCAAACATGTCAGGTGATATGTCATTAGTGTCGTCTTCCCCCTCCTCCTCTACATCATATTCTATTAAATACAGTCTTCCTTCTCTTATGCGAACATAGTTATGGAGGATACAAACTGCTCGAATAATGTGATTAACAGATTTTACTGTTTTGCAACGAATCGCAGTCAACAACACCTGAAATTTTTGTGTCATCATGCCAAAAGAGCATTCAACAGATTTGCGGCCTCTACTTAATCGGTAATTAAATATTCGATTCTTGTTATTCAGTCTTCTTTTCGGATATGGTCGCATGAGATATTTCTGAAGCGGGAATGCTTCGTCAGCAACAAAGTAATGCGGAAAATTTTGACCAGTTTCATCACGAGGCAGGGGCTTGGGTTCTGGCAAATCTAATAATCCTTGTTGTAGCCACTGACCCATTCGTGACGCTTAGAAAATGCCACCATCACTATTTCTTCCAGCATGCCCAGTTTCGATCAGAATGAAATTCCCGTCAGCATCACTGCAACCCATCAAAACAAGCGAGTGGAACGATTTGTAATTAAAATTTTCAGACCCAGTTCTAGGCATTTTTTTGTATTCGTATGTGTTTTCCATCGATCGACCCCAGGCAGTTTGGTAAGTTCCACAATTCTTCATATCTGTATGCTATTATTTTCCACTGATTTCGATTGGGAATTGGCATAATATATTGCTTATGTAAACTTTTCCAAATAGCATCTGTTGTTTCAAAGACAATTTTTGCAATAGTGTTATGTCCTCGAGCAAAATAAAACGCAAGAGAACTGAAGGTACATCCCGTGGCAAGATATCTGTAAAAAACAAGAAACTGTATCACACACAAAACCATGTGATAAATTTTTTACAACTCAATTTCATAAAGAAAATAATTCTGATTGATAACTATAATTTACATATATCTTTTGTATTGCAGTAAACACCTGTAAACAAAAATGGAAAAATGTAAGATCAGCGTTTGTGAGGAATTTAAAATCAGCTCCAAGTGGATCATCTGCTAAATCTAAAAAGCCATACTATTTAAACGACAGCATGCAATTCTTATTGCCATTTGTAAAGACTCCCACACACAAGGAAATTTACCATCACCAGTTGCAAGAGGCACGGAAAATATTGAGAGTGAAAATGAATCCGAATCCGAAAATCTTGAGGTGCAAAATGAGATTGCAGTGGAAGACACTGCACCTGATGTGACTGAACCTACAGAGCCAGTGGTTAGAAGAGGAGGCACCATTCAAAAAACAGCTAAAAACAAGGCTAAAAAACGAAAGTCAGATGTACTCGGTCCTGATAGAACATTTGTCGAGTTCTGTGAAAGTCGTAAGAACAGAAGTGAAAATGGGGACCCAAATAAAATGTTCTTGTTGAGTTTATTGCCAGAAGTAAACCAGATGAACCCTCAACAAACCAGACGATTTAAAAGACAAGTAATGAATCTCATTGACGACATTTTAGATGAACCGCTTTCAGTAACAGCATCCAATGTAAATTATGGGCAATCAGCTACATTCTACACTAGTAGCAGGCCTTCATCTGCATCATCATCTGTCCACACCTACAACGTAAATTTATGGACACACGGAAGTAGTCTGAGCACAACTCCTTCTCCTGCACCTCTTGTAACTGCATTCACCCACGGCGAAAATGAATGGTCTAGCAGAAACACTACCAGCACACCTTTACCTTCACCTAGTAACACCGACGTCGAAAATCGGTGGCCAAACCACACTAGCACCACGCATTCGCGTGAGCACAACAAGATTCCCAGCGGAAGTCAATGGCTAAATGTGTGGCCTCTCTCCAACAACAGCAACACATCTGACCTTCCACCAAATTAATAAATTAACTTTGTCAATTATACATATTTACCGCAATAAAAGTAATATACAATTTTTGTTAATTTATATAACAGTTCTCATCATTGATGAATGATCAGAAATTGCACGTTGGAAATAATGTTATTTACTTACCTTAGCGTTATTAACAGCCTTTCTTCAACACTCACACTTTTTCGGAAATTTGTATCTTTCTTTTGGACGTGAGGTCTGACTTTTTCAACCAGCTCAAGAAACAGTTCTTTTGACATCCAGTAAAATAATTTAAACTTTACTGGGTATCTGTCGAGTTCCTTAGCAGCAACAAACATTCTGTTTTTTTAGGTTTCTTGCAATAAAAGGATGCACCCACCATTTCCTTTTCTTAGACTTTTTAGAATTTTTTCTATTTCGCAAGTACCAGTACATTGCAATCACATCGTCGTCTTCACTTGACGACATCACTGAATTGAATGTAGAAAACACGTTGCTTTGGTGGGACAACTCCATGTCGCCTGCTTGTGTCATGTCGAAATCGTGTCGCTGTCGCGTCGCTGTTGCACAGCTTTGATGGGACAAGGGCCTAAGAGATACAAAAAAAATGGAAGACACATTTTCGATCTCTTTATTTGAGACAAATTCACTGACGAAAACAAAAATTTGCTATTGTCTTCTATTTTCGAGTTATAAACAAAAGTTCGATTTTTCGACTTTGGGACACATGCCAATATCTTGGTGGTTTGTAAAGTTATAAAAAAACAACTTTTACATTCTTTAAGCACTCTTTCTGTATAAGACAGTACCGTCGAGAAAATTTAAAAGAAAGGTACAATTTCAAGTTATGGCATAATGTTGTATATTTTTAAATGGGAATTACGGTTGGTTATGGTTTAGTTAAAAAGATTTTTTTTACTTTTTCAAACTATATCATGTGTGGGGTCGCTTTTGATGTGTCAGTATTTAATAGCGAAAATAATCTTTTAGTAGATTAACTTTTGCATTTTTTATAATTTATTCCAAGCAGACGTGTGTCATCTATGACAGTATTTATCCATTTGTGAGTAAATTACTTATAAATAATTTTGTTTTCGTCATAATTATACCCCATATAATCGTAAAAGTGTAGTTGTCTTACGAAAATTACGAGAAAAATGATATGCTAGAATGCTTTATTCAAAGTAATAACAATTGTGATATTAGATCCGTAATATATTTCAATCGCTATCCAGAAAGAAGACAATCTAATAAAGCTATTTTTAGGAAGTTAAAAGAAAATCTCATTAATTGTGGGTCCTTCAACAAACCAAGACCAAAAAATTAGAAATTTATATCTAATTTCATAATACATTACAATTACAAAATAAAAATTCAAATTAAAGTAAATGACGTTCGTTATGTTCGATGCATAAATTACACCTCTTCATAACACTCTGAAGTGCATTATAAATACAAAGATTTGAAATAGAATTCACACAGTCTATAAAATTTTGTCCGAGTTCATTTATGTCGGTACTGGTTTTCTTGTATAAATTGTCTTTAATGTGGCCCCAAAAGAAAAAATCCAGTGACGTTAAATTAGGTGATCGTGGTGACTACCTCACAGGTCCGTTACTTTCCATCCAGTTATTACCAAAATGGATATTTAGTAATTATGAAATGGTCCTGACAAAATGAGGTGGTGCACCATCTTGTTGGAAGAACTGATTTCTTGCCTCAATTAAGGGTAGATTGTTCATAAATTCCTCAATAATTTTTTTGGTTTAAGATTTCGTAGTACCGTTGGCCATTAAGATTTTCTTGATATATATGTGATATGTTAAAACACGCACACCAAACACTAAAACTAAAGCGTCCCTGAGATCGCATGTCAACGGTACGGTGAGGGTTCATATCAGACCAATAGTGCTCGTTATGCCTGTTGAAAATTACTGCACTGATAATGTAGGCATCATCTGTCCAAACTACATTTCTAGAGAAGAATGGATCTTGTTGACTTTTTTGTTGACACCATATGCAAAACTCCAATCGTCACTGAAGATCAGTTGGTAGCAAGTGATGTTGTTTTCTTATTGTATAAGGCCTAAATTTGTGTGTCTTCAAAATACCCAAAGCTCGACGTCTTGAAATCCCAGAATCAGCTTCAATTTGACGACTTGAAATTGAAGAATTTGCAACCGACATTCCAATTAAAGTTATAGAAGTTTCTTCAGCATCTTCAGTGTTGTAATTTTTTAGTCTTGGCTTGTTAAAGGACCCATAATTAATGAGATTTTCTTTTAACCTCTTAAAAATAGCTTTATTAAGTTGTCTGCTTTCTGGATAGCGATTGAAATATATTTCGGATGTAATATCACAATTGTTATTATTCGTCGGTTCGGGACCTGTTAGAATTGATTTAGCGCCTTTTCTGGCTAGCATGTCTGCTTTTTCGTTTCCCTTATTTCCCTGGTGTCCTCGTGTCCACTCCAGTTGTACACTGTTGTGTTCTGTAAGTTTCTCCAGGGACTCCAGGCAGTCTTTTACTGTTTTAGATCGTATTTCTACTGCTTCCAGAGCTCTGAGGGCTGCTTGGCTGTCAGTGATGATGCGGATTCTCTTATTTTTGTATGCCCTCCGTATCATTTCTTGTGCACAGACGTCTATTGCTGTGATTTCGGCTTGGAACACTGTTGCGGTACTTCCGAGGTTCAGGCTGATGTCTGTTCCTGGTTGTTCTCCCGCAACTCCTGCTCCGGTACTGCTTGACGTTTTTGATCCGTCAGTATACCAGATGGTGTCATTTTGTTGTCTCTGCATCCTACCTCCTTCTCCATCCCTTTCAGGTATTTTTACCCTGAAAGTTTTTGTGAAGTTGTAGGTTGTGCTGATTCTGTCTGACTAAGCTCTTACTTGGAGCTGCACCTACGAATACTTGTTTTGATGTGGATGACAATCCTAATTTGTAAATCTTTTATATATGTACATTCGGGTATACATTGTTTAATTTTATAAACATTGTTTAATGATATAATATAATTACTATAAAATACAGAAACATTTAGTGTTTTTGTTCAAAATAATAAAATTTCTTTATACGTCACCTAAGATAATATATCGCCAAACATACCTAAACATTCTTAAAACAGTGTATGAAATACTTTCCATAACACTAGAACTTACGTAGTGAATAATAAATTACATACAAATTTCTGAAAGTAAAAGTAAAAAGCTATCTAAACCAAGATTTCCTTGATATATATCACATCTTGTTTGGATTATCTTCGTTGTATAATATTAATAAAAAAGGCCTCTTACCTATATTCTATATTAAAGGCCATCTCGTATTTCACTAGCACTGCATGACGAGTTAAACATTTGTTTTTTAGAAAATATGAAATTCGGCAAAAAGTGTTTTTCACACAGAATATTTTTTTCAGCACATACTTATTGTCTCTGTCGAAAAGTGACATTTTTATAACTAATCAGTTCACCCACTATTTACAACACGCTTTGTCGTAAACTTAAAGGAAGCATTGTCAAGAATGGTTTTACAAGTTTTTACACTTTCCATATACAGAACACAACAATTTCTCATTTTGACTTCACTACAGTTACACAAATTGTCCTATAAAACCAAAGATTAATAATCTTTGACAAAACCAATAAAATATAAAATGGCCATCACGCAAAACAAACCTCACAAACACGATTCCACAGATTCATCGATGATACTTTGGCCACAAAAATTATTTTTGTGCTTTGGCCACACCACTGGCAAACCGAAATATCTCAGAGGCAATGTCAACCTAAATATCGATAGTATCGCACCCTTCTCGATCTTCTCAGTATGTACTCTGTTAGTTTATGTTGTAGGAGACAGGTGGCCGACAGTGGAGTCACATACCTTCTAGAAGAGATTTTTGTCGTTAAGTTAGAAATCTTATTCATAATATTTCAATCAACGGTTGCGTCGTATATCTATCTCATTATTCCATTCATTACTCGGACCAGGGCACAAATTAGCTTCTATACGGTATACATATACTTTATGTATAACGCCAAGTATGGCCAATTAGAAAAAGAATACGAGTAATGACTGCGAACTAGGATGAAATGAGATGGAATAAGACACGCCCAGCGAACGTAAGGATAGACTGAATTTGTACCCCACCAGCCAACTACAATACACTCACACTGTTACGTATGTCTCTTTGTTCAATCGATCTTTGTTAACATTTGGATACATTAGCCGTTTTACACACGGTAGAATTAAAATGTGTATGTACATATTTTACACAAGATTTTTAAGAAAAAACGTAGAAATCTCCAAAAATAGATGCACGAAGATTAATATGAATTCATTGAAATCAAAAATTATCATTAAATTAAATCGATAATTTATTGAAATGTAGATAAATAGTGAAAGTTATAACTCCAATTTCAAAAAAGAAAAACAATTGAATGTCAAATTAAAATGATTTAATGATAAAAACCATATTTTTACTTTTCATTTTAGAATATGCTGGATATTTAAAAGGAAATAAGTATATTTCCTTTAAAATATTAGTCTCTAGAATCAAGATTATCTGTTTCACTGTCATACTTCCACGAGTTCCATGTCCGCTATAAAAAGTTTGAAAATGCGTTATTGCTTCTAAAATATATGCACTAATACAATGAAAATAAAACAGAAATATAATTATCTTACGGGTGTTATAACAGTAAAATAGATATTTGTACATCGATGCTGTTTCTAAAAATATTATTAAATGCTGTTTTAACATGTATTAAATTCTTTGGTTATGGAGGATTTAATATTTCACAATAATTATCAATTTCTATTTCTAGAAATATTAATACCTGCAATATTTACTTTATTTCGACACTTCAGTTTTATTTGATTTCAAGTACTAGTTATTGGTACTAGTAATAAAGGGCACTTGAATCTATCAAATCATGATTGAATGGAGTGCTTTATTTAATTATGCTTGGTTGTTTCTGAGAGAGGACTATATTTAATATCCACCAATATGTCAGTGTATAAATTAATATTAATGACACCATCGTTGTCGCTTTGAATATCAACTAAAAACATCAATATACTATTAAAATAGGAAGTCGTTCTCATAATCGTATTAGTAGATACGTTTGTTGACAACAGCTACCATATAAAATTATTACACAGAGATGTTTCAATTTGATTATAACAATTAAGTTTGAAAATTTCATTGAGAAAGTTTTCATTAGCCACGACAAAGTCAAGATAAACTAAACTAATCGAGATTGGGATAAAGTGTTCAAGATAATTACACTGGGCAACAAAATTTGGAAGTTTTTGGTCCTACGAACTAAAATAGGTGAACTTTATAGCACTTTTTATATTAAATTCAAATGTGTTTTCAGAATTTTTCTGTCAGGCAGGATTTTTAAGTGACAAAACAATTAAGTTTTACTAAGATGTATATTGTAATAATAATAATAATAATAAAGGTAATAATAATAATAATCATACGCACTTTGGTGCGAAATGCATCCAGAGCATCGCGCCTTCTCTCAACAACATCTGAGAGATCAAGTATCCTTTCTGCTCAGGACAGGTTATGTAAGGGCACCCCGTCAGCTGGAATAACTGCCAGCCGCAGTCCCACCGCGGCAATTATCAGCTGATGGGGAACATCCTTTAGAGTTCACCGATGTAAACTTAAGGACGAGGGTTAGCCTTAACACCAGGGCTAACCTAAAGCCACAAGACCTATCTAGAATGGACGAGGTCATCGATGAGGAAATTCCGGAAGATGCCGACATCTGGCAAATCAATAGTGCCGTGTACAACGCCGCGAAGCAACTCGTCCCCCGTGAGAGGTCAACCAATCACGGGGTCGTGAAAGCCAAGCGGCGTGTACAGAAAATCGAAGGCAAGATACAGTCGGCCAGACAACACGCTTCTCGGATCCAGAGTGTGGTGGAATATAAGACGACTGGTAGAGTTTTTACTCCCAGAATCCGGCGCATAGCAGCCGGATTAAGACGCCAACACCATACTCTAAATCTGACAGTGATGCTTACCATCAAGCAGCACTGTCTAGATAGGATCCGAGCGCTCATGGCGATAAAGAAAACATTAAAGAGGCGAGTGAGGAGTATGGAACAAAACAATTTGTTCCGTACGAATCCTTCCCGCCTCTTTCAAGAGCCACAGCGTGTTGTCGACAATCCGCCGACTGTAGAAGGTGTCGAAACCTTCTGGAAGGGAATCTACGAAACGACGCGTCCATTCAATAGCGACACTCCATCAATTGCACACTTCGAGGCTCTGTGCCACAGACATCGTCAAGAGCCAGAAGAAGTGTGCCCGGCAATCAGTACGGAGGAAGTTCAACAAGCACTTGTTGGTACCAAGAACTTCGCTGCCCCGGGCCCAGACGGCATTAACAACTGGTGGTGGAAGAAATTTCCTTCCACTCACCGCCGTCTGGCGCGAGTTTTCAACTCATGGTTGAACGAGGGGCAGCAGATTCTGGACTGGTTCGTAGAGGGACGTACTATGCTTATCCCCAAAAAGGGGGGATCTTTCCGACCCGAGGAATTATAGGCCGATCACTTACCTCAACTAATGCTACAAGATATTTACACGTATCTTGTATGCTAGGATACTGAGGTCTGTTGATCCGGTCTTCCAGCAGATACACGAACAGCGTGGTGCCAAGAAGGGCATGGCAGGTTGCAAGGACAGCCTGCTGATAGACCGCTGTATTACACAGGATTCTGTGCAATACAAGCGGAATCTATCGATGGCCTGGATTGATTACCGCAAGGCATTTGATACAACATCGCACGAGCTATTGTTGTACTTGCTCGAATGTCTTGCGGTACCAGCACCACTAGTGAGATGCATAGAACAGCTGCTGCCGCTCTGGAAGACCCGCTTCACCATAACATCAGGTGCGCAGCGGGTCACGACAGAGCAGGTGGCATTTAGGAGAGGAGTTTTCCAGGGTGACTCCCTGAGTCCTCTCCTATTCTGCATCTAACTGCTGCCGTTGTCTGTTGGGCTCCGCCAAACCCGCGGAAATCAATGTGGGCCACCCAGCGACCGGAGGCATAAGGTCACCCATCTATTTTATATGGATGACCTTAAACTTTATGCCTCCGGAGAGCGTGAACTACAAAACGCTCTTAGGGTGGTCGAAGAATATACGCGGGCAATTGGTAAGGAGTTCAGGTTGGACAAATGTGCAGTCGTCCACCTCAAGAGAGGACGATGAGGAAATTCCCTGAAGATGCGCAGCTCGCAGACGGAAGCATCCTAAGACATCTGGATGCCGGAGAGACCTATACATACCTGGGTGTGCAACAAAGGCACATCCAGAATGTAACACAAATAAAGGATTCTCTCCGCGGCAAGTACAGACACCGCCTCCGAAAGAGTTGGTCTTCCGAACTTTCGGGGAAGAACAAGGTGTCTGCAACTAATATGCTTGCCGTTCCGATTCTTCTCTACTCCTTCGGAGTAGTAAAGTGGAGGGTAGATGAGCTGCGCCAATTAGACAGAGATACCCGCAAGATGATGAATATTCACAGAAGTATTCATCCTAGATCGTCCGTTCCTCGTGTGTACCTCCCACGTCAACGGGGGGCCGAGGACTCTTGAGCCTGGAGTGTACGCATGGCAGAGTAGTTCTGAGTATGGCATGTAACATACTCAGGAGCTCAGATCCCCTCTTGCGGTTCGTAAAACATCACGAAACTGTAGGAGTAGGAGCAGGATTGTTCAAGGCAGCAAAAAGAGCCGCAGATGAACTCGGCCTCGCATTTGACATCAGGCGAGGAGGCCGACGAGGTGCTGATGTTGAGTCAGTCACCGAACTTCAGCCAAATCGTCTGAAAGCCCGAATTAGAGCTGCCGAACAGGAAAATCTGTTTCGGCAGCATGTCGATAAACCCCAGCATGGTGTCTTCTATAAGAACATAGAAACACTGGGTTTATCGACCAGGCTGACCTTCGCCTTTCTAAGGTCAGCAGGGCTTAAGTCGGAGACCGAGGGATTCATTATGGCCTGTCAAGATGGTGTTATCAACACCTTGGTCTACCGTAGCCGCGTGTGGCGTGTAGAGGTTCCTGATATCAACTGCAGGACCTGCCATCAGGCGCCGGAATCGCTCATGCACTTACTATCTGCATGCCCTATATATGCGATTTCGGCCTACATCCACCGGCATAATGCGGCGTTACGAGTGCTATACTACCATCTATAGGCACTCGTACGGGGTAGACCAGACACCAGTGCTGCCTTACGTCCCCGGAGATATTGAGTCCGTTGTCGAGAACGAGAAATGCCGGATTTACTGGAACTACTCGTTCCCGACTGTCAGGCTAATCCAAGCCAACAAGCCTAACATAGTCCTCCTCGACCATCAACTCAAGGTGATGTATGTCATCGAGTTCTCGGCACCTGCAGAGAAAAACATCACCTTGAATGAGGAGGAGAAACGGAACAAATATCGCGATCTCCGGTACGAGCTCCAAGTGCTGTACCCAGGCTACTCGGTAAAAATGGTCGTCTTTATAATCGGTGTACTCGGTGGGATAAAGCCTACGCTACTTTCGGAACTAAAGATCATACCGGCCTGCCAAAAATCAGCTAAGTGGCTGGCAGGCCAAATGCAGAAGGCGGTCATTCTGGGTTCTCTCCGTCTGCTTAGGGCACACGATTCCGGAGCCTACAGTCACTAACCCTGCGGGATGTGGGGAGAGGCTGAGGTTAATGTGCTGGCGCGACTCCCGTGAGGCGTCGGAGGCCACGGGAGGACTGTCCAGCGTCGGGCAACCGAAAAGAAAAAAAAATCATAATAATAATAAGATGCGCCGGCGCGACTCCCGTGAGGCGTCGGAGGCCACGGGAGGACTGACCGGCATCGGGAAACCGAAAAAAAAAAAATAAATAAATAAATAAATGGAGGGGTGCAAAGGACCGGCAACCTCCGCGTTGGTGTACCCTGGACAGGCAGGGGCAACTCTGCCTGGCAAATGTCGGCCGGGGGATACCAAGGCTAACCACCTAGTACCCCATTTTCACTTCTGGTTCCATACAATTTCAGAAGAAGGGCTCCTCACGACCGACCCCAATCAGATGGGGGTGAGAGACAAGCGGGAGGGCCTCAACGGAATGTCTCAATGGCAACAACCGCAACGGACAAGGACGCTTTAAGTGGACGAGGGAACTACGGGATGACTTGCTGACCTTCCGCGAGAGTAGCGAACCTGAGCGAAGGGGATACATGGCGCGATTGCATGCACTTTGGTGCGAAATGCATCCAGAGCATCGCGCCTTCTCTCAACAACATCTGAGAGATCAAGTATCCTTTCTGCTCAGGACAGGTTATATAAGGGCACGCCGTCAGCAGGAAGAACTGCCAGCCGCAGTCCCACCGCGGCAATTATCAGCTGATGCGGAACATCCTTTAGAGTTCACCGATGTAGACTTAAGGACGAGGGTTAGCCTAAACACCACGGCTAACCTAAAGCCACAAGACCTGGCCAGAATGGACGAGGTCATCGATGAGGAAACTCCGGAAGATGCAGACATCTGGCAAATCAACTTTGCCGTGTACAACGCCGCGAAGCAACCCGTCCCCCATGAGAAGTCAACCAATCACGGGGTCGAGAAAGCCAAGCGGCGTGTACAGAAAATCGATGGCAAGATACAGTCGGCCAGAAAACACGCTTCTCGGACCCAGAGTGTGGTGGAATATAAGACGACTGGTAGAGTTTTTACTCCCGGAATCCGGCGCATAGCAGCCGGATTAAGACGTTAACACCATACTCTAAATCTGACAGTGATGCTTACCATCAAGCAGCACTGTCTAGATAGGATCCGAGCGCTCATGGCGATAAAGAAAACATTGAAGAGGCGATGAGGAGTATGGAACAAAACAATTTGTTCCGTACGAATCCTTCTCGCATGTTTCAAGAGCCACAGCGTGTTGTAGATAATCCGCCGACTGTAGAAGATGTCGAAACCTTCTGGAAGGAAATCTACGAAACGACGCGCCCATTCACTAGCGACACTCCATCAATTGCACACTTCGAGGCTCTGTGCCACAGACAACTTGAAGAGCCAGAAGAAGTGAGCCCGGCAATCAGTACGGAGGAAGTCCAACAAGCACTTGTTGGTAGCAAGAACTACGCTGCCCCGGGCCCAAACGGCATTAACAACTGGTGGTGGAAGAAATTTTTTTCCACTCACCGCCGTCTGGCGCGAGCTTTCAACTCATGGTTGAACGAGGGGCAGCAGATTCCGGATTGGTTTGTCGAGGGACGTACTGTGCTTATCCCCAAAAAAGGGGGATCTTTCCGACCCGAGGAATTATAGGTTGATCACTTGCCTCAACTCCTGCTACAAGATATTTACACGTATCTTGTATGCTAGGACACTGAGGTCTGTTGATCCGGTCTTCCAGTAGATACATGAACAGCGTGGTGCCAAGAAGGACATGGCAGCTTGCAAGGACAGCCTGCTGATAGACCGCTGTATTACACAGGATTCTGTGCAATACAAGCGGAATCTATCGATGGCCTGGATTGACTACCGCAAGGCATTTGATACAACATCGCACGAACTATTGTTGCACTTGCTCGAAAGGATAGTTTTCCAGGGTGACTCCATGAGTCCTCTCCTCTTCTGCATCTCACTGCTACCGTTGTCTGATGGGCTCCGCCAAACCCGCGGGTATCAATGTGGACCACCCAGCGACCGGAGGCATAAGGTCACCCATCTATTTTATATGGATGATCTTAAACTTTATGCCTCCGGAGAGCGCGAACTACAAAACGCTCTTAGGGTGGTCGAAGAATACACTCGGGCAATAGGTATGGAGTTCGGGTTGGACAAATGTGCAGTCGTCCACTTCAAGAGAGGACGATGCGGGGAATTCCCTGAAGATGCGCAGCTCGCAGACGGAAGCATCCTAAGACATCTGGATGCCGGAGAGACCTATACATACCTGGGTGTGCAACAAAGGCACATCCAGGATGTAACACAAATAAAGGAATCTCTCCGCGGCAAGTACAGACACCGCCTCCGAAAGATTTGGTCTTCCGAACTTTCGGGGAAGAATAAGGTGTCTGCAACTAATATGCTTGCAGTTCCGATTCTGCTCTACTCCTTCGGAGTAGTAAAGTGGAGGGTAGATGAGCCACGTCAATTAGACAGAGATACTCGCCAGATGATGAATATTCACAGAAGTATACATCCTAGATCGTCCGTTCCTCGTGTGTACCTCCCACGTCAACGGGGGACCAAGGACTCTTGAGTCTGGAGTGTACGCATGGCCGAGTAGTACTGAGTATGGCATGTAACATCCTCAGGAGCTCAGATCCCCTCTTGCGGTTTGTGAAACATCACAAAACTGTAGGAGTGGGAGCAGGATTGTTTATGGCAGCAAAGAGGGCCGCAGATGAACTCGGTCTTGCATTTGACATCGGGCGAGGAAGCCTGCAAGGTGCTGATGTAGAGTCAGTCACCGAATTTCAGCCAAATCATCTGAAAGCCCGAATCAGAGCTGCCGAACAGAAAAATCTGTTTCGGCAGCACGTCGATAAACCCCAGCATGGTGTCTTCTATAAGAACATAGAAACGCTGGGTTTATCGACCATGCTGACATTCGCCTTTCTAAGGTCAGCCGGGCTTAATTCAGAGACCGAGGGATTCATTATGGCCAAGATGTTGTTATCAACACCTTGGTCTACCGTAGTCGCGTGTGGCGTGTAGTGGTTCCTGATATCAACTGCAGACCTACCATCAGGCGCCGGAATCGCTCATGTCCTTACTATCTGCATGCCCCATATACGCGATTTCGGCCTACATCCATCGACATAACGCGGCATAACGAGTGCTATACTACCATCTGAGGCACTTGTATGGGGTAGACCAGACACCAGTGCTGCCTTACGTCCCCGGAGATATTGAGTCCGTTATTGAGAATGAGAAATGCCGGATTTATTGGAACTACTCGTTCCCGAATGTCAGGCTAATCCAAGCCAACAAGCCTGACATAGTTCTCCTCGACCATCAACTCAAAGTGATGTATATCATCGAGTTCTCAGCACCTGCGGAGAAAAACATCACATTGAAGTAGGAGGAGAAACGAACCAAATATTGCAATCTCCGGTACGAGCTCCAAGTGCTGTACCCAGGCTACTCGGTCAAAATGGTCGTCTTAATAATCGGTGTACTCGGAGGGATAAAGCCTACGCTGCTTTCGGAACTGAAGATCATACCGGCCTGCCAAAAATCAGCCGAGTGGTTGGCAGGCCAAATGCAGAAGACGGTCATTTTGGATTCTCCTCGTCTGCTTAGGGCACATGATACTGGTATCTACAGTCACTAACCCTGCGGGATGTGGGGAGTGGCTGTAGTTGATGCGCCGGCGCGACTCCCATGAGGCGTCGGAGGCCACGGGAGGACTGACCGGCATCGGGAAACCGAAAAAATAATAATAATAAATGATCTTTATTTAAAAGACGAAGTTTAGTACCACGACTATTCTTACACTTAACCTTAAAAAAAGGTGCAAAATATATAGAAAATATTAAATATGCTATATCAAAGATATGCTTTATTTTTTAGAGTTAGTGAACCGCGAGCGCTAAACGTATCCGCCTCATATCCTTCCTTAGAAAGGGAGAGCGGCCGAAGGTTGGAATTAGAACCGCGTTCCACCGCGTTACACCGCGTGTTCTCCAGGCCACCTGAGCACGTAAAAATTCTGCAGGGTGACTTGGAGATACTAGCATTTGATACCGCGTGTCCTCTAGGCCACCTGCGTCCGTTTTTTTGGCAGGGTGATTTAGAGGGATTTCCGTAACCGCGTGCCTGCCAGGCCACCTGAGCACGTAAAAATTCTGCAGGGTGACTTGGAGGTATCGTCTGTAATCGCGGGTCCGCCGGGCTACCTGAGCACGTAAAAATTCTGCAGGGTAGCTTGGTAGCTTTGACCATACCGTCGTCGTCTTAGATTTGCAACCGCTCGGCTTGCCACTCCTCCCCCCCTCCAACTTGAACCGCGTTATACCGCGTGCCCTCCAGGCCACCAGAGCACGTAAAAATTCTGCAGGGTGACTTGGAGGTATTGTCAGTTGCCATCGCGTGTTCTCTAGGCCACCTGAGCACGTAAAAATTCTGCAGGGTGACTTAGAGGTACTTCCGTAACCGCGTGCCTGCCAGGCCACCTGAGCACGTAAAAATTCTGCAGGGTGACTTGGAGGTATCGTCCGTAATCGCGGGTCCGCCGGGCTACCTGAGCACGTAAAAATTCTGCAGGGTAGTCTTGGAGTTTGACCATCCCGTCGTCATCATCAATTTGCCGCTGTGAGGCTTGTTACTCCTTCCCCCCCCTTACCGTAACCGCATTCAACCGCGTGCCCTCCAGGACGCCTGAGTCCGTTTTCTTTGGCAAGGCGCTTTGGAGATACTCGTTGGCATATGATAAGACCGGAACCATCCATCAGCTAAGCGATAATAAGTAACCGCGTTCGATAGGCATAGTTTGCTTATATTGGCGCTTGCTTCCCCTCCTGGTATCCGTCCGCCGTCTGCATATGACCGATTAAATCCATCGCTGCTTCCCGTTTCACCGCTTCGTTCACCGGCGTACTGTATCGCACCGCTTGACCGCCCGCTTACTGCCCCTCTTGTCCGTAGTTAAGACCGTAGTAGTATAAGTTTGTAGAATAAGACCGCTTGTAGTTAAGACCGTTGTAGTTTAAGTTGTAGTTACTAAGGTGTGTATAAAGTGTAAATAATAATTAGTGTGTAGAATAAATGTACATATATTGAATGAGAGTCTGTTCCTTAACTGTAGTATGTAAGTTCCCTTTTTCCCGACCCCTGGCTTAGCTGTATCTTCACTGCAGTTGCCCGGCCTCTATCGTCCCGCCGATAGAGTAAAGTGGTGTTTCTGCACACTAAACAGAAACTGGCGCCCGAGATCTCCGTACAGTGTGCACCGCCGTAATGTTGGGCGTCAAAGTGACACTTCTGCTCTTGGGTAGAGCACCGGAAGTACGTCACAATAGGGTTAAATAAAAACCAACTTGCAAAGGGAACAAACATGTTATTTAAAGTATAACATATCTACCATTTGTTTTTTGGATATTGAACGCCGATGGCATTCTCGTAATTTGAAATATTTGGGAATGTATTCCTAGATAGTGTTGTATGCTCAGAAGACATCATATGATTTCTCAACAACATCCAGTGGTTGAGTTTATCTTAAGGGCTATGCAGTACCCGAAGTACAAGCCAAACACAAGGTAAATTATAATTTTGTCATAAACAAAATTATTTAGTTAATACCTAATTTGAAATACTTCTGATCATAATTTTTCCAATGATTTCCAAATTAGTCAGTTTTTTCTTATTTTCTGCTATCATGTTTCACCTTATTTTATAGTTAACATGATTATAGTAAAATTAAATTGGTCAATTCCAATATATAACAAAAAATATTAGTGCGTATTGAAATAATTAGAAAAATCAATAAACAATTAGGTACCTGTTCTTATACCTATTTATTTAATCGAATAGGTATATTATAACGGGACAATTTTTTTTAATAATCATCATATAGGAAAAAAAAATTACTAAAAGCAGTTTCATAACATGCTGAAATCAAATATTGAAAATAGAAAAATACATGTTTGTGTGTGTGTCTATGTATACGTAAATAGTTTTTTTGTAAAAAAAAAAAGTTATCATACTTTTGTTAGGCTTAAAATTTTTATTTAAATTTGTCGCATACATTAAAGTTGCATGAAGGAGTATTCTACTCCTTATTAAAATTGGGTCATATCAGTTATACAGGGTGATTGTCAGATGCTAGTAAACTGTTATATTTTATAGAAACTGTTTTATTATAATTTTAAAAGAAAATGTTACATTTTTTTGGTTAAGCATAAGAATATGATGATGTACAAGATATCAAAATTGTAAAATATATAATGTGTAATATACAGGTTCGAACGAACTTTAGGTAGAATAAGTGATATCAATTTTACTTTAAAAACTTTAAGGTATATACTTTTAATAAGATTATTATGAAAAAATAAGATACAAAATGTCACTTTGCTATAATATACAGGATGTGTATGAGAGAATCCAGAAATGTGCATTTGATTTATTTATTTATTTTTTATTTAGGAAAATAATGAGAAAAAGATAAGGATGCAAATTTAATTTCTGTGGCCACGCCAAGTCTGCAACTTCTATTCATTATTATCTCTATTAATATGAATTAACAAATTGAAATAATTGTATTACTGTCAAAAGTGCCAATATTTTTATTTGGTTATTGGTTAATTATTTAAAACAGCACATTTTGTTTACATCAACACTCTAAACCAAATTAATTTATTTTCAGAACCAGGTATCCACCACTCATGGCTACATTGTCCACTTTAACCATTTGTATCTGAAGGTCAGATATCCTGCATTATTTCGGTGAAGAACAATAGTTCTTCAAGTCCAGTTACTGCCAGTAAATGTTTCCCTATAGCATTTACTATTTCTAAGATTAAGAAATTAACCAATATATTATTTTAAGAGTAAAACATATTTCGCTTTGATACAATGAAATACATTTTCGACTTTTCTGTTGGATAGAATATCCAACAGGCTTACTTTTGTTTTGAATCGCTTTAATTTTTTCTGAGACGTATTTTGGATAATGATCCTGGGTCATAATCCAAAATACATCTGGGTCATTGGTCTATCAAAGAGTCATTTAATGTAAAATTAATATTAGAAAAATATTATTAGGATTCACCCAGACTTCAAAATTTAAATATCCCAAAGAAAGAGTTAGGAGCATATTGACAAAAGCGATATTGCTTAAAAATTAATAAAATTTTTAATTTAACATTTTACTTTCATTTGTCATCTAATTTTCCTATTCCTTCTTCTTAATATACATAAATTATAATGTCACAGATTAAGACAGTTAATAATGTAAATCTTTTCAAAAGAAAAGTCAAAGAATGGCTATTAACCACTAATAATTTCATATGGGCTTAAAACTGTATTGTCCAGTTCTCTGTATTATAGTGAATAATGTCTATACTTACCTTATTGTAATAACCTAATTAGCCATGTTCAATATTATCAATAAATAATCAATTTAAAAACTCACTCCTTACTCCTCTCTATACCGAAATATTTTGTTCTGTTTTGTATTACTTACGTTATATTATGTTCTGTATTACGTTATTTTATGTTGTAGAAATTAAACTAATGCTAATACTTATATAATACATAATGCACATCTAGATAAGTTAAACTCCACACTCACAAACAAGATCTCAATGAGATCTTCGTGAGTTTAGTTGGTTTATTCATTTTTCATTTATTTCATTAATAATCTTTCTGTGATTATTAAGATCTACAATTTTTGATGAATAAATTTATTATTGTGTTATTATATTATAGTTTTACTGAGAAAATAACTTGTAATTATTACCTGTTTATTTTTCTGTGGTAAGTAAAGTTATGCATGAAAGGGAACACCATTTTATTTATTTCCCGAAAAAAAACAATGTCGTTAGTATTATTTTAAAGCCAAATTAGGAAAGAAATTAGTATTGTTACGTGTTTGCTATCCACACAAACACCTCTACTCGTAGATTCGTTGATTGAAAGTCCAGGTAATACTTACTCACTACTTTATTTACTAATTAACAATTAACAACAATAGATTAATTGCTGTCTTAACTATTGTAACGAAGTGATTTTATTTTATTAAGTTAAGTTAGGTAGCTAGGTGTTATTTGTCTGTTTGAAAAATATTTCATCCATTATAGTACTGCGCTTGTAAATAATAACAGTTTAATTATTAATTAACGATAGGTAGTATTGATATGTTTTTATGAACATTCCAAATATGCCAAGTTGCGGGCAGTACTCAAATCGCGAAACGTGAAACGCGCATATTACCCCCGCACTCCTGTGTCCCGCGCTACCATGAAGGAGCCCGAGACTGAAAACAATTAAATTAGTTGCCGTCCAGCTGCCAACCGAGGAACCACGCCGATCAGCACAGTAAGTAAACTCGTGAGTATAAGGATATATTGGTATTTAAATTTCATGCGGAATTATTCTAAGTCGATAAACGGGTGACGTAGTTGTCATATACCGCGCATGACTACCGTGTCTCATCCTACTCCTGCGTTGGCAGTGTCTAGTAGCATGAGGATTTTTACAATCAAGTTAGTCTCAGTCTGACCGCCACTAGAAGCACCACGCCGACTTGGATAGTAAGTAAATTCGTGAGTATAAAGAAATAGGTAATTATGCGGAATTATTCCACAAACTAAGTCCACAAACGGGTGACGTAGCTGTAATAAACCGCGCATGACTACCGTATCTCATCCTACTTCTGCCTTTTGGCAGTGTTTAGTAGCATGAGGATTTTACAATTAAATTAGTTCCCGTCTGAGCTCCACCCGAAGCACCACGCCGACTTGGACAGTAAGTAAACTTGTGAGTATAGAGGTATATGGGTATACAAAGGTAATTGCGAATTTTTCTAAGTCGATAAACGGTGACGTAGTTGCAATATTTCTCGCATGACTACCGCGCTCAGCCTACTTCTGCTTTTTGGCAGAGTTTAGTAGCTTGAAGATTTTTCAGGGTATCCGAGAACAGTCTGTTGCTGCCGCCCGTACCGTCCAGACGTGTCGACACCGACCGCTCCAGAGAGGAAGCAGCCCAGGACCCGGAAGTAGGTAGCAAGGTTTGGTAAATAAAAGGTATTACTTGGCTGGTATGTATTTTCCGGAAATTGTTTAGAGTTGGTAAAACGCTACCGCCCCTCCTGGTATCCGTCCGCCGTCTGCTTGTGACCGATTAATTCATCGCTGTTTACCGTTTCACCGCTTCATTCACCGGCTTACCGTATCGCACCGCTTGACCGCCCGCTTACTGCCCCGCTCGCCCGTAGTTAAGACCGTTGTAGTATAAGTTTGTAGTATAAGACCACTGGTAGTATAAGACCGCTTGTAGGATAAGTTGTAGTTACTAAGGTGTATATAAAGTGTAAATAATAATTAGTGTGTATAATAAATGTACATATATTGAATGAGAGTCTGTTCCTTAACTGTAGTATGTAAGTTCCCTTTTTCCCGACCCCTGGCTTAGCCGTATCTTCACTGTAGTTGCCCGGCCTCTATCGTCCCGCCGAGAGTAAAGTGGTGTTTCTGCACTCTAAACAGAAACTGGCGCCCGAGATATCCGTACCGTGTGCACCGCCGTAGTGTTGGGCGTCAAAGTAACACTTCTGCTCTTGGGTAGAGCAGCGAAGTACCTCACACTATAATCACCCTTGAGCACTTATAATTCTCTTTCTTATTCCTTCTTTACTCGTTCACGTTCAACTTAAGATTGATTCTCGGCCCCCGTGCGTCTTATTTATACATCCATTCACACGGTCTAGAGTATTCCAGAATATTCGCATACAATTCCAGTCTCATCTAACCAGTCTATACAGTCCAGTGGCGTAACAGTGTGTATAAATTTGAATTTTTGTCTAATTCAGTTTTATCATCCTATCTAACATATACTCCACTGGTATTGAGTATTCTAATAAACAAAGAACTAGCTTCATCCTTTTTTAATAGTAGGATGTCTCAAGTTGCAGCAGAACCAAACAATTCCTTTATAATGAATAGGGAATTATTTGCCTAGTTAATTCTGAGATCTTTCGTTTACATCTATTCCGACAACAGTATACATTATAACTACAATAGTAATAAAAGGAATTTTCAATATAACCTTATATTCCATTATATGGAACATGCAATACACCATGTTACTCCTCAGAGAAAATAGCATACTTGGTCGATGTCTCAACTAATATGAGTACTCAAATGTATCACTGGAAAACATAAGGGACAATTAAATCATTTTTATCTTGAATTAAATCCACATACTAGACAAGATAAGGTACATGTATTATGTATTATGTACGCGTGCGTTAACTTACACGTACGGAAAATATAAGTGCAAATTGGGTGCGAGTACCCTCTCCAGCAATTATCGGCCTGTGTGCATGGAGACCTACAGGAAAATCTAGGTATAAAAGTGATGTTGTTCTCCATGCTGCTCTTGCAGTTCATTCGATTATTTCGAAACGTTGCAACAAATTTGTAATCAGAACTACCTGATAATTAAATTACATACTATTTCTAATGCAGTTAATAAGAAATAGATTGTGTTTGCATGTTTTGTGTTAGATTTTGGCAGATTACTTAACTTGTGTTGTGTTATAAAATTATAACACAACATTTTGAACTGCCATTAGATTTCATGATGGCTCATCATATTGAGTTATCATCGTATATGAAGATCTTAGGAATAATACAATTTATTGCTGAAAAACCGGAACGGTTATAACATTTACTAATAAAGGTATAATAAAAATTAAAACACCAAGGTGAGATTAATTTACAAATAGTAATTAATACTAAACGTAATACCTCACTACAAGATACCAAAAGTCGCAATCCTCTCGCTTTATTTAATTGAAGCTTAAATGAAATAGCCACGCACTCTTCTTGATGATTTATAAAATTTGTATCATACAAAGATAATTCCCACTAGTAAAACTCTTTTACTACTGGGCAATCACAATTAAAACTTGGTCACGTCTCTTTGTGATAAAAATTTTCTAAATCGTCAAGAAGTGTGTGTGTGGCAACTTTATTTAACTTTCAATCAAATAAAGAGAGAGAATTACGACTTTTGGTATTACGTTTAGTATTTAATACTACATGTAAATTAATTCCACCTCTCTATTGAAATTTGGTATTTTAATTTCTATTATACCTTTATTAGCAAAGTTCGCTGTGTCGAAGCATATTTCCAATTTATTATTTTGCGGTTGACACTGGTTAATGGAGTTAGTACTCTTTTTATCGCATAGAGACTTATGATTCTGATCTCCTCCTTGTTGACGTTGCTTGTATCTATTTCGTATTGACGAAGGCAATAACAAGAAACTGGTCTGAGAATTGTATACGCGACGGGCTCAACAAGAATTTCCATTTAGTTGATAAAAATCTTTTACTAGTGGGCAATCGCAATTAAGTCTTAATATAATTTTATAAATTACCAAGAAGTGTGTATGGCTACTTTATTAAATTTTCAATCAAATAGAGCGAGAGATTTACAAATTTTAATACCTTGTATTTAGGTATTAGGTTTGATATTTATTACAATTTGTAAATACAAATCATTCCCTATTAAAATATATTGGTATTAAAAAATAAAGACGACAAAAATTTGTGAGCGTCGCCCAATTTACTACCTTTTTACTTATACCTAATATAATATAGTGCGCGTGCGTGTGCGTATACGTGTGTGTGTGTATCCGCGATAACTCAAGAAATATTAATGGAAGTATTCATAAATTTGGCGGTTAAGATTTTCGACAACATTTTAGGTGACGCATTAAATTTGGTGAATGTGGTACCACGAGGAGAGATATATTGAATGAAAGAAGAAAAAAGGAACAATTTCGGGAAAAAAAAATTAAAATAATTTATTACATTTCTAGACGAATCACGACGAATTATAATGAAAAAAAAAATTAGAAAACTTTATGGAAAAAATCTGTCCGCATATCTGTAGTATCGCGATAGCAGCCACAGTTTTTAAGATAATACTCTCAAATTTGGTACACAGATCAAAGACAATGATAATAAATTCGGTGATGAGGCAAATTGGCCAGCTGAAAGGAGGTCCACGAGACCCGATTTGTTTGTATTTGACTTTACAAAAAAATATATTCTTGATGAAAAATTTTAAATCATGTCTACTATATAGCCAATCAAATATATTTTCAAAGTACTTAAATAAAGCTGATGTAAACTGAAATCTTGTACACATTTGACCTCATAAAATGGGGTTAGGATAAATTTGCCTATTTGACATTTGAAACGTTTCCAATTTAGTTACAAAAATGTCAATGTCAATAAGAAATTATTAAAATCTATACCATCAATTATTATTGACAGTATTGAGAGACGCTGATAATTAATTATATAAAATTTTTAATGAAACAATTCACGGTACGCTTTTAGAATTTAATTGAGGTAAGTGAATAATTAAATAGATTTTTTTTTAGATCACAATGATCTATACTGGTATAAGAAAGATATGTGCTGGCTACATCAGATATTTAGATAACACTTTTTTAACCAGACAACAAAAATTTGAAAATTACTTTCTTTTACATTTTCCCGTCTACGATCAAGAGAATGATAACACTTGTAAACATCTTAAGTTATCTTGTTTTTTCATATACAGAAATACATAAATAGTAGTTCCATCTCCTGCCAGAGCCTGTTCCCCCTTAGTGCTTGATTATGTTAGATAATGTTCTAGTTCATTAGGAATCAGACTCATTTTGGAGTTGGTAAATTAGATGCTGAGATTTATTTGTGACATATTATTTTGCTCTGATAAATTGTGTACATTTCATAGATCATTAACATTCTAATGTTTGATTAAGAAACTTTGAATTACGAATCTAACTTCATAATTCTACGACCGATATTATATTTTCCGTAATATGGTAATATTACCATATGGTTATCATTAAGTTAATCTCCAAAGTTTGCAATAATATACAAAAACTGTTAAATATATTACTTAAAAAATGATTTTTATATTCTTTATTATCATGTACACTGGGCACAGAAAGTTAAGGATATTTCATGAGATGATTGGACTAAAAAGAAATTAGTTGTGGGGGGATTGACATTTTTTACCTTTGTGCATAATTTGGATATGAAAAATGAGACAAAACAAGTTTAGTTTAAGAACTGTTTAGCCATGGAGAACCAACAGTGTCCTAAACCTATCATAAAACCCTCGTATTCTGGCCTCTCACTCTAATTACTTCAAGTATATATTTGCGTATGCCTCTGATGATGTCACCAATCACATCTTGTGAGATTTTTGCTTATAAAGTGGGAAGAATATCTGACAGTTGCCTAATGTTCTCTGGAGCCGGTTGATCGTTTTGAAGAATCATATCCAATAAATCCCACACATGTTCAATGCGAAACAAGTCAGGAGAACGCAATGGAAGAGGATCATCATCAACTCCGTGAGATTTAAGGCCGCTGAATATTTGCTGAGTACGATGAAGACAAGCACTATCATCAGTAAAAATAAAAATTTTATCAATAGTAGCTTGCAGAGTCGTGGCTGCATAGCTAATGACAAAAAACTCACAAAACCTTTGTTTTAAATTTACACAAATAAACAAAATGTAATCTCACAAATGTGTATATCTATCAAATCTGTGTTTATGCTATGTTATGCATTGCTTGTAAATACTGATAATTTAGGTTACAATTTAATTAAAACCTCATATAAACTGCTGGCCAAATGAAACTAATAACGTAATTTTCTTGTATAATTTTGAGAAATAATATCTTCAAAACGACAGGAGGTATCGAGATACGGCCTTGAAGATTTTCTTCCAAATTTCATCAGAAATAAACTAATATCACTGGCTCCGAAAATCTAAAGAAACAATTGTAGGTTTTGATCTGTCAAATTATGATGATCTATGGACAAATTGGAAGACAATAGTTTTCGCTGTTTTTTGATATCTGTGATATTTCTAAGCATACAATTTTTTTCTTCTGAGTCAGACTTTTACACATTGACATATCACTATTCAGTGAGCATATTTATTTACTATAAATAAATGTTTTCAACTTGCTTTGAAATCAATCTAAATTAAATAAAACTACTTCCCTCTTACTTGATTGAGTACAAACACAATAAACGATTTATCATTAGAATAATAAACAAACTAAGATTACCCTGAAAAAGAAACCGGTTTGAAACAATTATATTAGAGACGTAATTGTTATTTCAAATACTGGACTTGCAAAATAAATTAAACTTTGGTTCAAAACGGTTCTAAAAGATATATTAACACAAGTTATCGTATACAGGGTGTATCAAAGTGAACGAAAAAACCCATTTAGGTCTAATTACAATAGAAAACTAGTAACGGAACAATCACTTTGTTATATTCCACACACTGTACTTCTAAAAGAACTTGAACTTTGGTTCAAAACGGTTTTAATGAAAACATTTATACTTGTTATAGTGTACAGGGTATACCAAAGTGAAAGAAAAACTCAATTAAGTCTTATTACATCCGAAAATGGTTACCGGAAAAATAACTTCATTACAATCCATCTCTGAGATGACATCAAGTTCCCCATGTCTACTTATAACACATAACCGAGCTCGGTAGCGCAGTGGGCTAGAGCGTTAAGTGACGAACTTAGCTGATTTTACTGTGTGCTGACTTCTAGGATCAAATCCCGATTTAGACCCTGACAAAATCGAAGGGAATAGTTGCGTGTCCGCATTTTTTCAACAATAAATCCCCGCCTGTGTAGCTTCGGTTGTGAATTTGGGGTGTCTAATTTATATGGTGTTTTATGTTTTTTTTTAGACATTATCTTCTAAAGATAACAAAGCATTTAACACAGATTATCTTTCAACCCATTTGTTTTCTTTCCTTAAGGGTTGAATCATAATTTTTAAATGAAAATAAAAATATGTCATTCATTAGGGAATGCTGCTGTAAAGTTTCAGTAGATTCAAATAGTTTATTTTCTGTCAAAGTGATTAGAATAGAGTAATAAATTAGTTGAAAATAGACAATTATCTCCAAATTATGTCATACACTCAACGTTAAATATATTAAAATAAAATAATTATACTATATGTTAAGTCTGACTAGATACGGAGGTCTAAAAAAAAAAGACCCTGACCCTACTATTCTTTAGTAAAATTTTTCGCTGAAGCCGAAAATGAAAAAAAAATTTTCGAGTGGGATCCCCCCACACACCCCAATTCCATCAAAAATTAAAAAATGCACACTGGGCGAAAAAACCCACCTATTTTTAGTAAAATTTTCCGCTGAAGACGAAAATGAAAAAAAAAATATCGTGTGGGTTCCCCCCATACACCCCAATTTCCCCCAAAAATTAAAAAAATTGAAAACTGGGCGAAAAACCTACTTATCTTTAGTAAAATTTTCCGGTGAAGCCGAAAATGAAAAAAAAAAATTATGCCTGCTGCAGGTTTACCCACAAATTTTTACACTAGAATACCCCTTGAATGGATACCTGCGAGCTTGTTACTACACGCTAGTGCATGAGATATGCACTTGCTTGTTTAATTCTTAAGTGCAAGCCGTGGAGGACAGACGTATGTACTGGTAAGTATTTACTCACTTGTTCTCGCGCCACTTATTCGAACCGGTAGCGTCTAATGAAATTAAGGTTGTCATATCTTAATATTGGAGCATAGGACCCAAGAGAAAATTTAAAGTATATATCACGTCTAAATGAACAAATTTTGCAGAAATGAAAATAGCGATTGCAATGCCACCGATTATTTTTTAGACAGTTTGTAAAATCTTTACAATATATCTTTTTCAGAAGCAGATGGAAAACATGTCAGTTATTGTTTTTTTTATAAAGTTACACCGTTTTGAAATTTTATTTTAGATTCACTCTTTACCGTACAAATTTCAAAAAGGTGTAACTTTTTAAAAAAGACATATTATTTTATGAAATTTAAAACTTCTCGACATATTTTCCACCTGATTTTGGAAAAAAATGTTAAGCAAATATTTTGCAAATTGACTAAAAAATAACCTGGTGAGGCAACTTTTTTTGCAAATTTCAATCTCTATTTTTCTCTATTAAGTTTTGCTAGTCAAGCCTTAAACTATCGCTTGGATCCCATGCTCCAATTCTGAGATATATAATATATATATATATATATATATATATATATATATATATATATATATATATATATATATATATATATATATATATATATATATATATATATATATATATATATATATATATATATATATATATATATATATATATATATATATATATATATATATATATATATATATATATATATATATATATATATATATATATATATATATATATATATATATATATATATATATATATATATATATATATATATATATATATATATATATATATATATATATATATATATATATATATATATATATATATATATATATATATATATATATATATATATATATATATATATATATATATATATATATATATATATATATATATACATATATAAGTATACATATAAACTATGAAAAAACACAAATTTGGAAAATAAGAGATAATTGATTTCATTCATTCGATTCATTCATGATTTCATTATCAGAATTAGAAATAAAAATAAAAAAAAGATTGGCAATTATATAGGTGTAAAATTAAAACAGGACTATAATATGACACTAAAATAATGCAATCATAAAACACTAAAATAACAAAAAATAAAAATGATAATAAGTTTCAAAATTGCAGGCTGTACACGGGGAAGAGTGAAAAACAATGATAATAAGATTATAGCATTATCTGAAAAAAAATCGGCTGACGTGTATTAATCAAAGCCATAAATCGCATGCTCTAGCAAAAAACTTTAAATCACAAATTTAAAACATTTAGAGTCAAATTCTTGAATAGCATTCGGTAATTTATTTATTTTATTTATTTATTTTCATATACGTATCCTACAGGCAGAACCCAAGTACAGGATACAATAATACTTAAATAATTTTAAGTAACAAAAGGCAAAATATAGAACATCTAGCAACAATTAGATTAAAAAAATATATAATTGTTGCAAAGGAAATGAAATAATAAACATTAATATAATACATAATAATAAATTAACACTAACTAACAATACGTTATACTTTGCGAATTAAAATATTGCTTTTCAACGATAATTATATAACAATACACAATAGCAAAAAAAATAAATTTAAATTATACGAAACTATACAGATTAAAATATTGTGCCATTCACTCATTAACTACAACTTTTTTTTAATTTGTTAATGGAACAAGAAGAAATATCAATATTATCCTCCAAGTTGCAATATTTCGAGATTATTTCATATAGAGGGAATGTTATCGTAATATTGGTATAACCTGGAGGAAATTTAAAAATGTGGTTGTGACGCGATGATAATCTTGGAACTTTAAAATTAATTTGGTTTAATATCATGTATATTATAAATGGGACTCCACACTATTGATTCATATTCCAACCGCGATCTAACAAATGAAACATAAAGCACTCTAAGCGTATGCAAGCTACCAAACCCCTTTGAATTGCGTATGACAAGTCCAAGACTTTTTTAGGCCGATGATTTCGATATGCCGTATGAAAGATAATTTAGAATCAAAAACAACTCCAAGATCTTTTATATAATCTGGTCATTGTAATATTAAATCATCCAGTTTATAGTTATATTTGATTGAAGTTACCTTCCTGGTGAATGTCAGTACACCACATTTTGTTCCATTTAATGATAATATATTATTCGCACACCAGAGATTTATAGTATCTAATGCTGTTTGAAGATGTTCACAATCTGTCTCAGATTTAATTTCACAAAATAATTTTAAGTCGTCTGCATACAGTAGATAATGTACTCGACGAAGATTATATGTGATATCGTTGATAAACAAGATAAATAAAAGTGGTTCCAATATCGAGTGACTTCTGCAAGAATTTGCCAGACCTGTCTCCACGATATTGAACAAATTGAGAGCTATCTTGCAAATAGGATTTAAGAAATTTAACTATTGGCCCAAAAAGTCTGAAGTTCTCAAATTTAGTTAATAAAGTCCCATGGTCAAGTCTGTCAAATGCGTTGAAGAAGTTAGTATATATTTCATCTACCTGACTGTGTTGATCTAATTTGGCGCTGATATACTGGGATTTACACACAAAGTTTGTAACTGTAGATATGCCTTTCACGAATCCATGCTGCTCAAGTAATATTATACCAGACACTTGACTGTAAATGATTGCATGTAGAATAATCTCAAACAATTTTTTCAAAATTACAAATAATAGTTATTGGCCTATAGTTTGTTACTTCATTTCTAACTCCTTTTTTGTAAATAGGGCATACCCTCAAGAGTTTCCATAAACTAGAAAATCAAGAAGTTCTTAATACTAAATTAAAAATTATAGTAAGTGGGCTAGCCAAAAATCAGGACCCAAATTCATTATTTATGACTTTAACAGCAGTATTTGCTTCTGTATAATTCTCCAGAAAAAGCCAATCGGTATTTGCCAAATCTTCATATAGTGCAATAAAATTTGCTTTCCTAAAATTAAAGTCGGTACTGGATTTAAGTAGACGTTTAGATGGACTGGATTTACTAATATCTATATTAATGAATAGGGCTGGGTGATAGGCATCCTCTGGTAGAATTATATCAGGTGGCTCACTTACTGTACAATTTTTGTTATAAAAAATTAAATCTATTAATCTGTTTTGATTATTGAAAATTAAACTGAACTGTGTTAATGCTAAAAAGTTTATGAAGTTCTTTATCAAACTAAAGTTATGGGTAAAGGTACTATTATTAAAACAATGCGAATATTCTGGTATATTAAAATCACCTAGCATTAAAATATCAGAGTTATAAAGGTAGTTCAGAGATACTAAATATTCAAACAAACGTTCATAAACCTTGTTTTTGCAGGATGGCGGTTATAAATTACAAAAATATATAAAGAATGAAACTTAAGCTTTATTTTAAGAGCTATGATATCGATGAATTATATATTATGTTGCAAAAAACGTCAATAGAGCTAGTTCTATAAAAGACTGTACTATAGTATCCTCTGATTTTTATTCTGTTGTTAAAAGACACCTACTACAAAAATGGAACATGCAATGGCAAAAATATGGTGAACAAAGCAATACACACTACTTCAAAATACACCCTAACATCCCAAAGTCCCACTGGTATAAAAATTGTCACCTTAGCAGAAAAATTATATCTACTGTCAATAGAATAAAACTCAACCATGGCAAATTCCCCGCCCATCTTTTTAAAATAGGAGTACGCGAAGATCCATTTTGTTCATGTGGTGCAATTGGTGACGTGAATCATTATGTATTCAATTATCCGTTAACAGAGACAAGCTCAAAAAACTTTCTTAAATGCCTCTACGACAATGGGTTTATTCCTCCAATATGGTTACCTCACATATTAAACCTTGCAGATTTTAACTTAATGAAGGATCTTACTTCCGTCTTTTTTGAGTCCAGAATAGATATTTGAGTGTGTTTCCCTAAAACCTTTGTTCCACCCCTTTGTTTATTAATTCCTTTAAACCGTGGTCTACATCTGTCTGCTTAGTTAAATGCCTTGAAAGACCCCTGGGCGAGAAGCGTGTCCTCCTCGTCTAATTTCCTAGTACCTAATTCCTTAGATATTGAAGTGCGTGCGTGCGTGTGTGGGTGTGTGTGCGTGTGCGGGAGTGTGTGTATGTGTGAATGAAAAAATATAGATAGTACACTATTGATATTGTCATTTCACAATTCAAAAAGTTCGTGGCTAAAACACTTTGTTTGTAAGGCCAAAAAGCAGAGATAAAAAAAAATATGTAATGTAAATTATTACAGTCGAGTTTAATTTCCATTGCTACAAATTCCTTGTCTATAGCCAATAGAACTTCGCAGTCCTTCGAAGTATTGGTAGCAATAAAGTCGCGGTCTGTCCTAAACACATCGTAACAATTGAGATCGAATAATTTTGAATTAAGAATACTATCAAGACACCAAGTTTCAGCAAACGCATATACTTGATAGCAATTGACAGAACAGGAAGCATTAAATAGATCGTAATAAGTTACAGACAATTATTGCGTAATAATTTATTCCATTTCTAGACTAATGTTGCGTTTATTACGTGTTGAATAAGAATGTAAACTATCATGTGTCTAATTTTTATTTAGGTTATCTTTTATGTAGAAACTGCAGTATATATGCACAAGGCAAGGTAAGTATTTTTAGTTGTTTAAAGGCATTTTTTATAATCAGCCCTGTATTTTATCCTACAATGATTCTTACAACTTCCTTTGCAATGAGAATATTGTTGTGGTATGTGCTGAGTGGCCCATACCAGAATGGCATATGTTAATCTAGATTGAATTAAAGCATGGTATGCTACTAGATGTGTGGGCTGTGATATACAATTTACCAAATTTCGCAGCAAAAATATGTTTCGTGATATATTCTTGCAAATCAGTTCCACATGTTTTTACCACGTTATTTCACTATCTGAAGTAACTCCTAAAAATTTTACAATGTGTGGAATCAGTATCTACAGACTGATGTTTTAAGCTAAATATCATTATCTCAGCTTTGTCTTTATTCAGGACTAACTGGTTACTTAAAAACCAGTCTTGGGTTGTATATAGACTATATTTTGCATTTAATAACAAGATATTTATATCACTATGAGTGTGGCTCAGTGTAGTGTCGTCAGCTAAAAGGGTGAAATTCACTAAATTTGTATTATTAGGCAAGCCTTTGACATAAATAAGAAACAATACTGGTCCTAAAATAGAACCTTGGGGTACGGCAAATTTAATGTCTGATAAATCTAAATTGGTATTATTGATATTGACAAACTGTTCTGTCTATCAGATAGGATAGAATTATATGTTTACTGCTGGCCGAAAAATTATAAAAGTTTAATTTACTTACTAAGATATTGTGTGACACACAATCAAACGCTTTACTTAAATTCTAAGTAATGGACAAATACAAATTCTTTTCATTCAAAACCATTATTTATTATATTTATTAATAAAGAGTTAATTGCTGAAGTCGTGGATGATTTTGATCTGTGACCATACTGATAGTCAGTAAACAATTTATCATCTTCAAAATAATCAATTATCTGTATTTTTATGTACTACTTCAAAAATTTTTGCAATTATTGGCATGATAAAAATATATTTAATACTGTTTAGTATTTTCATGTTGATATCATATGCATTCTTAGTTTTTATACTTTTGAGACTATTGATTATATCGAGAATATGACACCGAAAATTTAAATTTCTTGTGTAAAAGATATGTAGTCGAGTTTTATAAATAATTTTCAAAACTCCTGGTGGTACTGAATTAATTAAATTTTTAGAAATATTATTAAAGTAGTTATTAAAATCATTTGGGGCAAGAGATACTGAAAGATTTTCTGTAATATTATTGTTTTTTTTTTATTAAGTTCCACATTACTTTTTGTCGATTCTTGTTCCGCTCAATGTAATTACTATTTGCAGTTTTCTTAGCTTTTCAAGTTCACTTTTGTAAATACGATTTTCTTTTAAATCACTTGAAGGCTTTGCAGTAACTCTCTCATTTGTTGAAACTTGTCGGTGAACCAATCTAATTTAATTTTTTTGTCATTATGTAATTTTTGTTATTATAATCTTTAAAATATAGCATTTTTTGCATTTCACTGTCCTTCAGTGAGGTCCTGTATTGTTTTTTCCAAAACATAGTTTTCCTCATCATGTTCACTAGCGTAGCATTCGTCTTCCCAATAAATAAGTTGATTGCCTTTAATATAATCTATTTTACTTTTAAATTTGGATATACAACATTTGTGGTATATTCCATAACACCTTATAATGTATAAGTGGTTTCGATTTACAATAGTTACACCTGATTATATTAGAGCGCTCTGAAACTACACTATTAACCGGCGACATATTGCAAATGCAGAAACTGTGACATAAAGTCACTTAATATAAACGATAATAAAATCAGTGTTGACCAGTACCAGTGTGTCAAATGACTCAAATGTGGTGTTTATTTTCATTTCTTTTGATCGGGCCCCTAGCCATCTTGCCCCCTCGCTTTGTTTGTTTTCGCTGTACAGTAGCTACGCCACAGAAATATAATAATTAAATGTTAATTACAAAATATTTTCTACGCATTATTAGTAAATTTATTAAATATTTATACAGTGCCAGTTTTCAACAGATAATTGCACGACAATTTTACTAATTGTTCAAGTCGTATGCCTTACAAGGTCACCGGTCTATAAGCAATTAATTTTATAGCAGTAAACAACAACAATGAGATACACATATTTTAAATTATTTCTATTTTTAGAAGATGAATTAAACGTTGTACCATAATGAAATTACTAAAAATAAGAAACGACAATAGTATATATACATTTACCATGCAGTTCGAATTTATACAGAACTTTAGCAGCTATGAATGATTCATTAAATACTAATTATATGCACGATTTTCCTTTTTTTATTGATTGACGTATAAAATAATTTTATATTTTTAAGGCACTAGCTAAATTTAGCTGCTCTTAATCTCAGTTAGTCGGTTCAATATTGTTTAAAACTGTTAAAATAATAATACAAGATTATTCAATTGAATAAGACTTTTATATTGATCTACAAATTCCAAATTTATTACAATACATTTTTTTTAAAACTACTCACCCCGATAAGTTTATCCAATCTCCTGATTTTGACTTTTGACTTTACTATTTCAATAAACTTACTTCCTTATTTTCTATTTGCTTTCATAATAATCATTTAATTTATGTTTAAAATTTCTCAAAATTCTTCTTTTCTTTATTATTTATACGAACATACAATTTATATAATCTTACTATAATCTTACTATTATTATACTTCTTCTTTCAAATTAATTAATCTCCATTTTTTCTCATTACAACAAAATTTCATCATCTGTCTAAATTATCAAATTCTATTCTCCATTATTTATTTTTTTTCTTGACGACCTCTTTTTTCAAATTTTCCAAAAGTTCCCTTGATAAATTTTCTATATAATAAATACTTACCATCTATCATTAAATTCTGTCTTTGACTTTTCTTTTAACCTCATATTTCAAATTTTAGGTTATAAACTTTCCTTCTGTCACACCTTGACAGTCTTCTTTTCACTTGATTAAATTTAATACAACTTGTCCAAATTCGTATTATACTTACATTTATCCAAGTGGTCATCAACATAATTATTTAACATTATAACAACTTTTAATAAACTAGTTTAACATACAGTGCGTCCATAAAGTAACGCATGAATTCATTATTAGGTAAATAAACAATATTATTGAAAATTCTCGAAACACGTCGATTTTGATTTTAATTTACTGTTTTTTCAAATAGTAATTTAACATACAGGGTGACCTACCTTCGAGTAATGACGTCATCACTGTTCTTTTTTTTTAATGGAACACCCCACTTTTTTCCCAATTTCCGAATGTCTCTTGCTGAGCTGATTCAAAAAATGTATAACAAGGTGCTTCACTTTGGTACAGGATGGGCAACAATACAAAAGGTGTTTATAAAAATTTAATTAGAAAGTTATACGTTACTGTATTTTTACAAAAGACAATTTACAATAAATGTTCAAATTGTTCTCCACTGACCGCTAGACAATGACCTAACCGGGCAATATATTCGTCTCTGACATTTTGTAGCACAGCGGGTGTTATGTTCAACATTTCTTGCCTGATTCAGTCTTTTAGCTCACGGATATTGCCAGGTCTGTTGGTATAGGCTTTAGATTTTAAATAACCCCATAAAAAGAAGTCTAGTGAGCTAAGATCAGGTGATCTAGCGGACTATTCCACTGTTCCCCTTCTTCCTATCCACCGATCTGGAAAGGTTCTGTATAAAAACTCGCGAACAGCTGCAGGAAAATGTAGCGGTGCGCCATCCTGTTGAAACCAGATTCTGCTCTCTAAAGTACTGGCTATTTAAATATCAGGAAAAAAGCCGGGCCAAATCAGGAATTAATGTATTTTGTAAGAAATTCAGATACAATGCTTCTGTCAAATTTTCATCAAAAAAATATGGACCAACAATTGTATTTCTCACAATACCAGCCCACACATTGATCTTTTGTGGTCGTTGCGTATGGTATTCTTGCAGCCAGTGTGGATTTTCCTGAGACCAATAACGGGTGTTTTGCCGATTAACATGCCCGTTCAAGTAAAACATTGCCTCGTCGGAAAATAAAACGTTAGCAATGAAATTGTTATTTCGATTATTTTGGTCCATCATATACTCGCAGAATTCATTTCTTCGGTCAAAGTCGTCTCCAGTCAATTTATGGATGAGACGTACTTTATAAGGATGGTATTTTACCTTTTTAAAAATGTTCGATACTGAAGACTTTCCAATATTCAAATCCCTAGATACTCCCCGCACTGTACAATGTGGATTTTCTACTGCCCACAAAATTACGTCTTGTTGAATATTTTCATTAACTTTAGGTCTACCTTGCTTTGGTGTATCCCTCACATGTCCTAATTCTCTGTATTTTCGCTCTATTCTGCTTACCGCAGATTGTGAAATAGGTTCACGATCTGGGTGCATTTCGTGGAATGATCTACATACCTCTTGTTAAGTCCGCATCCTATCGCCAACATCAATCATCATTAAAATTTTAATCCTCCCCCATTCATTAAAAGTCATTTTCAAAAAACAGTTATAATATGATAAATTAGATTTAGATTACACGTAAACGTTCCTACTTTGAAGCGTTAACAATTCAGAAGTAAACTTTTTTTGACAGTTCTTAACGTCAATTAAAAAAACAAATGGCAAAAAATACCTACCAACAATAAAAATAGTACGATATAGTCGAGGGGCAAAGATCACTAATAAACGTTGTTGGGGTGTTTTTTTAATAGTTTATCAAAGTAGTTGTGTCACAATACGTTAATTTCATTTAATTTTTTTAGTACGTTTATTCATTTACAAATAACTAGTAATTTTGGTATTGGTGTTCCATTTAAAAAAACCGGTGATAACATCATTACTCAAAGGTAGGTCACCCTGTATATTAAATTATTATTTGAAAAAACAATAAATTAATACCAAAAATCGACGTGTTTCGGAAATTTTCAATAATATTGTTTATTTACCTAATAATGAATATATGCGTTACTTTATGGACGCACTGTATCATTCGTAATAAATAATTTTGTTTTATGATTAATTAATTAACTGTAATAATAAATTTACTCTATGCAGCTAATAAATTTATATCTTAATTTCCAATATCTATGATATCTTAATTTTGTATTTTATTCTACATGACAACATTCTATATTTACTTTGAGCCACCCTCTGGGAGGTTCCATTTATTGCATTTTGCAACACCTCCGGGTCATGTTTGGCATAAGTTTTTGCGCCACCATTGTCTATTAACCACAAAAGAGCTCCAAAAATTACAATTTTTGTGTAGAATTTATTTCCGAATACAAAATTTTTCCAAATTTTTTTTAACATCATAATCAAGATAAGCTATTTTAACGTTATTGTAAATGACAAAGCTTACGAAACTCCTCAATCCAACGTTGACGGTTTTCAAACTATTTTTCGGACGTTTATATCAATTAAATCCCCGACAATAATAAAGGGAATTTATTACTAAACAACAATCTTATTAATTTGCAATATATAACGGAGGACGATATACTTAAAGGCATAAAAAAACTAAAAAACAAAATGACAGCCGGCGTTGATAAAGTTCCTAGTTTTTTAATCAAAGATTGTGCTACAGCGTTTGTTCAACCCTTGCTTTTGTTATTTAATCTCTCGTTAACTACGTGTAAATATCCAGATATATGGAAAATTGCAAGAATATGTCCCACACTCAAATCCGGTGATTCTTCTAATTTAAATAATTATAGACCAATAGCCATATTATGTAACTTTGGCAAATTATTAGAGATTATTCTGTATGAATACATTTACTGGTCTGTTAAAAATACAATATCGCCTTCTCAACATGGTTTCATGGAGAAGAGATCTACAGTTACCAATCTAGCCTCGATATCTCAGTATATATCAGAATCCGTAGATTCACAAGGTCAAATTGATGTTATATACACAGACATACAGAAGGTATTTGATCAAATAAATCACTTGTTATTACTGTCAAAGCTGTAAGGAATTGGTTTCTCTGACTCTTTAACTTGTTTATTTGAGTCCTATTTAATTGGGAGACATCAATTTGTTGAATATGGAGGCTGTCGTTCTCAATCATATACAGCAGCATCGGGAGTTCCGCAAGAATCAAATTTAGGACCCCTTTTATTTCTTATTTTTATTAACGATCTAACAGCTAATATTAATTCTCACCACCTACTATTTGCTGATGATATCAAAATTTTCCTAGAGATAAGTTCTATAGAGATTGTATCTTACTGCAAAATGAAGTTAATAAAATTTCTAGCTGGTGCTCGGTCAATTTTTTAAAGTTAAATATTGGCAAATGTAAGGTTATGTCATATACAAGGAAAGACACTACAGTTACCTTTCACTATAAAATAGATAATAACATTTTAGATCGCTGTGTGAATTATAAGGATCTGGGAATTCTTTTTGACCCAAAACTAACTTTTAACAATCATATTGATGAAATGGTTAATTCGGCATCTAGAGTCTTAGGTTTTTTAGCAAAAAATTGGGGCGGTTTCGTGAATATTGACACCCTGAAACTGTTATACATATCATTTATAAGAAGTAAATTGGAGTATAGCTGTATTATTTGGTTTCCCATATATCAAAATTCAATGAATCAGTTCAACGCAAATGTCTGAAATTTATGTTTTTCAAATGTAATAGATCTTATCCTCCCCGAGGTACAGACAACAATATACTGCTTAATATGTTTGACCTTAAATCTCTCAGATTCAGAAAAGATGTGGTCGTTTTATCCTTTTTTTTATAAATTAATTAGTCACAATGTTGATTGTTCATTTCTTTTAAGTAAACTAAAACTATCAGTCCACAGTGGTTCCGATCTGGTTGAAAAGCGGAAAAATGTCCCATTTTCTCAAGGTTGTTGTACCTCAATAAAATTTTAGGGGCGCATGCGGAAATACCCAGACCATCCCTTCCTAGAATTTCAGGTCATTACGGCGATCTGCCTGCTTTGTACACCTGGGTAAACCCAAGCATTTATGTAGTGCGCTTTAATGTAATAAAAGTTTGTTTAGTAGCCCGAGTTTGTTCAGAGGTGGTAGTTAATATTTTGTGTGCTATTTTGGTGAAATATATATTGGAGAGTTTAGTCAGGTAAGCAATTTATTTATTTCACAAGCATTAACTTCTGCATTGTTTCTCACTCAAATCAGTGTAAATTTTAAACTTCCCGTAGACCTACAGAAAAATCCCCGCGAGTCCCCGCTCTCGAAAAATATTTACAAAATAGCTTGAAGTGTCAGTAAAAACATCAAATATTTGAGGACCACCACTGCCCCAGTTTAAAAATATTTAATTTATTTTGAGTCTCTGTGACAATGTATTATTTTTCTATACATACATTAAACGTGATATGGCATAAAATAATTAATAATTATTTAATAATAATGCTACGAATAATGTTAATACTAATATTTTAACTTTTAGGAAATTTCGTCCTTTATTGAAAATGTTAACGAGAAGGCAACTTTTCGATATTTTACGACATAAATCCAGAGAAAACCGCAATATTCAAACAAAGCATCTACTCAATTATTTAATCCAATATTTTGAAATAGAGGGTAATATTGACGAACAACGACGTCTTCAGAAGGAGTGTAGTCGTTTTTGCAGTAAAGTTTTTGAAAAATTTGAAAATTGTGCGAATACTGTGGATCGATTTTTAAAAAGGAATGACAGTTGGTTAAATGGAGCATTTGTTTTTGAAAAATCAGATTTGGTTCAGAGAAAGGAGCCCTCTGCAGAGCCACAACCAAGTACATCAACTGATCGTCCAAAGAAATCATTTTTAGAAATAGGAGAAAGAGCGAAAAGAAAGAGAGTGGAAAATATAGCAGCAGTATATGAAGCTGAGGAACTTACATTTGCTGCCAAAAAAAGTCTTAAAGAAAAGGGTCAACAGGCAGCTTCTAAACTAATTTCAGAAGCTGTGTTCACAACTCCTACTCGTGCTGGAAAGATAAGATCTTCATGGCTCAAGACTAGAGAACGGAAAAATGTTATACCATACAATGAAGATGAAGCAGTTTCACTTATTGTTGAAGGAAAATTGTCAAAGCACCAGTATTTACTATTAAGAAAAGAGGGAAAAAACATAACGCTGATATTTATCCCGCCTACCATAGAGTTCTGGAAGCTAAGAGAAGATGCTACCCCTCGAAAGAAGCGTTCACGATTACGGAAACCTTGGCAGAAGTTCGGCTTCAAGATCTTTAGATCACACTGCAAATCGTATACTTCAATTACAGGGACCAGTTATTTTAAGTTTGACTGAAGAGCAATCGAAGGATTTGGTATTATTAGTTAAATGGGGTTACGATGGTAGTACTGGACATTCACGGTATAAACAACGATATGAGGAGATGGGATTAAGTGATGGTGATTTATTTTTATCATCTTTGGTACCACTTCATTTTTATTCTCAGCAACCAGATCAAGAAAAACGAATTGTATGGCAAAATCCTAGGCCATCCTCTACAAGGTATTGTCGACCGATTCGCTTCCAGTTTCAAAAGGAAACCACACAACTTTCTTTGGCAGAAATGCAACACATTGAAGCTCAAATAGCAGAACTTCAGCCAACTAATTGTACAGTTCAGAACCGAGACATCAGAATTAGATATATTTGCATAGTGTCAATGATAAACGGAAAAGTTTGTAACGCCCTTACTGACACATCTTCTGCTCAGATCTGCTATTTATGTAAAGCAAAACCTGTTGAAATGAATAACATTGATGCAGTTTTACAAAAGCAGGCAGACGAACAATCTTTTCAATTTGGTTTATCAACTTTACATGCATGGATTCGATGTTTTGAATGTCTTTTACATGTATCATACAGATTGGAGATAAAAAAGTGGCAGATACGAGGAGAAAATAAATCCATTGTTGAAGTGCGAAAAAAAAATTACAAGAAGATTTCAGGAAAAAAAATGGAGTTATTAGTAGACATTCCGAAACCCGGTGGAAGTGGAAGTATGACGGAAATACAGCTAGACGTTTTTTTTAAAGATCCAGCTCAATCGGCTTCCATAACTGGTATTCATGAAGAGATAATTAGAAGGTTCGGCGTTATACTATCTGCATTATCTTGTGGATACGATATTAACTGTGAGGTTTTCGACAAATATGCAGTGCAAACGGCCAGACTGTTCGTGGAAAAGTATCCATGGTATTACATGCCTGCGTCAGTTCATAAAATTCTCCTTCACGGATCTGCAATAATAAGAACTGCACTATTACCCATTGGGCAACTGTCTGAGGAAGCTCAGGAATCTCGGAATAAAGATTTAAAAAAGTTTAGAGAGTTTCATACTAGAAAGTTTTCGAGGGTGACTATAAATGAGGATTTATTGAATAGGTTACTACTTTCGTCGGATCCATTAATATCATCTTCAAGAAAATTGCCGAACAAGAAACTCTCATCTTTTAGTTCAGAGGTTATAAGCCTGTTAAAGGAACCAGATCTTAAGCCGGAAACTGAACCGTTTTGTTCAGCGGTTATGGAAGAAGGTTCGGCAGATGAAAGCGATACAACCACAAATGTATCATCAACAGATGACGACAATGAAAGTGACTGAAATTACTTACCTGACCTATTTTTGTTATTCTACGTTTGAATTGAGTGATAAGTTGACCTGTTTGAAATAAATGTTTGTTAAAAAGTGTAGTGTTTCCTTCAAAACTACCCCTAAGCCCCTAAATATTATCAATTCATTTCCGTTATTTTTATTTCATAATCATTCCGTTTAATATACAGAATGATCATAATAATTTTAAATGGTTAAAACAAGGTCGTAGTCAAAAAACCCTACAGACATACGGAACCTAGTGCTCCCGACATGCCACCCCTTTTAAAAACCATATCTGTAAGCCAAGATTTTTTTTCATATTTTTCCCATGATTCCTTAGTGCTTTTAAGACATTTCCAAGGAAAAAAAAATATTAGTTCCGTTTTCAACTAAATTTGGACCACTGTGAGTCCCGAGATTAGAATCCCGTCAAAACAACCTCTTTTACTGCGATGCTTCTCGTACAAACGTTATGATTAAGTCACCAATCTTTAATATGTGTAAAACTTTTAACACCATTTCGTCTTTATGTAATGTCAACTGTGATAGTTTAGCTAAAATAATTCATATATATGAAGAAAACTGTGGTTATTAAATTAGATTATTTCATAACACTATAATATATTTTACTTTTATGTATGAGTTTTCTTGTAAACTCTTAATGTAATATTAATGATTACGCGTATTGCAAATTTGTGCATTTTATATCACAGTATACTTAGTTTTAAGCTTTTCCTGTAATTGGGTGCTTTAACCTGTTGGAAATAAATTAATTATTACTTATTACTATTACTTATTAAATGTTGATTGATTGTTTGAATAAATTGAAACATAATGCTAATTAACCTATCTGTTTGTCGGTACTCTTTTCAACGGCTTGAGCAAAACTAAATCGTTCCCAGTAATAAAACAAATACATATAGTATGTTAGAGCCTATGAATATACAACATTTATCGAAGAAAAATAATGTGTTTATTGTCCCTGCCACCACAACCACCCCTTTTGACTCTCCTCAATTCTGTCGCTTTCTATACACTAGTCTCTATTGACCCCATTTTACCGTAATAAAGTTTTATTGTTTCATTTAGATTATCTAAATATATATCTCACATTTTATGCCTTTGTCACTAACAACAGGCTTATTCATTGAGCAATCTTATTTTCAAATATGAATAAGTAGATTCTTAGAAACGGACATCTACATGCATTGTAGAATGGAAAACTTCTTATTCTTTGATGGAGGATGAAGAATGTATTTATTACTAAATAGTCTTCTTCCTCGAATTCCACATATGTATTATTAATAAAATAATTATTAATCATTTTCGGGGGCGCACAGCTTAGACCACTTTCCAATTTTAAACACTCAGTCGAGGATATAACCTATCTACCGTTTACAACCTTCGAATCTGTGTTTTTTCAACTTCAACTTACTACCTTAAAGTATAACTGATATCAGAGGTTGGCCCAAATATGTTACCATTTAAAACTGTACTCCAATTATGACCAATTTATACGCTCGAATCGGCATATTAATGTTTTTACTTTCTTGTACCTAATATAAGGGAAGCATAGTAATCATGATTTTTTTTCGCCCTCGAGATTTTGATTGATATATACGTTTTGAACCCTTCTAAATCCATTCTGACTATTTTCCGAATGATGTATGTCGGTGCGTGTGTGTGAATGTGTGTGTGTGTGTGTGTGTATGTGTGTATCCGCGATAACTCAAAAAATACTAATGCGAGACCTTCCAAATTTGGCAGTTAAGATTGTCAACAACATTTTAGGTGACACATTAAATTTGGTGAATGTAGTACCACCAGAAGAGACATAATGAATGAAAGAAGTAAAAAGTTACAATTTCGGGAAAAGAATTTAAAAAATTTTATTGCATTTCTGGACGAATCTCGACGAATTATAATGAAAAAACATAACTTTATGGAAAAAATCTGTCCGCATGTCTGTAGTATAGCAGCCACAGTTTTTGAGATAAAGCTTTCAAATTTGGTACACTTGTTCTAAAGGCCAAAGAAAATGAAAAATTCGGTGATGAAAAAATTTGCCAGCTTTTTTGTATTTGACTTTACAAAAAAATATATTCTTGATGAAAGATAAATATAAATCATGTCTACTATATCAAGTGAATAAAATATATTTTCCAAGTACTTAAATAAAGCTGATGTAAACTGAAATATTTTACACATTTGATCTCATAAAATGGGGTTAGGATAAATTTAACAGTTTAACGTTTGAAAGGTCTAATTTAGTTACAAAAATGTCATTGTCAACAACAAAAAGTTATTAAAATATATGACATGAATTATTATTGACAGTATCGAATGACGCTGATAATTAATTATTTAAAAAATTTAATGAAACATTTCAAGGTACGATATTAAAATTTAATTGAGGTAAGTGAAGAATTAAATAGAATGATTTTTTAGATCAGGATGATATATACTGGTATAAGAAAGTTATGTGCTGGCCACATCAGATATATTTTTTTAATAATCGAACTTATTCAAAAGTAAAATAATTCAAATTACTTGTAAATAATATCACACACAATCCACTGTTTCACAAGATCTCCATTTATAATTTCAATAATTTAAATTTCGCGCCACATTGTCCTCATCGCTGACGTCATGCGTATAAGTGATCGAAATTCGGTCGCTGGATTAGCATAATAGTATATTTGTATCATGGGTTTGACAATTATAAATTATGAGCAAAAAACGAAAAGGCCTAAAATAGTTTTCCGGAAACTTTTTAGAAGTACATCCTCTTACTGAAATATGTTATCGTTTAAGAAAATAATAAAATAAAAATGAGAAATGTATTTTTTTACTACAATAAAAACATTTTCTAGGAAACTAATTAACCGATCTACCTGTTCCTCGTTTTATAATTAATCTTCACTAAAATCTACTGTATTAGAGAATGAATCTGAAATTACAATACGCAACAAAATATACAAGTATTACAGCTTTAGTAGTAAGCAATGACGGAATGGTTAACAAAAGAGACTTCTACACTAATTCCGTATAAATTGTAAATGTTACACGCCACTCACAATAAATGACAAACGTATAAATCTGAAACAAAAACAAATCGACGCTACATAGTGAATATTTTGTTACAATATAAATGTCTAAATACAGAGTGATCACAGAAAACAGTCTACCAGGGTTTATATTATTATAATTCAACTTTAGACAAAACGTTTTAACAAGTCGATTGTATTTTCAAGGGTGACATTTAAATTCACTAATTTTATTGATACCACCTCAACCTCTTAACGGGGGTAATATTTACCTCCAAATTTTCAAATCGCAAGAGGGGTCAATTGATACATCATTTTCATATCTGTTAAATTCCCTTTAGAATGGAATTTTACTTTACTTAAAATTGAGCTATTAGTTTTGGATAAATTACGTTTGAATGATCTAGTGCGGCTAATGAAACAGATTATATGTGTCAGCTGTTTAAATGTTCGAAGTGACCCCCACCAACTTACATACAATAATAAAGCCCTTGTTTAAAATATTGCCGGACATTCTAATGTATTTCTGGAGTTATTTGATGTCATTCTAGAGAATATATTTTAGTACACCGCATTCGGCAAATATATGTATAAATATCATCATCAATATATTATGTATTTAAAAAAATCTGACATTTTATTCGCTCCATATTATTATTTTCTTGAAAAATCAAATTAGTTATTTCTGTATGACACAAATACACTTTCAAACCTAATATAACAGCAATAGTTTCTTATATTTACCACAGACATTTTTATCTGAATGAAAGTTTTAGTTAGACAATAAATTAAAAACATCACTTCAAATATATTTTTATCACAGAAACTATTAAAACAACTAATTCTCCTAACTACATGTGAGAAGATATTGGATTCAATAATAGTATTTATAGATACTAGTAGTATTAGAAGCAAAACAATATTGAGATTACAAGAAATGATTCCCTCCAGTTACAACAAAAAAAAAACGAGAACCCCCTGGGTCATTGTGCAGCATTTTTCATTATTTCTAAACTCTTGGGAGGTTCAGAAACACGATTTTAAAAATTTATTTAAAAAAATATTTTTTCTACTGGTAAAGGTAGACCTTTTAACACTAGTTTATCGAATTAAAACTGTATACTAGTATATTATTAAGAATTGTTTTAAAAGTAGTTAACTTTTTTATTGTCATATTTATTTGATTTGATTTGATTTTTAAAATGTCAAATTTTTATGAATTTTCAAATTATTATTAATCGTAGAATAAATAGTGTATGAAACACTTGTTAAAAAGTGAATAAAATGTACTATTAACACATCATAAATAGGTAAGTATTAATTATATAACTCAAGATATGAACATTTTTGTATGTAAAATAGCAGTTATTTAAATGCGTCCCTATCTAGTACTAATCAAAAGTAAGCAACGATTGGCAATTAATATTGTCTTAAACTCTGAAAGAGGTATTTCCGAAACCCAGATTTCTATTTTAATAGATATTTTTCTCTATAAAGTTTTATTCAACATTGGTTTCTTAAGACAGATGTAAATTTGTGAAGTTTCCACTAGACATGCGGATATAATATGGACCTGTTTCAGTAGGGGCAATTCTATAGCAGTTTTAAGCTGGAACTTTTACTTTATTAAAATTTTTCAATATTACGTTTACAAGAAACGGTTGATGACCCTACAACCAAATTTTTTTTTATAATCGATTACAAGTATTTGTGGTAGATACTGCCAACTCTATAATGAAATTTACCTGACAATTTGAAAATGTTGTCTATTTAGAACTATTTGACTATTGTTAAATATCAAAATTATTTTACATTATATTCTTTCCGTATAAAACATATTTATTGTGTGAATAAAAAGCTGCATGTGATAAATGATCTCTCTCTTCTACTATATTTTTCTAAGCGATTCCTAAAATTATACGCGTTACTACGCAGTGTCATCACCAGACTTGTGCAATATTTTAAAATGATTTATTTCACAGTGTGAATATTTTGAAGTTCTTTACATACATTAGAATTGAGTTGAAAATGTGTAAAAAAAGTAAAAAATATTAAAATACTTGTAAATTTACTAATTAAATTAAATCGCTTTACGTTCTTTAGAAAAATGAAACTGTGAATTTTTAAATGGAAATATCACAAACTATATAGGGTGACAAAAATAACCAGATTGATCCAACAGTCACTATCGGGGGTCAAAGCTCTTAAGAAAATTGTTATTTTTTTAAATAATTCAAGAATGCTTTCAGCTAATCCGATCAGATTGTACTAACCATAGATGTTTTTTGCACTACTGTGCAAGTTGTCCAGTTACAAGTCCAAACTGTTCCAACAATTTAATCAACACATTTATAACTTTTTTAGTCTTAGACATTTTTTGTCCGCTAAAAAATTTTGAAATCTGCCAAAGCCAAAAAAAAAAACTAAATTATTTTTGCTTCAATACATTGGTATAATTAGGTTGTCAATTAATAATTCAAGTTTGCTAACAAATTCACTATTTTTTTTATTGGCGATGCCCATTCAATGTACTTATGCAAAACAGACTGGTCTATTACTGGTTTTACGGAATTGTTAAAGAAATCATCGCACGAATGATAAGAAATGCAATGAAAGATTTTCAAATCACCGCTTCCAAATCATCAAATCTTTGCCGTTGTTGAGACACGTCTTCGCAAACAGTGGTGCTTTGCTTCAACACCTGCTGACTATGGAGGTCAGCGTATGATTAGAACTCCTGAGAGTAAAGAACATAGGATGAAGAGACTTGCAGAAGTCCCAAAATTAAGCACTAGACATTAATATCACTCTTAGGATCATTAATCCTTTCAGTCTAGTTAAGTTTAAGAGGGAGCTGTTTGGTGTATACTTCTAATATAATAACTCCTGATGAAATCAGCACTTATGTTTTCACAGTTGTAAACAGTATTATTGAGGAATTTCTTCCTGCTACTAATTGTTTTGCCACATCATATTTGTGTCTAGCACCTAGAGTTTCAAATTATTTTGTATTGCTTTCCGCAGATAGGTTTGAAATTGAGGATGCAATAAAGAATCTTAAGCACAGTAAATGCCAAGATATCAGATCGATAGTCAAATCGTAAAAGAATGCAGATACCTTTTAATTGACTTACTTGTTTACATTATAAATTTTTGTTTCAGACAAGAGGACTATCCTTCACCTTTTAAATTAAACTCATTCTATTCTTATAAAAAAAAAATTTAAATAAACGACCTACTTCGGTAATCCCTTACTTTAGCTTAATAATAGAAATCATTGTTAAGTGACCTATCTCGAAAATTATCAAATTTTACTTTGTAATCAGTATGGTATCCAAAGCGGTCGGTCTACTATTAAAGATATAGCTATATTTGCGGATGACATAGTTGCGGGCCTTGATAATGCTGTAGCATCTTAGCTATTCTCTGTGATTTATCCAGGGCCTTTGATTATATCTCTCATGTAACACCATTAACTAAACTTGAACACTATTGTATAATATGCATCCCCTTACCTTTCTTCAACTACTACTTATCTGAGTTAACTGAGCGTTATCAATCTATTCACTTAAATGGTGTGTCATCTGACTTGTCTCTATTCAGCATGGTGTCCCTCAAGAGTCTATGCTGGGACCTCTTTTTTTCTTGTTTATATAAATGACGTATTTTACTAAATAATTCCCGTTAAATGTTTATTACTCAAATCAAAAGTCTCGTTTCGGTGATATGAAGCGGAGCTCAAATACTGTAATAAACAATGCACCTTCTGCCACCCGCTCCACCCAAGTAATCAACTTGAAAACCTTAAATAACACCGTACTTGTGATATCTTATTGAAAATCACTTGAAAAGTGCTTTCCAATGGACTAAGGAAATTTTATTTCGGTCTAGTAGTTTTCGGTTTATTCATGAATAAGTAATTTAAATTTCAAGAATTATTTATTTAATCTAGCTTAATAAAAACTGTTTAAAATTATGTTCATTATTTTCTAGACAATAATATAGTCTATTCTGAAACTCCTATCGAATGTTTTCCAATACCCCTCTGAAAATAGACCGGCATTCTTGAGTAATTCTTTGTTGTAGTTCATTAATTGTTTGAGGTTCGCTTTTATAAACTGACTTTAAGTGACCACAGGAGTTAGGTCTGGCGATCTTGGAGCCCATTCTATTAGTGTCTTCTGCCCATTCACTAATTTAGGTAGTGATCATGCAACCACTGCCTAATTGGGAGTATGTACTGAGGAAATGCACAATGTACGTTACAAAGTTATTCCGCTATCTCAGTTCCTTGCCTCATTCTGTATAGGATTTGTTTATATTTCCTTAATCGCAACAAAAAGCTGAGTGCCTGACAAAGTGTAACTTTTTACTCTCGAGTAAAACAATTAGGCCGATGCGACATGTAGCTCGACTGCTCTGATGATCAAACATGGAGACGAAGTCTGGTGTTTTTCTTTGTACGGTCCAGCAGTTAAATAAACAAATGTTATTTATTTACCCAACTTTACAGCAGGTTCAAAAGTACAAATGCACTTAAATAACTACCTACTTTTTAGATCTTTTATCCATGAATTAATCGGGAAGTACTATAAAATAAAGGTATAATAAAATACCAAGATATTCCAATAGAGAGGTAAGATATATTCCCAAATAGTAATAAATACTAAAAGTTATAGGTACCTTAAATGTACAAAGTTACAATCCTCACAGTTTATTTAAATAGAATTTAAATAAAGTAGCCACACACATAGCTACTACTTTAGTAGCAGACCATACACTTCTTGATGACTTTTATAATATGAAAAAGTGCTTAAGTTTTAATTACGATTGACCACTAGTAAAAGATTTTTACCTAATGAAAGAAAATACTTCTTGAGGGCGACTCAAACACAATTGGTTTCTGGTTTTTGCGTTCGTCAATACGAAGTAGATGAATACAACATCAACAATAAGGACTTCTGCATAAGTTTGTATGTGATATTAGAGTACTCACGAGTTATAAGTTAACTCCATCTACCAGCACTCAATCGCAATAGATAAATAAGAAAAATGCCCGACACAGCAAACTTTACCAATAAAGGTATAATAAATACCAAGGTATTCTAATAGAGAGGTGAAATATATTCACAAATAGTAGTAAATACTAAAAGTTATACCTAATGGATAGTAGTAGATTATACACTTCTTGATGATTTATAAACTTGTATCATACGAAGCTTTAATTGCGATATTACGAAAATAGTAGCTATGTATGTGACTACTTTATTTAATTTTTAATTGAATAAAGTGAGAGGATTACTACTTTGTACATTTTAGGTATAATTTTCAGTATTTATTACTATTTGTGAATGTATCTCACCTCTATATTGGAATACCTTGGTATTTCATTATAACCTTATTGATACTTTTTAATTTTATTTTAAGCTGTTTTCTTTTGCAATAAATATTTTCACTGTAAGTCGAGTATCTATTTTTTTTTTGGTAGTTACAATAAGCTCACTTTGATTATATGTAGTGCATTTATACTAGATATTAAATACATCTCTACCAAAAAAAGTAACTTAACATTATTTACTTGAGATAATGATAAAACCTGATCTAATTTTTCAGGTCTATTTTATACGAACTACAAATGTTTGTAACATTCGCCACATGCTTGGTTTCGATAAATTGGACGTTGCCAGCTGCTATCCGAGCGGATACTGGAAATCGTCCATTGATTTTTCACCCATGTTTTTTTATGACCGACATAAATTGAAGAGGGTTTTATACATTAAATTTATGTGGAAATGACGTGCTTGAATAAATTCTTTAGTTTCCAATATGCAACATGTTGTGGAATTGATGAACTAACTTTTGATTAGAATACTCTTATCTGTAGGGAGGCAAAACGAAAGTTATCCTATGTATCCTCTGTTGTAAAACCAGTCTTAAATGTCTAAAGTATAATCTTTGAAATGTCTTTGCTAAGATGTTGTTTTAGGGACAAATCGTTCTAGTTCTAATTTAGTGAGTTTTAATGATATGCTTCTGAAAATATATTATAAACAACATCCTGTGTTTATGTTTATTTTTGAAAATAAAATATTAATTGTGTTCATAGTGGAAAATTAATTATTAATCCTTCTAAGTTGAATTAGATATAATTGAAAATATTTTCATGAATACTATGAATAATAAACTATAAAATAAACAAAAATATTTATTGATTCACTAGCCACGAACAAAAATATTATTCAAAATCACCACGGGCGAGATTTTGTTTGGTATCGTTATATTATTTTCATGGCTACTTTCCCTCACATTATAAGAACCAATGAAATAGCAAGATTTTGAAAATTTTATCCAATAAGAACAAACTTTCAGCAAAAATTGCATTCCAAGTGAAAATTTTACATAAAACTACAGCGAATATTGCACTTTGCTTGATAGCATAAAACATCAGTTGAATCAATATAAAAATCGAAGACATTTTTTTTCTTTTTTATTTTTCTGTGAAGATAGCAGGCTTATAGAAGCAAAAGAAACATAATTAATTACCTATTTTTTAAATATTTTGGGTTTTTCTTTAAAAAATAATAATTTTAAAATTCGATTTTTAATTAAATCTGCTTAATAATTGTGACACGGGAATAAAAGCATACCCAGCCGTAATTGTAATAATTTGAATTGTTAATTCAGTTAATAATAAAGAATATGTCTTGTTCTATGTTTTGTTCTGGAAATAGTTTAAAACATATATTTCGTGCATTAAAAATAATCTGAAAATTCAGCATTCAAAGCATGTTGCCTTTAAGAAACCGCATTCGTTCATTTTAATGTGATTTGACTGAAAAAGTACCCTCGACTGCGTCTCGGACAATTTTTGTCAAATCACATCAAAATGAACTCAAGCAGTTTCTAGGCAAGACGTTTTAATGCGCTGAATTTTCGATATATTTTAATGCACTTAATATATTATTACTGATAATATTAAAGTATGTAGAGATTGAATCTAGTTTTTCCTTGAAAACGTGAATTATTTTAATTGCGATTTATGCCATCGATAAGCCTATATCGAGTCTACGTTTATAATCAAAACTAGGCGTGTTGTTATTTTCTCCATTGCAATAGTCTTATATTATTGTTAAAAGAGGTCTAACCCTATAATTGACTAAAATGTTTATTTTCTTATGTTTGTGAATTATCATTGTTAAATACATATATTTCACAAAAGAAAATCAAGTTTTAGTCTTTATTTTGTAGTAGCAATTTAGCAGCAGGGCAAGCTAGTAATTTAGGTAACCACTGAAGATTTACGAAAGGTCGTAAACTTATTTTTATTCAATTACATATAAATTTTATTAAAAATAAATAAAATTCAGGACCGTAGTTGAAAATTTATATAAAAAATAAATTTTTAAAGACAAAGTGTGAAAGAATCAAAAAAAAGTTCGAATGTCATTGTGTTCTGGAGGTGAAAAACTGTTATATAAGAGAAGTTTGTGATGGTTCTGAAGCAACAAAACGTCGCACAGAAAATTCGTGATCACTAGAGTTGGCAAATTCTTTCAATTCATTTTCAAATCTATCTATATTATGTCCAAGGTTACGTTACGCCCCTGATTGCACCTCTTCATTCGAATTTATGTAATTCATCTGCGTATAGAGGGAAAAAATGTGCAGTGGAGAAGTGTCTTTAATTTTTCCATTGGTCTTTTCGTAACCGAATTATCAAACAGAAACTCAAATTTTCAGTTTTTTTCAAAAATTTTAAAAACGAAACAAAGTACTTCGTTTTTGTTTCCTCATATTATTCAGCATAAAATTTCGCAACTTTGTCCTAATTTAATTTTGTTTGTATCTCTTACGGTTTACAAGATCCTAATGAGGTTTGAATTAGATTAACTTTATATAAAGACACTTAAAAATATCTGATGTGGTCAGCACATAACTTTCTTATACCAGTATATATCATCCTGATCTAAAAAATCATACTTTATGAGGTTAAATGCGTACAAAATTTCAGTTTACAGCTGCTTTATTTAGTACTTGGAAAATATATTTTATTCGCTTGATGTAGTAGACATGATTTTTATAATCTTTCATCAAGAATATATTTTTTTGTAAAGTCAAATACAAAAAAATTTGGGTCCACTGGACCCTCCTTCAGCTGGCCAATTTTGCTCATCACTGAATTTTTCAATGTCTTTGGCCTTTAGAAAAAGTGTACCAAATTTGAAAGCTTTATCCCAAAAACTGTGGTTGCTATCGCGATACTACAGAAATGCAGACAGATTTTTTCCATAAAGTTATGTTTTTTCATTATAATTCGTCGAGATTCTTCCAGAAAATGCAATAAGAATTTTTAATTTTTTTCCCCGAAATTGTACCTTTTTTCTTCTTTCATTCATTATGTCTCTTCTGGTGGTACCACATTCATCAAATTTAATGTATCACCTAAAATGTTGATGACAATCTTAACTGCCAAATTTGGGAAGTCTCCCATTAGTATTTTTTGAGTTATCGCGGATACACACATACACACACACATATATCCACACACAAACGCACCGACAGACATCATTCGGAAAATAGTCAAAATGGATTCAGGAGGGTTCAAAACGTATATCTCAATCAAAATCTCGGGGTCGAAAAAAAATCACGATTACTATATTTTATTATATTATATTAGGTATAAGAAAGTAAAGACATGATTTATTTATATAACTACCGGCTCTAAAAATTGCAAATATTTTCGGCAACTGACAGTGAAACAACAAAGTGTCAATTTGAATTGTGACAATAGTGTGATGTTTAGTTTATTGCTATCGAAAGAAAATGCGCTATTATAGCGATGATGTGTGATTTTATATACTAATGGTGTATTTCCTTAATAATAAAAACACAAGAGCTTCAGTAATAGAGTATAGGAGACTTTATCCGAATAGTCCCGTCCCAAGTCGGAAAACTTTTCAACGTGTGTTGAAATGCAGGAAAAATTAGAAATGTTGATGAAAACCGTAAATTGAACATTATGTTTTATTTTAATGAAAACCGAAAGAGTTTATAAGAGATATTTCAAGAAATTTCGATATTTCTTTGGGCTGATAAGGTATCATTCAGCACATCAGGAATAAATAATATAGGATCATTTCATTAAAAAGTTTCATCCATTTTAAAACATTTACTCGTTAACTATATTGAACGAAAAGTTTCTTTGGGCCGTTTACTTGACTAAAAATAAACCCATCAACTTATACCATCGTCATACTATTTTTTATATATTCACTGACGGTCAAAAAATATATTTTTTATAACATGTACCTGAATAGCATATCCCACTGGAATAAAGTCTTCTGATTACAGAAATGACAAGCAAGAAGTCGTTACACGTAACGTTTTCTTGTTACATTAATAAAACATGGACAGGAATAACATTACTGTTAATTTTACTAATCTATTTATTGCTATATATCTATATCAATGATGTGTATGACATATATTAGGATTACATAGATATATCTAGAAAGATAGAGAATAATTTTTGAAGAACATATGCTTAGTTCATTTTTTCTTTTATGGGGGGTCAAATCCTCTCGCGTTAAGAACAGTAATTACCCATCTGGATCTGTCGTCCTTAATAACGAATTTCAATTGTACTAATATCTTGATGAAATCTTTCCCTTTGCTGGTCGTTTACTACACCCAAATTTTCAGGAAAAAAAATTTAAATGAGAATCGAGAAAGTAAATTTTTAAAGACATACCGCAACCAAGCGTTTGGTACGGATATACTTACTAATTGCTTGTGGTTCTCATTGTTCTTGTTCCATAAAAATTCCATGACTATGCTTATAAATGAGATCCAAACGCTGAGGTCCTGTCTGTTGAGTGTTTATAGAGGACCAATAAAAATGCCTTCTTTAAGTTTGGCCTCACTTAATGGGGGAAAAAGTTCTCTTAAGCCTATTCTCACATGATATTCATTTATTTCACGACTGTCCCACAATCAAAGAAAACAGCAAAATTTTGTAAAGCCTTCTTGAAGCCCTACTAAAATGGCTATTACTTTTAAATTCCCACATACTTGCCACTTGTATTTGTTGTAATTAATTTTATTTTAAATGGTGCTCATACTGTCATAATCCTCTTTCATTATTACTGAATGGGCAATTGGTATAGATGGTTTTAAATATCCATTATGTAGTAATACAGCTTTTAAGCTCTATTTAGAGGAATCTATGAATAAGCGCCACTCAGAAAGGGAATGCATTATACGATCAATATCAATACACACGTATAGTGAATTTTCCATATTATAAAATGGGGAAAATGTGCACTTTTTTTCTAAAAGACGTAATCTTAGTTTCTTTAGCAAGTAAGTTCCTCTGCTTATGTCGGAAACCAAGAAGTTTTGCTTGTTGTTTTGACAGCCCCAAGTCACGTACCAAATCATCACATTCATTTTAAGCAATTAAGTGAGGGTCACTAAAACTTTCTGGAATATACAAAGGGTCAGCACACTGGCCTGGGCTGTCTGAAGAGTTGCTACTATTTCCATTACCTCCCAAAACAATATTTGATGGCAAATTCAGATAATTGACTTTTTGTTTTTCTTTTTACTTCCTCACCCCTCAAAGTGACGGATCTCGATGAATTATGACGATACACAAAATTTCAGACAGAAAAAATGTTCTGTCTATGGGCCTGTGTTTGCGATAACAGCTAAAGTTTTTGAGATAAAGCTCTCAAATTTGTGTGACGTACTTCGTTGCTCTACCCAAGAGTGGTAGTGTCACTTTGACGCCCAACACTACGGCTGTGTTCACGGTACGGAGATCTCGGGCGCCAGTTTCTGTTTAAAGTGCAGAAACACCACTTTACTCTATCGGCGGGACGATAGAGGCCGGGCAACTGCAGTGAAGATACGGCTAAGCCAGGGGGTCGGGAAAAAGGGAACTTACATACAACAGTTAAGGAACAGACTCTCATTCAATATATGTACATTTATTCTACACACTAATTATTATTTACACTTTATACACACCTTAGTAACTACAACTTATACTACAACGGTCTTACCTACAAACGGTCTTATTCTACAAGCGGTCTTATACTACTTCGGTCTTAACTACGGACAAGCGGGGAGGTAAGCGGGCGGTCAAGCGGTGCGATACGGTAAGCCGGTGAATGAAGCGGTGAAACGGTAAGCAGCGATAAATTAATCGGTCATAAGCAGACGGCGGACGGATACCAGGAGGGGAAGCAAGCGCCAATACAAGCAAACTATGCCTATCTAACGCGGTTACTTATTATCGTTTGGCTGATGGATGGTTCCGGTCTTATCATATGCCAAAGCTAGTACCTCCAAGGCGCCCTGCCAAAGAAAACGGACTCAGGCGGCCTGGAGGGCACGCGGTATAATGCGATTCAAGGTGGGGGGAGGAGTGACTGGCCTAACAGTGGCAAATTGATGATGACGACGGTAAGGTCAAAGCTGCCAAGCTACCCTGCAGAATTTTTACGTGCTCAGGTAGCCCGGCGGACCCGCGATTACGGACGATACCTCCAAGTCACCCTGCAGAATTTTTACATGCTCAGGTGGCCTGGCAGGCACGCGGTTACGGAAGTACCCCTAAGTCACCCTGCAGAATTTTTACGTGCTCAGGTGGCCTGGAGAACACGCGGTGTAACGCGGTGGAACGCGGTTCGAATTTCAACCTTCGGCCGCTCTCCCGTTCTAAGGAAGGATATGAGGCGGATACGTTTAGCGCTCGCGGTTCACTAACTCTAAAAAATAAAGCCCGGAAAGTACTCACCAGCCAAGTAATACCGATTATTTACCAAACCTTTATCAAACCTTGCTACCTAATTCCGGATCCTGGGCTGGCTTCCTCTCTGGAGCGGTCGGTGTCGGCACGTCTGGACGGTACGGGCGGCAGCAACGGACTGTTCTCGGATACTCTGAAAAATCCTCAAGCTACTCAACTCTGCCAAAAAGCAGAAGTAGGATGAGCGCGGTAGTCATGCGCGAAATATTGCAACTACGTCACCGTTTATCGACTTAGAAAAATTCGCAATTACCTTTGTATACCTATATATCTCTATACTCACAAGTTTACTTACTGTCCAAGTCGGCGTGGTGCTTCGGTTGACGGTCGGATGGAAACTAATTTAATTGTAAAATCCTCATGCTACTAAACACTGCCAAAATGCAGAAGTAGGATGAGATACGGTAGTCATGCGCGGTTTTTTACAGCTACGTCACCCGTTTGTGGACTTCCGCATTAAATTTAATTACCTATTTCTTTATACTCACGAATTTACTTACTATCCAAGTCGGCGTGGTGCTTCGGGTAGCGGTCAGACGGAGACTAACTTGATTGTAAAAATCCTCATGCTACCAGACACTGCCAAACGCAGAAGTAGGATGAGATACGGTAGTCATGCGCGGTATATTACAACTACGTCACCCGTTCATCGACTTAGAATAATTCCGCATGAAATTTAAATACCAATATATCCTTATACTCACGAGTTTACTTACTGTGCTGGCCGGCGTGGATCCTCGGTGAGTAGCTGGACGGAAACTAATTTAATTATTTTCAGTCTCGGGCTCCCTCATGTTAGCGCGGGCATAAGGGTGCCGGGGACACAATGCGTGCGTCGCGTTTCGCTTACTGCCGGCCACTTGGCCTATGTGGAATGTTCATAAAAACATATCAATACTACCTATCTATAATTAACAATTAAACTGTTATTAATTAAAAGCGCAGTACTACAATGGATAAACTATTTTCCAAAACAGACAAATAACACCTAGCTACCAAACTTAACTTAATAAAATAAAGTCACTTCGTTACATTTGGTACACACATTCTAGAGATCAAGGGAGAGATCGAGTTCGTGGATGAGACAAATCGGTCTAAAGAAAATATTAGTGACATTCCACCAATGTGACTTTTTCAAACGTCAAAATGTGACTTTTTGAAACGTCAAAAAATGTGACTTTTTTGAAACGTCAAAGTGGCTTTTTTGAAACGTCAAAACGTGAATTTTTTGAAACGTCACAAAATGTGAGTTTTTTAAAACGTCATTAGTGATATTCCACCAATGTGACTTTTTTTGAAACGTCAAAATGTAACTTTTTTTGAAATGTCAAAAAATGTTACTCTTTTGAAACGTCATAGTGGCTTTTTTTGAAACCTCAAAATGTGACTATTTTGAAAAATGTGAGTTTTTTTAAACGTCATTAGTGATATTCCACCAATGTGACTTTTTGAAACGTCAAAGAATGTGACTTTTTTGAAACGTCAAAGTGACTTTTTTGAAACCTCAAGATGTGACTTTTTTGAAACGTCAAAAATTACTTTGATAATAAACTCCGCCAAAACTCGTGTTTTACTACGGAGAGGAAGTTCTGATCCCCAAGTAAATGGCAGCGATTTTTTGGATTATCCCTCAGTTCTTGTTACACGAAAATAGCAAGCGTCGAAGTGATTGGTGGGTTCTCGTCATACCACTGGAACCGCAAAAGGCATGCTTTTTCTTTTCCCTTTCATCCACTGCACTAGTGACACGCTACGACTTCCACAACAAACGTGGGGAGCCCATTGCTTATTTTGATCTCCGAATAAAACTCCAAAATAAAGAATATACGCATTTTTCAGAGAGTAGCCTTGCTTGTGACTTCACAAGGAATTCTCCACAAATGTAACAAAACTCGTCAGCTAAGGTTTGCAACTTCAGCTCGTTTGACTAGATATTTTAGTCGTAACACGGTTATGTAAACAAACAAAAACGCAACTTTCTAACAAACACAATTGAGCACTTGGCAGCTAAAAACAAGATTGATCCTGCAAATGTTCCACCTTACTTTAGTTTGCTCTCCTAAAATTGCCGACCTATCATAAAATTTATTACCTGGCAATATAATAAGGTCTATTGTGTGCACACAAAAATGGTAAAAATGGACTTGTTAGATATTTTTTCAGTTAGTAGGAGGGTATTAACAATATAAAAACACTAGTGTGAACTATGTTACAAAAATTGTGTCGGCCAGTAATTAGAAAGTTCCTTTTTATATAAAATAAATTTTCCAAAAACAAAAATTCATGTTCTTAAAAAAATTTTATAACAAGATATTCCTGTCAAAATAATTAAATATGTATTGTGTTGGTATATAGTAAATGAAATTTCTGTCAGGTTCAATGAATCGACCAAAACAGTAGTCATCATACAAGTTTTTTGTCAATACAAGAATATTTTGTCAGACTATCACGCACTTTCGGAAATAAACACCCTTGATTGGCTGTAGCGTAAGGGCGTTTAAAAGGCCACGATAGCTCAGGATGTGATTTATATTACTGAAGTGCCACTGGCTTCTTCTTACCAAATCAAATCAGAAGACCACCTGTGGTCAAATAGGAACCCATCAATTAATATATATTAATTATTATTATTAAAAAAGAAGTAATAATAATGTCGGCTCAGTGGCTCAGTGCTTATACGTTAAGCTTGAAACCAAGAGATCACTGGCTAGGGTATGGATTGTGACGGCCCAACCCCCCCCCCTCTTATCTTTATTGTATTCAATTTTATCCTGGTTATATGTTTTAAAGAATGACTAGTATGAGTAAAATTTGGCTTTAGATTTATTATTACTAATTTGTTTAGAATTCACTTTTGTACCTGAAAGTAGAAATAAGTCAAGGAAACTCACACACTGTTTTCACACCTTTTATTTCTATTCTTAGACAACTGTCTATAAGAAATATATTACAGCACTTGACATGAACAAAACATTGTTACATGTACGGTGGACAACGGTCCACAAAAAATACATTGATATTTAGCTAGTTGAACCTGCAATGTAACCAAACCTGGTTACATGCGCGGAAACTTGCGCTTCGTAATTTAAAAGACATATGTAGAACTCTACATATGGGTGCAAGAGAAACTTCCCTTGTATGTGGAACCAGAGCGTCTCCTGTCACATGAGCCGGGCAGAGACCGACAACCATGCCTTGTTATTTAATTCACGGGCTGGTGCTACCATAACACAGTACCACAAATACAACTGACGCTGGCCAGAGTTCCACGGGGCCCACTCCCCCGGATTGAGTAACGCCTGAGTTACTCGCCTCCATGTCGACGGCGGCGTCGGTGGCTAGTGCACGCTAATGAAGCGCGGCTCCCAATGCTAGTTATAACTCCGAGACAGGGCCACTTTCTTATTTCCAGACCCCGTAGAACAAAAGCGTAAGCTTGGGGCTGTCAGAGTTGACCTGGAGCACAACTATATTACAAAGAGTTGTACAATCTCTTCGTACCCGATTCCTCAGAACCAAAGTGTAACGCTTGGGGTTGTCAGAAATGTGACTACGATCGTAGGAATTCTCGCGTATTTATATGATTTCCCGTGAGTGAGTTCGTTCTCCAAGCTAGACGGAGATAGCCAAACGCTAAACTTGTACTCTACCCACGAAATTAGTCTTCAGATGCTTTAGGTGATAAGTGATATAAGACCCTATGTTTATAGCTTTTGACTCTATTCTTAGTAAAACTCTTACAACCCTACGTGTTTACGTCGGTTTGTTTATGTTATCTCTTCTCGACTGGAGAATGCTTTAAGATTTTGTACAGTTTTGTCAATGTTTTAAAATATTAATTGAATACTGTTCTTTTACCTAGCTGAATAGTTTAGACTCTATAGTTTGAATGCATACGTTTTCTACCAAAATTCTAAGAAAATGGTTTAGCCTTTTCAGGTAATAGTTAATTTGGAATTTAATGATATAAATGCTTGGAAATAATTTAGTTTTATGTAAAAATTATAGGAAATTTATTCACGATGAAGCAGCCCAGGGTGCTTTAGGATGTATAGCTGGAATAGGGCAAGCCACTGTCTATCTCTCCAGAGTTCGTGTCTCAGCTGCGGCATTTGATAAATGTCGTAGAGAATGGTTGTTGTGTATAGTGGAGCGATGGAATAGCAATGTGCACAACTGTGCCAGGATGTTAATATAGCCATTAAAAAAATGACAAACGGAAATAAATTGCTTGTATCAAGTAATTTAACTATAAACAGAGTAGTTCCTTCCGGTATAGCACAAAAATTTTCACAGATTTTAGCAGATTACACCAAACATTCATTCAGTTGACACTGAATATCTATTTATTTCTCTACTTTAGCTTATAATTTCCGAAACAAAAATAAATTAATTAAACAATTAAATAAATAATCACCAATTTACTCTCTCAATACGATTAAAAAAAATTTAGAGCTACCAAGTATCTTTCAAAGTTAAGAATACAAAATTCTAAATACAGTAACACTCATTTTGTTTCCTATAACAATAAAATTTCTATCTAAATAATCGTCATGGGGAGATGTTTCACCCCAACAAATCGGCATCCAATTCCTTGGAAGAACTTACCTCGTTTCAGTGAGCAATCTTTTATATCAGTTTGACATTTTACAATTTAATTCTACTTCAAGTCAGTATACAATAAGTACCAAATTTAGCACGAAATCAATCCCTTGAGAAGACCACCCTAAAAATACTGAATTAAACAAAATCAGTTTCCTACATGAAACTTACTCAGTCACTTAACTCTTTTCAGTTAGGGATCTTTTACATGAATCAGACATTTAACAATTTGATGATATTCGATTATAGATTCAGGGGTTTTATATCCCTTAAGAAGAAACTTGTCTAAATCGAAAACCATTTATTACTTTTAAATACAAGTATACAGAAAGATGTCCTTTTCGTATCCAGTATTTTTTTTTAATTTTCTCTTTGAAACTTTTACGCTTATATGTAAAATATGCCTTCATGTCCAACAAGCTATAGAGGTGCCCGCCGTGTAAACTGCTGAAGAACTATGGATTTCCTTCTTGCATATATAACATTTATTATGCTTATTATGATTAGTATTTGATATTTCGGAAATATTTTTAAGACCTTTTTCGTATTCTTTTAAATACCTCAAAAAATAACTAAATAGATCTGAGATCACGTTTTCGACAATACTCCGAAATTTTAGAATGAGAACTCATAAAGAAATCAGTCAATAAAGAAGGCTGTCTTTCATCGGCAACAGAAATTATTGTAACAAAAATGTATGGAGAAATGACGAAATAAAATATTGTTAAAACCCAGGTAGAATATAATATTGTCTGCACATCAATTTAATAGAGTCAATATAGATATAATGAGATATTGAAATCGTAAAAAATTATTGAACTTGTATTAATACCTACTGATTTTGAAATATTGAATATGCTATATTGGCCATATATTGTTTTTACCTATTCGAATCCAGATGCAGGCAGAACATATTAATAAATATCTGCCAACATTAATTTTATAATATTGAATAATGATCTATATTGACCCTACGTCTGCGATGATCTAAACATATTGTTTGTTGAATATTTATTCACACAAACGCATATCATTATTGCAATATTGAACAGTCTATATTCACTTGCTGTTATTTTGAAATTAGTTGTTAATACCGTACAACAAATATTAATTCAATACAACGTTTATTAGTTTTAGAATATTGAAAGACCCATATTCACCCTATATTAGCCAACTCTCTGTTAAATCATATTGTTTAATCAATATGTTCCAATGCAAATAAACATTGATTTTACGATATCGAAAAGTCTATATTTATTTATCGTTGTTATTACATTTCTTAGTACTATTTTACCGACTACCAACTACCTTTTTACTAATTTCAACGTTAGAGTTATTACAAATAGTAGTCAAGTAGGGCGTTAAATTTTATAGTTATGATACAACGTAGGAGCAATGTTTATTAATGTCTAGTTAATTTACCAACATTGGTTTGGCGTCAGAAATAGACTTAATACGTTGGGTGTGTTTTCATTACCATTAGACGTTGGTAACTAACTAGATAGATGTAAGTAATTTTTGGGTAATCTTCCAACGTTGTTAGTTGGGCATCATAGGCTGACCTAATACATATTATTAACTATAAAGTCCCGCCAATATCCTTTTGGCTTGATGACGGTCTCGGATGCTAGGGCCAGGCAGGACTATTGCCTTTTTACCCTAGTCATCGCTGTAGACCTGGACCGGCCTCGTGCAGGGCGGGTTAGCTTATTTTAGCTCACAAATGTGAGCGGTGCCGAAGATTTTGGCCAACCTCCCTGGGTCCTGGCTGATGAACCCTACTGGCTAGGGCCTCTTCTGGCACTCTTCTGACTTCGTCTTCTTTCTTCGCCAGCTTGTCACCCCCGGGAGTAGTCATCGGTCTCTCAGGGACTGTGCGGATATTCTGTGACTTGGGATTGACTGCCAGTACACAAAGTGTCAATTGACACATTGTCATCTGGATCATCGGACAAGGTAGATGAACTGTGTAGCTCTAGGAGGTGAAGGCCTAAGTGCTTTCTTAGCACTTTCGTCCTTCACGGAGCCAGGGGGGACAACGGACACTGGTCGGTTCACTGACCGGTGCCCACAAGGTCTGTGGGAAGGTGGCTGGTTGCGTCATGTCTCTTCCGTGGGCTGGTACATCTGTAAGGAAAGGATTAGTTATACTTACCCGTTGTCCAGTAACTGTACCTTCGGCCTCTTGTGCCTCGGTGCGTCGGCCGGATCATAGGAGGTGGCCTCCCTGATCAGCGGGTTCCTATGCTCCTCGGCTAAGGTGTACAGTTTCTTCGCTCTCGTGTGTACTCCAGGTCCCTGAAAATGTCAGCGTTTCTAACGTACCATGGTGCGCCCACCGCTGTCCTGATGGCCACGTTTTCCACGGCTTGGATCTTCTTCAGATAGGTCTTCGCTTGGTATCCCCATACTACGCAGGCGTAGGTCAGCTGTGGTCTGATGAGTGCTTTGACTAACAGAAGCTTATTCCTCAGATTGAGCCTGCTCTGGTTCCCTACCATTGGGTAGATGAGAGCTCTCGTCCGCTTGGCCTTTACCACGATGGCTTCGGTGTTTTGTCTCCATGTTAGGCCTTTGTCCATGATTACGCCAAGGTACTTGACGGAATCGTGCCATTGGATGTCCTCGCCGAACATGGAAACGCGTCGTCTGACAATGTCTGCTGGTCGTTGGTGTGAGACTTTTGGTCCTTGGTTTAACATAACCTCAAAATGAATGTCGGTAATACAGGTATTGGTAGAAATTTAATAAGGATTTATACACCAAATGCAACAACGCAAGGACGGTATTATCGTGACTGTTTGACCTGAGCCTACTAAATTTGGTATAGGTAAAATTATTTAACCTTGACGTGGCTGTTAGTAAAAATAATTGCCCTTATCATAACGGTAAATCGAAATTCGTGTATTTATTTGCAACTATAAAAACAAATAGTCAGGTAGGTAATAGTTCTCGACTTCGCCATATTTTCTGGTTCTACAAAAGGAGAGACTAGGTGGCCATGTTGATTATGTGTTTACAAATATTTTAGAAACATAAAATTTGCGTCTTTTTCAAATAAGGAAGCCAAAATTGGGGTCACTATATTTTTCGACCTACTTCATATATTTATCAATAAAAGTTCTTTCGTTTCAATTTTTACTCCATCAAATTCAATAAAATTTTATTCGACATAAGTATTTTGTATACAATACGTACTCAATGATAAGCACGCCCTGTAAAAAATCACTAATCGAACATAATTAAAATACCATTGAAAATTAATGAGAAATGATCGATTTCTATTTGGTGTACTTCATTTAATCTGCACCCTATTTTCATGTTTAATAATCATGAATATTGTTTAATTCTTTTATGCAATTTATTTGGTTAAAATTTTTATTTAAAATAGATATAATAATTTAAATGGGATTCAATGTTTCCTGCTTAGTTTTGTTTATATTGCAATTGCAGAAAAAGTGCCAATTGTTATTAATTTAAATAAATATGTGTTTCTATCAATTTGTTTCTATTGTACATAATGTGAAGAGTACAATAGCTAATTTATCGATTTTTATGAGATTCATTACATTTCGTATATTTATACTTTTTAATTGCATATTCCAGTAAAATATTTAATACATTTGAAATGCCATTAATATGTGATATTTTAATAGTACTGAATTTGTATATATTTTACGATAAAAAAGGTTTTTCTTTATGAGTATCATTGTGTCAAGTTGTTATCATGAAAATTTATATATAATTGTTTTATATATTTTTAAATTCACAAATGAGAAATAATAGTTTAATTCATTTTAATTACAATTTATCAACTACATTTAAATTTGTGATCTACGATGTGTCATAATTTGGTTCTAATTATAGCTAAATTGTTACTGAAATACATAAATGCTGAAAATCAATATATGTATATGATTATTATTTAAATTCTTTATGAAATTTATTTAGATCAAATCTACTATTAACAATAGACATTTTAATAATTTAAATTGGAATCAATTTTTCTGGTCTAAATTATCTTTTTATTTCAAAAGCACAAAAAATGTAAATTGTTATTAATTTGGGTAAACATGTGTTCTCGTATGTGTTACCATAAATTTGTTTTTATTGTCCATAATGTGAATAATAGCCAATTTATTGATTTTTATGAGATTCAATACTTTTCACATTTTTATACTTTTTTAATTGCATATTCAATTTAATACATTCAAAAGTCATAAATAGGTAATAACATGTATTATTTTAATAGTATCGAATTTGTATATACATATTTTATGAAAAAAGGTTTATGAGAATGATTATATAAAGTTGTAATAATTTTAATGGGTAGATACCTATGTATGTTTATGAAAACTCATCTTGGCTTTATATGCTTTTTAATTCACAATTGAGAAATAATACTCTGATAGTAGAATTTGTTGTAATTATAATTTATCGACTATATTTAAATGTGTGATCCACAGTGAGTCATAATTGGTTCTAATTATAACTAAATTGTTATTGAAATAAATGTATAAAATCAAATAACTATTTTCATCTTTAATATGCATGAATTTAAGTTCTTTATACAATTTATTTAGATCAAATTTGCTACTGACAACACATATGTAGATATTTTAATAATTTAAATGGGATATAAATTTTCATACCTAAATTATGTTTTTATTGCAATTGCATAAAAATGTAAATTACGTTATTAAAATTGGAGTAAATATGTATTACCATAAATTTGTTTCCATTGTACATAATGTGAATAGTGAGGTAAATAGTATAATAGATAATTAATTTATTAGTGGCATTTATGAGATTCAATGCTTTTCGTATTTGTATACTTTTCATTGCATATTCCTGTAAAATAATTAATATATTCTAAATATCATAAATAGATAATAGCACATAATTATTTTAATAGTGTTGAATTTGTACATAATTTAAAATAAAAAGGTTTTTTTATGAGAATGACTGTGTCAAGTTGTAATCATTTTAATGAGAATATATGAAAGTCTATATTTGTTTTATATATTGTTTAATTCACAACTGAGAAATAATTGAATTCATTTTATTTTCAATTTATCGACATTTAAATATGTGACACACATTGTAGCCCATCAAATTGATTTAAAACAAATTAATATTTTATGAGGTATACAAACAGCATCATATTAACACAAATTCGGTAAGTACATTAAATGTAATTAATAAACTTGCTTTTTAAATTTACAGATACATAATAAATCTAGCATATGTGGATTTAAAAGTAATAAAAAAATTAATTTTGTTAATATGCATGCTTATGGAAAGCAAAAGGTATTCCATAGAACTAAATTAAAATTAATTAATACTAAATGAAGTATATATATTAAAATGTGTACTAATAATATCGATTTTTAAATTTACATTTACATATTAAATCTAATAAAATGAATGTATTATGGAATTAAACTAATTAAGAATATTATTTTTTGGATATATGTGTATGCCTATTGAAAGCAAAAAGTATCCCATAGAACTGAATTAAAACAAATTAATAATACATAAGGTACCTATAAGCAGTATCATGTTAAAACAAGTTCAATAGGTACATTAAATATAATTAATAATGTTTATTTTTAAATTTGTATTTACAGTATAAAACATGTAATGTAGTACTACAATATTAATGCTAATTAAAACAAATTTGAAAAGATTTATAAGTGAACTGTTTGAATTAAGTTCAAATACAAGATAATTACGAGCATTGGGCACTTCCAGTTATACTGAAAGTCGGTACCAATTTGCTTATTTTAAATGGAATACCCTATATGTTTTAAGGTTTTCGAAAAGAGCATAAAATTCTGAGTCAAAAACATTTAAAATAACCTATACCTAAACCCAGCCGTTTCAGAGATATTTGACATTTAAAAAAAATTTATCAGATGTAATGGTTTACAATAACCTTTCTAACTTTCTTCGTGTAAAAGATACTCATTTGCTTTTTGGCATGCAGAAATACCATAAGGTGAGCTATGCAGTTTAAAGAAATTCTATAATATTATAACAAGTGCTCCATTTTTAACGTTACAATTTGTAAATTTGTAACGAAGTGATTATTTTATAGAATTAAAATATGTAACTAGGTGCTATTTGCCTGATTCAAAATATATTTTAAACATTTTAGTACCGCGCCCTTAATAGTGGTATTGTCAGTTACTCATTAATAATAGTATAATTAATATTTGTAAGATAGGTAGTAGTAATCCGGTTGAATAAACATTCAAATATGCTAAGCTGCAGACAGTACGTAAATCGCGAAACGCGAGATTGGAAACAAACAAGTTAGTTTCCGTCTGGCCGCCGCCCAAAGAACCACGCCGATCAGCATAGTAAGTAATCTCGTTGTGAGTATAGAGGTATATAAATTTAAGTCCGTAAAAGGTGTCGTAGTTGCCATATTCCGCGCATGACTACCGCGTCTCCTCCTACTTCTGCTTTTGGCAGAGTTTAGTAGCTTGAGGATTTTTCAGAGCGTCATTCGTCAACAGGAGTCCGTTACTACCGCCCGTACCTATCAGACGTGCCGACAGTGACCGCTCCGTAAATCCAGAGAGGAAGCAACCCAGGATACGGAAGTAGGTATCAAGATTTGATAAATAAAGGTTTGGTAAATAAAAGGTATTACTTGGCTGGTGTATATTTTCCGGAAATTGTTTAGAGTTTGTAAAACGCGACCGCCCCATTCGAGGAGTCCGCAAGCGTAAAGCCGTATCTGCCTCATACACTTCCGTTCGAGTTTGGAACGGGAGAGCAGCTGAAGGTTGGAATCGTAACCGTGTTATACCGGGTGACCTCCAGGCTAGCTAAGCACGTCATATTCTGCAGGGTGACTTGGAGGTACTATCATTCGTAACCGCGTTATACAGGGTGTCCTCCAGGCTACCTGAACACGTCATATTCTGCAGGGTGACTTGGAGGTACTATCATTCGTAACCGCGTTATACAGGGTGTCCTCCAGGCTACCTGAGCACGTCATATTCTGCAGGGTGTCTTGGAGGTACTATCATTCGTAACCGCGTTATACAGGGTGTCCTCCAGGCTACCTGAGCACGTCATATTCTGCAGGGTGTCTTGGAGGTACTGTCATTCGTAACCGCGTTATACAGGGTGTCCTCCAGACTACCTGAGCACGTCATGTTCTGCAGGGTGACTTGGAGGTATGATTATTTCAGTTTGACATCACCGTAGTCTCTTTAAATTTCCAACCGTTAGGCGTGCCAATCTTCCCCCCCCAAACCGTCATAGCTAACTACCGGGGATCCTCCAGGCTACCTGAGCACGTCATATTCTGTAGGGTGACTTGGAGGTACTAGATTCGGCATATCATAAGTCTGGAACCATCCATTAGCCAAGCCATAGTACATAAGCCATAGTAAGTCATAGTCATAGTGTGCTTGTATTAACGCTTGCTTCCCCTCCTGGTATCCGTCCGTCGTCTACTTATGGCCGATTCATTATTGCTGGTCACCTTTTTCACTGCTCATTCACCGTATTACCGTGTCGCACCGCTTGTACGCCCGCTTACTGTCCCCGCTTGCCTGTAATTAAGACCGTTTGTAGGATAAGTTGTAAATAACCTAGTAGTGTAAGAACCGTTAGTCGTAGGCTACTTACTAAGATGTATAAATATTGTAAATAGCGTGTAGAATAAATGTAAATATATTGAATAAGTGTCCGTTCATTAACTGTAGTGTCTAAGTCAACTTTTCCCGACCCCTGGCTTATCCGTTTCTTCACTGTAGTTGCCCGGCCTCTATCGTCCCGCCGATATAGTAAAGTGGTGTTTCTGCACTCTAAACAGAAACTGGCGCCCGAGATATCCGTACCGTGAGCACCGCCGTAGTTTTGGGCGTCAAAGTGACACTTCCGTTCGTGTGAAGAACAGAAGGTTGCGTCACAAATTTCAAACCGCGAAAACTTGCTCAAGTCAAACAGAACATCTTGTATTTTTTTTACATCAAGTTATGTATAATTAAATTCCTTTTTTCTCTCTCAGCATTGTGAGGGTTTACATATGTTACAACTTTTTGAAATATTTGCGATTTTCTTAGAAATTCAAGAATTTCTAGTACAAATTTTAACAAATTAGCCATGATTAGAAACAATCAGTAATGTTAGTCATTCTCTTATGTCAAAAAATGCCACCGCGTTTAAATTACACCCACGAAGACTTTTTGAATTTGTTTATTATTTATGGGGAATGTGATAAAGTAATATAGGTAGGTGCGACAAATAAAATGATATACAAAGTTGGTTAGTCCCACTACCTAAACCAGCCTCTTGTAGTCAGATTAGGGGCAAATTTTAACTGTTGGGTAATATTGTAACGAATAACGTGAAATTTTGTGAACATTTGGTCGGTAATCACAATGACTGAAGTCGGTCCTTTACGCCACGTTATTAACCATATTGGTACAAATATGGGTCAGCACAACGTGACGTTCTGTGTACATCGCACACCGACTTTTAGCTGTGAATAACAACGTTGGTTTGTGGTCAGAATGTTACTTATGTTGTTCAACAAATATCGATTGATAATGACTATTATTGATTTTAAAATGAAAAATTCATATAGACCTTATATTGGCAAACTATTTCAAACCATATTATCTAACCGATATTCATCCACACATGTAAATATTGCAATAATGAAAATCTATGCTAACTCATGTTGGTTAATAAATGTCAATCAACCGATATTGATAGATAATGGATATACATATATTGGTTTTAAATATTTAAAATTTCACACTGGTCCTATATAGGCAACGTAAATTTTAAAACATGTCGCTTAGTAACATTTTATCGAAATTAACTATTATTAATTGTACAATATTATTGAAAAGTTTATATTCATCCCATATTGTTTCAGAATTTTTTTGTCAATATCGTATAACCAATATCGAATCATACCGACGAATACTAGTTCTGAAATATTTGAAATCACGTATGTATCCTATACTGTTTAACTGGTCTTGTCACCACATTGTTTAATCAATATTTTTCTGTAAAAATTGACACTGACTTTACAACATTTAAAAGTTTATATTAAATATAAAATAATATCGTTTACTAAGAACATACAACCAATTTGAATTGAAAATTATTAATACATATATGACACATACAGGGTGAACTCCAACTTATCTGTAATTTAAGAGGGAGTTCCTGTTGATATTAGTAACACGAATTGCGAGAAAAAATAGATAAAAAAAGAAAGTTGAAAACTGACCTACCTTGCCTAAAATACTGTTAAACTTTTGTGGACCGCTGCATTGCTCATCTGAGATGACGCGAGCAACATGATTTGTTTATCTAAGTTCGTTGTAAATTGCAATGATACAAAAAACGTCAAAAAATCATTGACAGAGTTATCCTACTCTTGTTTTTTAGTTCAAGCGATAAATCATTAAAAAAAAAACTTCACAAAAAGCGTGTAAGCGGCTATTCGGCGAGCTTTGATATTCGACCACGTATGAATATGGAGACAGTGGCATATTCAGGACTCACGTTTCACAATAGCAATTATTTTCACTATCAATTTACAAAACTTATTTTAATTTAATTAGTTTTATAATTTATTAACACTTGACAATTTTTTTTATTTATTAGGTAGTCACAAGAGCCATATTAAAACAAGTGTTCAAAATTGTCTCCACCAACTTGCACACACAGTTGAGCCCTTCTTATCCAATTTCTACGTATATTCTCAAAAATTAAATAAAAAAATAGTAACCTTTTCAGTCACTAACAATAACGTAACTAAATGTTTAGTGAACAGCAGTATAACTTCATCGCCTTCCTATTTAATTCGTTATAGAAAAATCAGAAAAAAGCGTAAGGAGTAGTAGGTTCACGGCTACAAACTGCACTGAACTCTACAAAAATGTATTACATTTATTTATTAACAGGAAAAAAAATGCCATAAATTCACTTCAGGTCGGCTCTTTTAGTGGACGACATTCATTATTACGTCGGCACCGTTTGTGCTACCGCCGACTTTCATTTACGTCGAGATCAACGGTCGGCGCATTTGAAGGGATTATGTTAAAAAAATGCCATCGGAGACTAGTGGCAAAAAGTGGTGAACCAATAATTATTATAAAAAACAAGGTCAATATCGTAGTCACCGAACCTATCTTAATTTCTTTTTGGTTGAGATAGGTCAGTTAATAGGATCTCAAATTGTTGGAGTAATTTTTTTTCTCGGAAACTATAGCACATAATTTTTTTATTTTTTTTATATGAACTTACCATTAAGGGATCTACCATCCTTTAAATTTAATAAAATAAGTTAGAACTCACCCTGTATATTGCGACTATTACATCACAATATACAACATAAATACCAATATTCTCTTCGTAAAATATCTGGTAGAAGTACTTAATTGTACATATCCAATTACTTCTTTATAGTCAAAGGAACCCAGCATGCCACTTATGACATGCTAAATACACTATTATATTCTGGGTGTGGGTGAACAACGTTGAAATGTGAACAGATGTATACGACTGTTAGTCAGTTAGGAGAGCCATATGTGCTGCAAATCGTAAAATAAACACATCTGAATTAATACTTTATCAAAAGATGGTGCATTGTATCACCTGTGGATTTAATACACAAGAATTTGGTCCATGTCATTGCGACGTTATCTCTTCCTACTATACAGCCTGTAGTATGAAATAAGCTTGAGTCACACTGATCTGGCCGGAATCGGCTCGCACGGAAAAGAATATTGCTGAAGGAATAAAACAAATAGATATAAATGTGTAAACCCACACGTGACAGGAGGGCAGGTGGATAGCCGTTTCGAAATCCTCCAGGCGCATTCCATCGGAGTATTTCCAATTAATTTAAATTGGTCTACATATAAACGAAATCGATTGAATAGAAGCTATTTAAACTAAAACATTTTTTTCTATGCTCTTCCACGAGAAAATGAGTGTTCAACCATCGGCATTCGGAAATTCTGCTACTGTATGAACGTACCGTTCCGAAGCTGATTCCGTCCGAGCTGATTCCAGCTGGATCAGTGTGATCTAAGTTTTAGTTTATAGGAGAACGTAACATATCTATTGTTATTATTGGTAAAGTGGATTACATCTCAATACGCGACAAACCTATAATCTCTTCGTAAAATATTTGGTGGCAGTACTTAACTGTACATGCTCCCGATGACCAATATGATTTGGTCAATGATCTGAAATATTTACAGTGAATATTATATATAAATTAAATATTGTATGATATTATTTATTAAATATTCTAGCAATACGGTTCCACTGGTATTGTACCAATACAGGGTGCAGTTATTATCGAATAACATTTGAATTTAGTATTGCAGGATATTGTTTTTAAATATTTTGCTTATATAGTTTTACCATTTTTGTGACCAACTTGTACATGTTATCGAGCCAATATTTAATTTTTAATATTGATTTATATTTGAATAAAAGTATGATATGTATGATTTTTATTTTGTAAATACAAATTAGATGTAAATTAGAAGTCTGTAGAATGGCAGATGTTTAGAATAGTATAACTTTGTGAGATTAAGAAGTGCAAATTAGATTCACTTTGTGTCACGCAAACTTGTCTAAATACCACGCCTATACGTGTTGATTTAGGATTCTGAACACTTTGTAGTTTTAGGTGTCCTCTCATTGACCATATTCATGAAAATAACTTACAGATAACGAACATTTAGTAAATTGGAAATCTCAGAGAAAACATTTTTTTAAAAATACATAGAAAAATACTAGTATTATGTTGTAATAAAGTTAAAACGCATGTCAATGTTAGATTGTAAGTTTATTAGGATGTGAAAATTATACTTATGAAGATTGATGATAAAATAATTGAGCAATCCTAATTAACTACAATGACTTTCTTTTTATACAGTTATTTCCATTAAACTGAACAATGAGTGGGATTTTCCAATTTAGTAAACAAATATTAATTTACTGTGTTAAAAATATTTATAATCATTGAGGCTGCAGCTATTACATATTATACAGGATGTTCGAAAAATACAAGAGCATATTCCTTACGTCAAATTAAGAAAAAATGTTCCTATGAAGAAGGGTTCGATAGAGCTTCGTTTCCAAGAAACGAGAAAATAAATATTTTACTTTTTTAATACAAAATGTTTTTTTTAATTTCCACGTAATTTGGCATAATTGATAAGTAATAAATGATTTAATGATTTGGAATTTCATTTATTCTATATATTGCATATGGGTGGAGATATAAGAGCGCATAGGCGTTTTATTTGAAAAAATTAATGTGTATTTTCAGGAAATTCCAAAAGAAAATTACTAAAAAAGTGCTCTTTTGGTATATGGCTACGATGTACTGTTTTCGAGAAAATCGACAAAATGTATACGACTATCAGAAAAATTTAGTCAATCCCGAAGTTTTAGGTCAGATTGCTTGCCACCCTTCTTTCCTCAATCCCCTATCTTGGAAGGTAAGGTATGTGATCACATAACTAAGCATTTCGGGAGTTCTGAAATAAATACAATCCCCAGGTGAATTTACCAAGTCGTTCATCGTTACGTAGATATGTACCAAGTGTTCGTGAAGATATTGTAAATAGGATTAAATGTGCATTAAAAAATACACGGCTGTGTTTATGTATTGACGAGAGGACAGATTGTAAAAAAATTCTATTTTAAATGTTATAGTACGTGTACTCGACCTTGTTAAACCAACATTTCTAGCTAGCAAAAGACTAGCTGCGTGTACTGGCGAAACAATTACGCGGGTGGTGTTGGAGACTTTCGAAAAATTTTAACTGTCAACAAGTCAAGTGTTGATGTTTGTGACCGACGGTGCTGCGACAATGTGTTTGGTGGGCTGTTTTCTTCAAAGAGACGATTGTAGGTTTTTACATGTTACGTGTAAAGTGCATGCGTTCCATCTTGTAGCAGAAACGATTCGAAAATGTTTTCCAGAGATAGATGCATAAATAGCAAATACAAAAAAAGTATTTCTCAAATCTCCTAAATGGCTTCGAGCATTTCACACACCGTGTCCTGGTATTCCGGAACCACCTGAGCCGATTCTTACACGTTGGAGAACGTGGTTGAAGGCAGCTTTTTATTATGCTGAATATTTTCAACAAATAAAAGCTGTGATACTACAGTTCAACCCTAACGAGGCTGCAGCTATTAAGGAAAGCCAGACAAGCTTTCAAGATGTTTCCCTTGAAACAGATTTAAAAACTATTTATAACAATTATAGAGGACTACACGACGCAATAGAAAAATTGCAAAATACTTCGTTGTCGTTAGTGGATTCGCTGCAAATAGTGGACGACATAAATACACAGCTACAGACTATAAGTGATGCAAAAAATGATCCCGTTATTGAAAAATTCGAGAGTGTATTACGGAAAGATCCTGATTTTACCGAATTAAGACAAATTTGTGATGATGCACAACAGCTGCGTTAAGTGAGTTCACAGAGTGTTTTACTTATGCCTGTACTACTTCCGTCGAACGATCTTTTTCAAAATACAAACATATTTTTTCACCACAGCGAACATCGCTTACTGAGACAACTGTAGAAACATATCTGATGCTACACAGTTATTATAGAAGTGCTCCAGTTTGTGATAACGACAACCAAGCTACTTCATAAATCTGCTTAAGAAGGTGAGTTTTGTACATATTTTTATAAAGTGTACCAGTATTAATAAAATTTATTTCCATTTATTTTATTTATTTATTTATTATTAGTTATCACTTAGATATACAATGTACATGAAAACATTTTTAAAACATTTTAAAAACATTTTTTAAAACACATGTGTGAACGTCATTTAACAGTTTAATAATAATGTGCAGCACTAAGCTTACAGAACATAAGGAAATACATAAAAAAGAATTTAAAGCGAACGAAATAGTACAAAAACATACATCACAGTATATAAAATATTTTTTGTTTTTATTATTGTACTTATTCAAGTATTATGATATGATGCATACCCAGTGCGTCTCTGTAGGATTAATGACCTTGGCCAGGCTTACACATAACTACTGGACGTGAGAATGTAGAAGTCGAAATACTACATAGCCCGGATAAGTTAATGAGTGTCTCGACAAAACAAAAACTAACTCAGAGCTCAGGGCGTTTACACCCACTTTATCTGAATTTCAATACAATTAATTAATTACTCTACCTGAACCTTAACTTACTATGAATATTTTTGTTCTCGTTATTAGGTGGTGCTTTAAAATAAAATATCGAATTCAACCATTATGAAACAGACTATATTTATGAGATTAAAAACACATCAATAATATTTACATTACCTTTTAGATAACCTGTGCCTCAACTACACCACAATACTTACAATTAATACAGACCTTGTTTATAAAATGCATATAAAAAGAGAGTAATACAAAGTTCAATACCCTGAATGTGGCCACACTGGAAGTTCACAGCGTATTTAGCTCTTGACACACGAGAATAATAATTATAATATATAGAAATAAATAAACATGGGGTTGTTATTCCCGTATAAACAGAAATAAATATGAGATACAGTTACCAGCTACTAGTGGCACAAAGGTTAATACTCCTTAGTTCGTCAACACTAAACTTTTACTCGTCCCCATTTACCTGGTCTTGGAATCCACACAGTGCTCACATACTAGCTCCGTAGTCTTAAGCGTACAAAACAATTACAATTTCTTCATGTAATAACTAGTACAACCTCCCCTAGCTGTGATGTACACTTGCAACTCTACGTTGCATGCTTTCAATTACGTGTTGGATGGCCCCTTGGGGAATGTTATCCCATTCTTCCTGTAGTGCATCCCCAAGTTGCTGCAGCTGCCCACTACATTACTTGATCCATCTTCTCAGCATATCCCATCTATGTTCTATCGGATTCAGGTCAATACCACGTGCTGGTCAGTCTAGGGCTTCAAACCGACGTCATGGAGGCAGTTTCTAACAATTCTGGTCATGAGCATTATCATGCAATAAAAGAAATTGCTCACCAATAAACTCCTCAAAAAAACACCACATCCTCTTCAAAAATGTCATTAACGTACCTTCTGGCCATTAAAGCACTGCAATCTACGATCGCAAGCTCTAAGCGAACCGTGTAAGATATGCCAGCTCACACCATTACAGACCCACCTCCGAAGCTCATCATCTCACTAAAGTTGCATTGCGCGTATCTTTCTCCTCGCCTTCGCCACACTTTCTCTCGTCCGTCTGGAGAACTCAGGGTAGATCGGGACTCGATGAAAATAACATTGCTCCATTGCCCCATATTCCAATTGGGATGTTCGCGGCCGAAATTGAGCCTAGCTAAACGATGATTCCGGAGAAGATCGGGGCCTGTTGCTGGTTTTTTAGTAGACAAGTTTGCTTCTACTAGCCGTCTCCTAGCAGTTCTATCGCTGAAGTTGACCTGGCGCACTTCTTGCAGTTCATTCCCTACTCGAACGGCAATCATATGTCGATCTCGCAGGATAGAAATTACGGTGAATCGCTCATGGTGAGGAGTTGTGCTTCGATTTCTTCTAGATCCCCACCTTCTGCGGCATTCGCTGGTTTTTTGAAAGCGAACAACTGCCCTGTGGACAATCTTTCAGCGATTCGTCGATGTTAAGGCTAGCATCAATTAAAGCAATTGCTCTAGCGAAATCTCAAAAATTACCAGCACTTAAAATAATCGATAGAATCCAAGCCAATACTAAAGAACGATTTCTCATAGTGATTAAAAAATTAAAATTCGTCAGTTTTTAAAATGATAAGGAAAAGAAAAAAATTGAAAAAAATGAACAACAAGAATGCAAAATAAATGATTCTACATATTTTGTGTCCTGAGAAAAATTTAATTAAAAATATGCCCACTTTTCTTGCTGTCCCACCTTTTGTGCTGTTCAGTGTATTTTCAGTTGCTAAATGTTAAAAAATTCAATCTGAATTGTATAAATTTTAGGTCCTGTAATTATTACTTTATACGAAAGATTTCAAAAATTGCTTCTATTGTTAAATTGGTTAAAATGTAGTTGATAGGTTTATAAATTAGGGCAAATATATATTTTTAAAAGTGTATTAAAATCTCAGACAATAACAATATGTTAACTTGTAAGACACCATCCATTAAAAATAGTTGGGAAATCTCATTCTATATTTTTTAAAAAATGAAAATACTAATTAAGTTATTTTAACCATTTTGCTTTCAAACAATAACACATAACGCAAGAATACTGAGACAAGCGTCAATAAAATGTACTCAAAATTAAAAAGAAAACGACTCCTCCTTCAGCACTGAAATTTATGGTAGCCTGTGCAAAACCGTAAGCTTCTTATTTTTCTTTCGTGACTATTATGATTAAAGAAATATTGTTTAGGTATTTGGTAAAAAAGCTTCTATATTTTTATTACTTATAAGAAATTACCTGGTTTTTTATATGTACAGGGTTATCCATCGAAAAGGGCCACCCGTATACTGTGTTTATTTTTCGAGATAGAAAAAAATGTTATAAATAAAATGTTATAGTGAGTCAAATGAACTAGTTTAGAATCCCAGCAAAGAATACACAGGTGGTCTCATAAAAGCGGGACAAACCAAATTAAAATTTTTCTAAATACCATATATTTTTTACATTTTTGAAATCTGTGTTTTTTGTCATTTCAAACATGTAGATATGTTGTATCTTATCTTTTCTGATTTTTATTTATTGCAAATTTTATACTACCAGCACCTTCATGGTTATCAGGTGCTCCAAGGATGAAAAACAATAAATTTAATACGTATACCTTACAAAATAATTTAATATATTCAAAAAGCAAGCTACGTGGTTTTCTGTGTAATATTATTTGAGAAAACGTTTACTTTATCAGAGGAATACGATACAGCTGGAATATATCTACGTAACGATGTACGACTTGGTAAGTTCACCTGGGGATTGTATTTATTCCAAAACTTCCGAAATGGTTGTTTATCCAGTATGTGTAGCGGAATATTACAGGCTATTAACATTAACAATAAATCAAACATAAACTGAGTTGTCAAAGGCATGCCATTTTTTTTATTTTGATGTTGCACGGTGTTGATGACGACGACAATCTGTTTTGTGCCAGCACATTAAGTCTTGGTTACAAACTTTACAAATTATTTTACATCCGTCATAGAATAAATCCGGAAATTCACCGATAAATTTATTCACTGTGCCCGCGTACGGTCGTTTTTTACCCTTTGGCGCGTTTGACATTATGTATAATTTATAAGTACAACCTCACGCATTAACCTTTCAAATAAGACTGCAGCGTAAATCACTTCTAAATCGGCACGTGTGACGCCATCGCAAGACCGTGGCTGTACTCCAGCCACCTCGGACAGCTCTAGTGATAAGTGTATCCCTCTGGTGGCCAGTGTTACTACCCGTCAGACATAACTGATGTATTAGTGACTGATAGCGACCTGCAAAGCAGTTACCAAGAACTGTGACCTCTAACCCTGATGGGTTAAACTATGTACTGAATTAGGTTTACAGGGAACAACTAATCAGCGAACAAAAGCCCCGACCTGCATTTAATTAAACCTGCAAATCTTGTTTGGTAGCTAAGATCATTTGTCAATTTCTCACTAGATATAGACCGGTTTCTAACTTGTTATGTTCTCGTTAGTATGCCATAAATAATGGAAAAAACAAATAATAATAGCAAACCGGGCTAGCCTAAAGCAAACTAAGCAAGACAGACATAGTGAGTGATAAGTGTATCCCTCTGGTGGTCAGTTCTACTACCCGTCAGACATAACTGATGTCTTAATGACTGATAGCGACCTGCAAAGCAGGGACCAAGATTTGTGACCTCTAACCCTGGTGGTTAAACTATATACTGAATTAGATTTACAGGAAACAACTATTCAGCGAACAAAAGCCCCGACCTGCATTGAATTAAACCTGTAAGTCTTGTTTGGTAGCTAAGATCATTTGTCAATTCCTCGCTAGATATAGACCGGTTTTGAATTTGTTATGTTCTCGTCAGTATGCCATAAATAATGGAAAAGACAAATAATAATAGCAAAACAGGCTAGCCTAGAGCTGACTAAGCAAGACAGATATAGTGAGTGATAAGTGTATCCCTCTGGTGGTCAATGCTACTACCCGTCAGACATCATTGATGTTTTAGTAACTGATAGCGGCCTGCAGAGCAGGTACTAAGAGCTGTGACCTCTAATCCTGGTGGGCTAAACTATACACTGAATTAGATTTGAAGGAAAAAACTACTCAGTGGACAAAAGCCCCGACCTGCATTGAATTAAACCTGCCAGTATGTCTATTTCATTTACGCTTAATTGTGAATGGAATGTAGAAATCACATTCTTTCCGCGGGTCTTCTTTCCCCGACCACACTGTACGTGGTATCCATATTATTACCTACACACACAGATCCTTCGGGTATTACACACGGTGTTGGAGTGGCGTAGGAGTGGATTTTCATACCGAGGTCATAGAGTAAAGAGGACACACCCGAACTGTCAAAACAGGAGTCAAACAATTATTTTCAACCTCAACAGTTTAAATAAATAGTTGTGTGTTTAAGATCTTTTGATGTTTTATGCTTTTCAGCAGTTAAAAGTTTCATTTTATTGATTTAGAGAATGAGCGGAACTTTAGCGATAATCCACTTTGCTTGAGAAATGATCTTAGAGGATTATTAATCGAATAAAGAGAGCATTTTGGAAAAAAAATCGTTTCTAATGTTACATTTTCTTGGTCAAAGTTAATTCAACCATTAACGCGCATGTCCACTCTCCAAATTCCACTTCACGAGATGAGACTATTAGAGAGAGCTTTTTTCACGGCACTCTGCAATAACCAAATGACAAAATTATTATACTACTCACTTCAAACGCCAAACGCGAACGATATTGGTGCTCCAAGGGCGAAAAGATTTAAAAGAGTGTAGTGGACAACATGTCCATGAGTGAAAATGACATAAATTTATTAACAGTGGCGTGGAATTGCATAATAAAGAAGAGACAACATAAGTCGGTCATATTTTCAACACAAATAAAACTTTGACAACACAGCATTGACAATGTCTTTGATACGTGTATAATGTTTGTCTCCACACTGGCGCATTTATGTCTTAGGCCATGTACTCGTACATGTATCTGTAGGCACGTTAATATAAAAATGTTTTTAAAAAAATGTATTGCAGAAATCTACTAAAACTACCTCATTCTAACTAATTTTAGAAGAAATTAGATTAAATAATATATATCACAATGTTTTAAAGCAGAAAAGAATATTGATGATAAATTATTACTAAAAAGTATATTCATTTAACAGAAAGCTTCATTTTAAAAAACCAAATTTTTAACTCCGGTTACAACGAGTTCTCCGGGAGGTTGTACAACTTAATTTGCGTTTTTGGAAATCTTTAGGATATTGAAAGAGCTTGTACAACTTCTCGGAAAACTCATGATTTAAAAAATCAGGAATATACGGTGAGCGCTGATTCAACTCGCATGGGATTTAAATAAAGGCAAATCTGCCATACAATCCAAAAATCTAGTAAGTTTTTTAAATGATGTTTCGGGAAATTGATATTTTAGGAAATATTTGGTTAAAAATTGTCTAATTTCTTTAATTTTACAGTCTTCGCATACTACAAGATGATCTTAGAATAATTTAAGTGCTTAAGAGATAATATTAGATATTTTAAAACTACATCTGAAAATAAATTTACAAGTCGTACTAGAACTCGCGACTTTAATGAAAATAGAATATTTTGCAAATGAAAAATCATGTATTGTATAATTTCCTAAAGAAACAGCGAGTAAGTTGATTTACTAAGCTTAAAATAATATGCAAGTGAGAGTAGTAACAAAACTAGGATTATTGCTTTACATAATTTTTATTTAGAACTATCTACAGTATAAATAAAATAAAAGTTAACAATACTTACTTTTTTCTTATGTTTAAATAAACATTTTCCATATCTAAGTAGTTATCAGTAAATAATTTCTAAACAATTATGCCAAATTATTCTAAATATTAATTATTCATCTTCTATGGACTTGCACAAGTCATTAGATGTTTCAGAGTTGGGTAATTGTTTTTTCGGTGGCATTTGACTAACTAGTTCCTTAAGAATTTTATTTTTCTTTTCGATGTTAGTACCTCTACAAACAGTGATTTCTTTAACAATAGGTAGATTGATTTTAAACTTAAGCTCCAAAAATGTTACTTCTTAGAAGTTAGTGGCATCTAGTTGGGACCTAAAAAAATATATGCTACCACCTTCTAAACTGACACATCCTTACATCGTGCGATAATAGTATATTAAACAACAAGTTTAGAAAAGTTTTACTGCTTTTCTTACGAGGTTTGTAAAACTACTTTTCTTACGAGGTTTGTCTATACTATTTTTCACATTTTGTGTTAGTAATTATTAACAAATAATCATAGATATAAAAGCATTACAAAGTTAGAAATTTAAAAAAATTTCATAGTAGGTACCTGGGTAGGATTTCCGTAACCTAATAACCTGACACGGCTTTGTTTATTTACATAACAACAGTTAACAAGTTTCATTTTTGTGAGTCGAACCATATTTTCAATTTTTTTATACAGAGTGTTGTTTTTGGAATATACGGGATTGACACTTTTTTATGAAGCCGGATTTGTATTTTCACTTTAGTTAATGCGTTAATCACTTCGATAAATTAAATAAAACATACATACTGTACAATTTTTATACAGAGTGGTTCGTATGCTTAAGCTTAAGAAAAAATATGCAGAATCGATAAAACACCCTGTATCTTGGTAATGAAAGTTGTTCGACCCATTAACCTGGGGTTATTCGGAACCACATAGGTCTCCCACATCTACAGTTAACATATGTACATTTCCCTATGAAACACCCTATATAACCAGTGATCATTGATATAATACTCCATTTTTTAATAAACAATGTACATTGACAGGTAACCTATAAAGTTAGTTTTATATTTATAATATGTAGTTACATATCAGCTTCAAACGACACGTGACGTCATGTTCTGAATTATGCTGTTAGCGACGTTTTGTCCGCAAATTTACTCAACTAATTTACTTAAGAATGGATACAAATTAAAAATAATTGGAAATCTTATGTGGACATTATTTTTAATTTGGCAAATGCAAAATTACAAGTATTTATTTTCTTGAACCACGACCACAGATCTAGCCATGGAGATATATTTATTTACTAAAGTTCACATAGTGCACGTTATAAATTATTAAAAGAAACTCTTTTTCTAAGATTCAGTGACCTCCTGGGACCTTCCGTATTTATTCAGAAGCGTACCTGCTGATTTAGAGAATACTGTTAAATTCCCACCGGTAAACTATCCCGTGTATGTACTTAGTATTGTCGTAAATTGAATCGCTTGGTTTCAAGAAGTTTATTTTAAAAGTAAAATGAAAAGCTTATTTACATTTACTAAAAAAACTATTATTTAATATAAGGTTTAAGTTCCTTCTAAATCATAGATATATGTAGATTGTTTCCTCGAGTTAAACAAAAATTTTTTCAACAGATTTTTTCATGGGTAACATTTTTTGTTAATTTAATTAACACTTTGGTATACTACTACTTGACATGCAAATGTGGAAATATTATAATAATTAAAGACACTTTAATGTGAGATTTTCAGCGACGTGTCGTGTTACCGTGATTGTTTTAGTCTGCGGTTTCACCAGGTATCCAATTTAAATCTATAAATCGCTGTAAAGATTTTTCTGTTAATAATATCAAAAAACGAAAATAAATAATTCATCTTAAATACCATATAGTAAACTTACAAGCAACACTGATCCGTACTTTTTTTTATTAATAGAAAACATGATTATTTAATTTCATAAAATAAAACCAACAAATTCAAGACAGAAGCAACAGAAGAATTCGAGTATTTCCCCAGGGTTTGGCTTAGGTATGTGGTTGATATTTTTACAGCGGTTGATACAAAAGTCGCTGATATTGATAACTTTTTTTCTAAATTAAACAGTCGTTTCATGGCAGTTATATTCACATACGAAATTCTAAACAACTACCATTTCTAGATGTATTAATAAATAGAAATAGTGAAAATAAGAATTTGACATATACAGAGAGGATACCAGTACTCTACCCTAATAACTCTCATCATTGTGCTCAACACAAAATACCGAGTTTTAACTTTCTAGTCAATCTTCTATCAAGCTTCCCCCTCAATAAGGAGAGGTTTGAAAAAGAAAAGGCATTGATTAAAGATGTAGCTGAGAGTAATGGATATTCTGTAAGTTTAATTGATAAAATGATTAGGAAACGAAACGAGTCACTTTGAAATTCCTCGACCTTTCAAAATGAAAGAGAAAATCCGAAATTTGACAGGGGTTCATCCATCGGGAAATAAACTACAACAACTTTTTGAAAAATCAAAAGACAAAATTGAAACAAACGGAAAGTGGAGAATTTAGGAAATTAGCTGTAAAGGCTGTAATCAGAAGTATGTTGGACAAAATAGACGATCAATTCAAACTAGATTCAAAGAGCAGATGGCCCATCTCAAATACAGTAGAACAGATAAGTCTAGTGGTGGCCAACATGCGTCTGAGTAAAAGCATAAAATAGATATTATTAATTTAAGATTAAGTAGGAATGTACCAAATACTAGTCAGCTAGATGCGTTTGAACGCTTGGAAATCACAAAGTGTAAAAATACTCACTATTCGTGTGAGGGATAGTCCCAAATGGCCCGCTTTGTTGATTTGTGGGTAACGGTTCACCGAACCGTGCCGTGACAATAGTTGAGGTATAAATAGAATATATTGTTAGCATGAGGTTAGTTTTAATCATCTCCAGATGATGCTAACTTGGTTAGCAAAACGAGAGTCGAGTACAGTATATAGTGTTTTGGTGCTTCGTGGAAAACTACGTCAGTGTTATCTTCACATTATAAGGTTCTAACCCATTCCAAGAAATAACACCAAACAAAATATTTGTATTTATTATTAATAAAAAAAAATATGCATCAGTATTGCCTGTAGTTTTATATATTAAATCTATATGGCATTTAAAACAAACTACTTGTTTTAATTTTTCGCTCTCACCAATAAAAAAATTTTAATATCGATTTAAAGTTTTGTTGGCATACAACGAGGTTCAATGACTTAACCTCTTATTTTTGTCCATGAATGGTTATTTGTGGTTCTCAGCATAAACCTGCATCATCAAAAGAGCTTCTATAGTATCCTCTGAACAATTTCTACGTTGTTGAGAGTCAGTAGCACTTTCATCAACTAGGTACATTTTGTTAGTTTTTTTAATATCCGAATTTTTACTTAACACGTCTTGTAATTTCTTGGCAACACGGACACCAGGATCATCTGTTAAAGTCTGTAATGCCAAGTTTATCTGGTCCACTATTTCCAAAGACTGAGATAAAGATAAACTACTTTGGAATTTTTCGATAGCGTGTTAATAATATATTATATTTTTATGAGCAAATCTTGTTTGACTTGTGTATTGTTAAATTACTGCCGACTTTCCTTTATAGCGTTAGAATATTGGGGTTGGATATGAATACTACAGATTTAATGTGTTCGAAATATTTATTATATTGAAACGCCTCTTGCAACCATGTTCCCCATTATTATTTTATTATTTTCCAATCTTCTACTGGCCAGCAAATATGAGTTCGACGGCTCATTTAGATTTAAATTCAAATTAACACATTGTTATTTCTTGCATCAAAGGTGTCATCCACGGTTAGCCATATTTGTTTATCATGTTCTTCATTCTTCATATCTTCTCAAGTAAATTTTTTAGCTTGGGGAAATTGTGATTTTACTTGTTGTTTCGTAGGTAACTCAGAATTGCATTGTTTCCAAAATGAAAATGCTCTTTCTCTAATATCCGTTGTGGAATACCACACGCACATGACATGGAAATTTAGTCGAAAATAAACACCCAGTCGGATATTTTAGTTTACTATTTTGTATTTACACTCACGCCTGTTTCGGTTTGTAAACTTCTTCATTAAATACTTTACTTTTAGAACGCCATTTCTTGCAAACTGTTATTCCAAATTTAAGAAGTAAAATACCCCTTGTACAGATTTTTTTGCGATTTAAAATTTTAGGGAGGAATTTTACCATCGCGTAAGGGTTGAAGTGGTGCAGTCAAAAATATCCAGTGAAAGTGTTCCCCTGGAAAATAAAATCGACGGCTTTGAGAATTAAAAAAAAATCCTTAAATGAAAGAAAAAACCTGCCTGTTTCGTTTTCAGTGGCCCACTCTGTATATGGACTAAATTGAATTTTATAATTTGTTTATAAATATACTGATAATAGTAATAATAAATAATCAGATGTACTACTTTTACAGAATTCTGACACTATTTTAGTGGTTAATATTAGTTAAGAATCATTAATGTATTATATTTTTTATCATGTGTTTCACTAGACTGGTTTACTGTAAAATTCAAGAGAGATGGTGGTAGATAGCTTACGCTAATCATCTTTCATTTCGTGTAATTTTAAACAATCAAATATGTAGTGTAAATTCCCACACTAACTTTTATTTTCGCAGTTGAAAAGCTTTTATTTGGCTTCAGATGATTCTTCTAATGAAACTCTTTAATTCTGTTAAGACAAAAAAAACTAACAAGAAATAAACTTTATTTTGTCAGTAGAATATGACATACATAATAAAGCTAATATTTGCTTCATTTTCTTTCACAATTATCCCATTGGTATTATTAAGAATTATTATAATGATGTAAATAAATATTATAGACAAAAAGAGTTTACTGTTAAAATAGATGACATAATAAAATATCCATGCATAAATTTGACTAAATAAACTATTATATTATATTTTTGCAGAACATAAGCTCTTCTAAAGTTTACATGCTTTTAAATCCGGAACGTTGGGATTGAATTTTCACCCGCAGGCAGCAGGATCAGCGTAGGGGATACACCACGAATGCCGCGTAGTTATACAACAGTCCATAGGCAGCGACGATTAAAATAGATTACACTTAGATAGACTGCTAAAATACTGCGACGGATAGAAAATCAGGATAAACTAGACAAACACAGAAATAATCACATTTACCAAAAAAATTCACAAATATAAAAATATTTATATCACTAATAATAAACAACAAAACAATAGAAGACGAGAAAACCGTAAAATACATAGGACTGACATTAGATCAAAGATTTTCATTCAAATCACATATAACTCAAACAATTAACAAAACGTACATGAACGTAGACTATATCCACTAATCCACTATCCACTAGCAGATTCACTGTACTTAACACCGACAACAAACTATACTTTACAAAACTATACTTAGACCAACAATGACATACGATTGCGTTGCCTGGAACAGGATATCCGACACACAGTTCTGACTCCAGATAACGGAAAAGAAACTACTTACTGAAACTTTTAACCAACTCCAACAGGTACATACGCATAGATCAACTTCACAGAAACACAGAAATACTATACATACGAGACCATATTACAGAAGTAGACCAGAAATACTTCAAAACGAATATTTACCCATCCAATATAACAGACATACGTGAACATCACCAATGCACACACTCACACATACACACAGACTTATACACGAAAACTTTTCACTCTACCACGACGATAACTAACACCAACATAACACACACAAGGACATGTTACATTTAACCACGTTAGTCGTTAATGTTACCTAGGGTTCCCCCGTGGTACCGTGATTTTAGTTTCGCCCTGTATTAGGATGACTCTTAATACAAGAGGAAACCAAATCGGGTATTTATGGAAAAGCCTTCACTTTACCTGTCAATAAGAACTATTCTTATTGACAAGGATAGTGAAGAAATTTCCCTGTGCCTGCGGCTAGCTGGGTTTTTGGGAGGCAAGAGCCGTGCGTTTCTTGTTTCCTTGAGACCTGGGTTCACTATTATTCACTTCAAATAATTCTATCAACGAGTAGTAGGCGAGGATGAATAAGTAATATAAAAAATTATTTTTATTTTAAGGGCGCCATCTGCAGTTTTACCAGTGATTACTTTTTCATCCCCCCAACTCAGAACCTACAGAATTTCTGTTTAAGGTAGAGATAGAAATAAAAAAATAATTAATAAAATTAAGTATTTATTAAATCAACAGCAAAGTATACTTTCCACAAAATGGTAATTTAGAATTACCGACAAATATATATACAAGAATTTATTACGAGTGGGTGAAACTCGTTCACCGAACACAATCGAAAAGAAAATAACTTGCCACACTCCAGCGAAGGCTGACCTGGGATGGAAATGGTGGCGTGAGTCCTGAAGTTAACGGCTTCTCGTCTGGTATGGACACCTAGTTTCTTAATACATAGTCTACCGATGAAATGAAACGTTACCCAAAATTGTGGAGCGCATATCACGTAATAGTTACAGATGAATTCTGGTCATCCAAATAAAACATCCACGGAACTAATCCTCTGGATCCAAGAATCGTGACTTTTTAATTTGCCACCTTGCAAATATTAATATCCAAATGAAATTGGAAGAGTGTGAAATATAAATTCACAAAAGAGTCCTGATGAATTTGATGTTAATGATGAATATTTTAAAGTTAATGATGAATATTAAAGTTCCTGATTAATACTAAAATTCCTGATGAATTTTATGTTAACGATGAATATATAATTTAATGCTGAATTTATATGAATTTTAAAATTCCTGATGAATTCTAGAGTTCCTAATTAATATTAGCGATGAATAATTGCCGGCTTCAGACTATGTATTTAAGAAAGAAATAAATAGAAACATATTATTAGAACATGTGTCACATCTTCACAAACAATTAGAAAAATTAATTATTAACTTTTTCTTAAAAATATACATCTTGAAGAGAATTTACAAGAAAAATAAATCATTTAAAACTGTTATTATTACCTGATGGTTATTCACTAAACTAGTAAATTAAGATAACATTTCAAAAGTTGTTACTGATTGATGTTATCGATTGTCTGCCAATAGGTGTTGCCGGTACAAAGTTGATTATTAAAATAGCCTATCATCCTGTCTCTATCAAGGAGGTAAACTAGTTTGATATAAAAAATCAAACTTTATAAAATAAGATATGAAAGTAACTAAACTAAATTCATAATATATCACAAATACTATTTAATGATTAAATTCTACTATAAGAATTGTCTAATAGTACCAAGTACCACATGAATTACACAATGAGATTTAAATTAAATATTCCGAAAAGTGGATTGTAACGCCATCTATGAGCGGTATGATAAGTTGTCTCCCTACTGATAAGACAGCAGGGAAGTTTATGAGACAGAAAACTTTAACAATAGTAGCTGAAGGTTAAACCAACCAAAGGCAGTCGCAACCCTTCTGAAAGGAAAACTATAAACAGCTGTTCCCAACTTGTTGCGATTTAATTAATATCGACGTAAATATTGAATATTTATCTAATAAAGTAATAAATAATTGCATATTTTATGTGACACATATTTCTAATTATATTTTCTTTCAGTGTGAAAGCGTTAACTTTGGGGACTGTTATTACAACAAAAGTACTTAAATAATAAACAACAATATTGGATAACGTAAATATGTACAAGATACTATTAACTTAGATGGTAAACATAATAATTCCTTAATAAATATGAGATCGACCAAAGGTTAAACAGAAATTCTTCACCTACTAAAAATACTCTATTATAAACAATTTGGAACCAGATAGATATTTGGAGGTTATTGTTTATTTATCATTATATTCCGGACAGTGACGTTTTTGAACGGAACAGACAGACATACACCCTACATCCAAAACCACATCCTATACCTTAACATCACGCTATACCCACTTCCCCCAACCCTCCTTGCTTGAATAGGTACGCCTTTTTCCTTCATCACCCCCTACAAACATATTCTAAAATTTTAATTTCCTTAAGCAGATTTTTCGCAGTTTTCCTGCATATAAGACAATACTCCATTCTATAAAGCCTGTATCATATTTTAATTACCTTAAATAACAAAAATACTAAAAACGCACTGTACTGTTCCCACAGGAACGTGATACTACTCGAGGCAATACAAAAAGGATGAAAACACAACAGAGCCAAAACACCGGTCACCAGCCCTCTCACGCCTGGCGGAAATTATTGCCCGGCGGATTATTCTGTAACCAATTATATAGTTTAGATATGTAAACCAATCATATACCATTGTTTATATATTTTATTTTATTGTGTAAAATAGTAAATGAAGTATTTTAAATAGTCCTTCTTTCGAATTGTATTCAATAGGCAATTTGGAATTTGAAATTTGGTATTAGTTGTTTTATGACCGTCAATATGTATCGATGATATACATATTGTAAAAAAACGTCATGGTCAGCCGGGAGCTTTTGCTGTTTGTGAATTCAATTCACAAATTTAATATCAAATATCACCAGTTACAGGTTCTATATGGAGTGTTTCTGTACGATCTCACTATGTTAAATATGTGCAACATTTCGCCCCATGTACTTAACAATGAATATGGTCGGTTATTTTGGAAAAAATGTGTACCTAAGTGGCCACTACCTACGAGGGAAATACTACGACGTCAAATTCCTCATGTAAAAGAACAAATTGAGAATAACAATGTCATTTCTTTATCCACGAGTATACAAGGTGATCCTTTATAAATTCAACTCCATCCCTATATTTCTTATTTATGAATGTATTTCAAAATTTCAGAAAATTCGAGGAGACAAAGATAATGTCATCATTTTTTTAAATAGAACACCATGTATTTTATCGAATTTCCCTTCTTTTCCTGATTCAAACTTACGCACCATTATATAAAATATAGGAGTAGATATTATCTAATCTTCATAGGTTTGGATATATAGCCCAAATAATAATTTTATTTTTTCATATGAATTCGTTCATTATTTTCGTTCTTTATATAGCCCACAAATAAAATCAAGAGGTGTCATATCTGGAGTTATTGGTGACCATCTTACTGATCCATTACTAACTATCCATTCCTCGAAGTGTTCATTGAAGTAATTCAATTCAAGAAATTCAATAATAACAAAGCCAAGTTGAGTTCAATTGTTCTACGGTTTCATATAAAAAAGTAAAATTATTATTCTTATTATATGTCTAGAATTATGAACAATAGATACATAATGTTACATATTCTTGAAATTAGGAGAAGTGTGATGTTGTAGGATCACCCTGCACATAAATATTAACTTAGCCTGTGTATCAACCTGATAATTTATTCACGAATCTAATTTTCAGTGTGCTTCTATAATAGACGTCTAAAAAGTATAAGTCCACTGGCTAGAAAAAATATTTTTTGCCATGTTTTTACATTACTAGAGTTACTGAATACAATTTTCGGAAGCACCAGAAACGGAGAACCAAACAAAAACAACGAATCATTAAGTGACACCAAGTGCTCAGAGTACCAGATATTAGATTTCAGCTCCATTTCGCATGACCCACGTGGAGTAAAGAGCAATGAAATTACAATAATGCGCTTGAATGAAGTTCTAAAAATGTCTCGAAACATGGTTTGGCTTTGATTCCTAAGATTTTGTGAATTACATATTTTTATAGCTTTGACACCTAATCCCAACAGAATAATTTCTACAGTGTTATTTTATCTTAGCACAAAAAATTTTAAATAAAAATTGTAAACGTTTGAATGGATGCTATTCTTATTATAGGAATCGGTCTACATACAAACATACAGATCCACCGAATTTTTCTCAGTATTTGAGTTCAGTTGTCCATTATTTTTTTCTCTTGATTCAGAATTTTTTTCCATTTATAACATACTTATTTGATTTACATATTTTAAATTTTACTCAAGCTTCATATAAAATACGAATTTTATCCTGAATAAATCTCGCCACCGCACCGCACGCCATGAATATCATTTACATGAAGTAAAGAAGTGGAGTTCAATTGAGTATTAAACTTTTCATAGAATGAGCTCAACCTATATAGATTTTTCATAGAGTGCATATTCTTAATGCCTAAAATATAGCAAAATAAAATGAGTGAAAAAACGATTTTTCTGCTGGGAATAAGTTTGGAAATAAAATAACTGACTGAATTGGTGCATTATTATTTATGCCACTACTGAATTCTTAAACCTATTTCATATGGTAATAAAACCATTCATACTAAATTGGGTGACAACTAAATGTACCACAAAATATTTATATATAATTGTGCATAAAATCTTTGTAGTAATATTTCTTTATTTCTTTGGTATCATACCTGAAGAAACATTCGTTGGGTATTATATAAATAATCCTTAAAAATTTGACAAACATGAAATCCAAAAATTGTTTTTTCATGTTTTATTATCACCCGATTCTACATGCATGTCATAAGTAAACAAAATAAAAAATGTCATTAATATAAAGGATATAAAAATACTGAACTTTTTCTATGAGAAATTTATGAATTATAGAATTTATTTCAATGGAAATATTAAAATTGTCTTTCATACTTGCACTATTTCCAGTAAATTGCTAAATCCTAGGATTCACAAATTTGGTAAAAGTTCAACATTTTTATATCAAAATGATATACATTTTCGCACTGAATAGCATAATATTCCATTATGGTACTCAATACCATAAGGGAATTCATTAATTATTTATAAGCAGAATAAGTCAATCCATAATCTTGAAAAAATGTATTCAAATTAATCAGAATTTGATGATTAACAATAAAAATACAGTTATTATAAATTGACAAATTAATACCAGAAAATTCTATATAGAATATTGCTTATTCAGTTCTTATTTTCTCGAAAAAGATACATCTTATCAACTTGGAGTACCGTATTTATGTATTTTAGATGAATCTTTCATTAATTTGATGCAATTTCTATAAGAAAAAATTAAACAAAACCATTTTCAAGGACCTCAAATGGCATGCCTCTGTTCATCTAACTTCAATACAAACATAGTCTAACCAAAGGCCTTCGAGGCAACAGTCCATACAAAAGTATATCAGAATACGTACTACGGTTTTTGAGATATTTATCAAAAATTTATACACTCCCACCGCTTTTATTGGGCTCGCCTCTAAGGAAGCTACCCTTAGGTAGCCACTCGATTTATAAGTTTACTACTTTTTTCGTCAATCTCCTAGAGCCCTAGGATTAAAAACTGAAACACCCTGTATATAATATTATATAATATAACTTAACTTTATTGTAAATTATGCATCCATTTTATTTTAATTGTTATATGTGCAAACGCCACTGAATTTTGATTATTTAAGTGACCTTTTGTTGACTCTTTTTAATTTTATTGACATTTTGTCCGTGTTCTTTTGTAAAAAAGAAATAATAGGTAAATAATTATAATATAATGTGAGTGATTATCTTTATTAAATAAAAATTAAATGTTGAAATGTTTAGATACAACAAGAAAAGAAATTAGATCATATAATATACCGCAAATTGTGAATATTAAGTTTTACAGTAATTATCTTTAAGTTTGATCACAGAATACTCTATATTTGTGGTTAGATGCAATACAGACGTCTTAATTAATTTTACTCTTCCAGAAAGCTGAGTCACAAAGGAAAATTATGTAGCAAGTGCATAATACTCGTAATATCACCGATTTTTTCTTCTACTTTGTTTAAAACTTCCTTTGAATAATTTGTGTGTGATATATCTTTCAAGATTTTCAACAAGGTTATATTTTCAATTTTAAAAAGATTTAGGATATCATATCTACAATATGTACCAGAAACCATTCTACATATAAAATAAAATTTTGCATTAAAGGTATGTACAGGTCAAAGTTAAATTTTCTCTATAAATGATACAATAGGAATTGGACAAATAATGTTCATTTTCAATTGGGCACCTTTGCAATCATTGCTATTATCAATTTCCAATGGCTACCAGCTACCAGACCAGTAAAATAAGTCGATTAAAATATTCCTTAGGAGTTGCGCCAATCGTACTAAAATATTACATGCCCAAGTGGTGATTCAGTAATAGTGCGCTCCGATTGACATATATATATATATATATATATATATATATATATATATATATATATATATATATATATATATATATATATATATATATATATATATATATATATATATATAATATATATATATATTATATATATATATATATATATATATATATATATATATATATATATATATATATTTATATATATGATTAAATATGATTTGAAGGAAACAACTACTCAGCGGGCAAATACCCCGACCTGCATTGAATTACACCTTCAAATCATGATAGATCGATAGCCAATATCATTTGTCAATTCCTAACCAGACATAGATCGATTTCGAACTTATTTGTTCTCTTCAGTATGCCATAGGTTATGGAACAGACAAATGATAGTGGCCGACCTGCTAGTTATATACTAACTAAGGTGAAGTGAATAGTGGTGAGAGGTATGAAACTTCTCATATGGTCTGAATGCTACTATCCGACCGACATCCTAGATGTCTCTGTGGCGGATATGACTTGCGTCACAGCAAGTACCGGAGAGCGGCGACCCCTAGCCCAGGTGGACTAAACTAATGTGATTAAATATGATTTGAAGGAAACAACTACTCAGCGGGCAAATACCCTGACCTGCATTGAATTACACCTTCAAATCATGATAGATCGATAGCCAATATCATTTGTCAATCCTCTCACCACTATTCACTTCACCTTAGTTAGTATATAACTAGCAGGTCGGCCACTATCATTTGTCTGTTCCATAACCTATGGCATACTGAAGAGAACAAATAAGTTCGAAATCGATCTATGTCTGGTTAGGAATTGACAAATGATATTGGCTATCGATCTATCATGATTTGAAGGTGTAATTCAATGCAGGTCGGGGTATTTGCCCGCTAAGTAGTTGTTTCCTTCAAATCATATTTAATCACATTAGTTTAGTCCACCTGGGCTAGGGGTCGCCGCTCTCGGTACTTGCTGTGACGCTATCCGCCACAGAGACATCTAGGATGTCGGTCGGATAGTAGCATTCAGACCATATGAGAAGTTTCATATATATATATATATATATATATATATATATATATATATATATATATATATATATATATATATATATATATATATATATATATATATATATATATATATATATATATATATATATATATATATATATATATATATTGTGACGTACCTCCGTTGCTCTACCCAAGAGCGGAAGTGTCACTTTGACGCCCAACACTACGGCGGTGCACACTGTACGGAGATCTCGGGCGCCAGTTTCTGTTTAGAGTGCAGAAACACCACTTTACCTCTATCGGCGGGACGATAGAGGCCGGGCAACCGCAGTGAAGATACGGCTAAGCCAGGGGTCGGGAAAAAGGGAACTTACACACTACATTTAAGGAACAGACTCTCATTCAATATATGTACATTTATTCTACACACTAATTCTTATTTACACTTTATACACACCTTAATAACTACAACTTATACTACAACGGTCTTACCTACAAACGGTCTTATTCTACAAGCGGTCTTATACTACTACGGTCTTATACTACTACGGTCTTAACTACGGACAAGCGTGGCAGTAAGCGGGCGGTCAAGCGGTGCGATACGGTAAGCGGTGAAACGGTGAGCAGCGATGTCTTAACGACGGGCGAGCGGGGTAATAAGCGAGCGGTCAAGCGGAGCGGTACGGTAAAGCGCTGAAACGGTAACCAGCAATAACTTAATCGGTCACGAGCAGACGGCGGACGGATACCAGGAGGGGAAGCAAGCGCCAATACAAGCAAACTATGCCTATCTAACGCGGCTACTTATTATCGCTTGGCTGATGGATGGTTCCGGTCTTATCATATGCAAACGAGTATCTCCAAAGCGCCCTGCCAAAGAAAACGGACTCAGGCGCCCTGGAGGGCACGCGGTTGAATGCGGTCACGGTAAGGGGGGGGAAGTAGTAACAAGCCTAACAGCGGCAAATTGATGATGACGACGGGATGGTCAAACTCCAAGACTACCCTGCAGAATTTTTACGTGCTCAGGTAGCCCGGGGGACCCGCGGTTACGGACGATACCTCCAAGTCACCCTGCAGAATTTTTACGTGCTCAGGTGGCCTGGCAGGCACGCGGTTATGGAAGTACCTCTAAGTCACCCTGCAGAATTTTTACGTGCTCAGGTGGCCTAGAGAACACGCGATGGTAACTGACAGTACCTCCAAGTCACCCTGCAGAATTTTTACGTGCTCAGGTGGCCTGGAGGGCACGCGGTATAACGCGGTTCAAGTTGGGGGGGGAAGGAGTGGCAAGCCGAACGGTTGCAAATCTAAGACGACGACGGTATGGTCAAAGCTACCAAGCTACCCTGCAGAATTTTTACGTGCTCAGGTAGCCCGGCGGACCCGCGATTACGGACGATACCTCCAAGTCACCCTGCAGAATTTTTACGTGCTCAGGTGGCCTGGCAGGCACGCGGTTACGGAAATACCTCCTAAGTCACCCTGCCAAAAAAACGGACGCAGGTGGCCTAGAGGACACGCGGTATCAAATGCTAGAATCTCCAAGTCACCCTGCAGAATTTTTACGTGCTCAGGTGGCCTGGAGAACACGCGGTGTGACGCGGTGGAACGCGGTTCTAATTCCAACCTTCGGCCGCTCTCCCTTTCTGAGGAAGGATATGAGGCGGATACGTTTAGCGCTCGCGGTTCACTAACTCTAAAAAAAATAAAGCCCGGAAAGTACTCACCAGCCAAGTAATACCGATTATTTACCAAACCTTTATCAAACCTTGCTACCTACTTCCGGATCCTGTGCTGGCTTCCTCTCTGGAGCGGTCGGGGTCGGCACGTCTGAACGGTACGGGCGGCAGCAACGGACTGTTCTCGGATACTCTGCAAAATCCTCAAGCTACTCAACTCTGCCAAAAAGCAGAAGTAGGAGGAGCGCGGTAGTCATGCGCGAAATATTGCATCTACGTCACCGTTTATCGACTTAGAAAAATTCCGCAATTACCTTTGGATACCTATGTACCTCTATACTCACAAGTTTACTTGCTATCCAAGTCGGCGTGGTGCTTCGGTTGGAGCTCAGACGGGAACTAATTTAATGATAAAATCCTCATGCTACTAAACTCTGCCAAAACGCAGAAGTAGGATGAGACACGGTAGTCATGCGCGGTTTATTACAGCTACGTCACCCGTTTGTGGACTTAGAATAATTCCGCATTAAATTTAATTACCTATTTCTTTATACTCACGAATTTACTTACTATCCAAGTCGGCGTGGTGCTTCGAGTAGCGGTCGGACGGAGACTAACTTGATTGTGAAAATCCTCATGCTACCAGATACTGCTAACGCAGAAGTAGGATGAGATACGGTAGTCATGCGCGGTATATTACAACTACGTCACCCGTTCATCGACTTAGAATAATTTCGCATGAAATTTAGATACCAATATATCCTTAAACTCACGAGTTTACTTACTGTGCTGGCCGGCGTGGTTCCTCGTTGAGTAGCTGGACGGAAACTAATTTAATTATTTTCAGTCTCAGGCTCCTTCATGATAGCGCGGGCAGAAGAGTGCCGGGGCACGATGCGCGCTTCGTGTGTCGCGATTCGCGTACTGCCGGCCACTTGGCCTATGTGGAATGTTCACAAAACATATCCATACTTCCTATCTATAATTAATAATTAAACTGTTATTCTTTACAAACGCAGTAATATAATGGACAAAATATTCTTCAAAACCGACAAATAACACTTAGCTACCTAACTTAACTTAATCAAATAAAATCACTTCGTTACAATATATATATATATATATATATATATATATATATATATATATATATATATATATAATATATATATATGTATATATATATATATATATGATATATATATATATATATTATATATATATGTTATATAATATTTCAGACACCGTATAGTAACTTAGAATATATTCTAGACTATCCCAGGATATCATATTTCACTACGTGACTGATAACAAATTCCTGCTTATTTTATTGCTAATTGCTTAATTTGCATTTCCTTTGTTATAAGCTTGGGAATCATTGTTTATGCTGACCAAGTACAGCCTTCCAAGCTTATAAATTAAATTATTATCATTTGTTAACTCAGTTCTTATACTCACTTTCGACATGTTACATTAAATTATATTCAATTCAATTAATTGTATTTTTACCAAGACTCAACGTTGAGTCCATGTTAATTAAATAAATGTTTTTTAAAAACAACTTTACGGAAACCGTAATCTAACAATTGGCGCAGTCGGTAGGATCTGAAAACATTGCAGTTCGGAAGCCTAACTAGTTGTGTAACCCTCCAAGAGAACAAGGAGTCCATCTACTAGAACAAGGAGAACTTCTTAGCTGCAGTGGTGGATCCCAATTCTTCAACAGAAAAGAACCTACTCCATGAAGCAAACTATAGAGTAAGAAATATTATAAGAATCATCTCGTACTATCATTTTAATTTTTTTTATCAAGCAACAAACAATTTTTATTATTTTATTTCACTTTTAATTTTAATTTTTATTTGGCTCTGACATTTCTAACTGTATCCACTCGCTACATATACGTGTGTAGGTGTGAGCAAGAAGTACAGTTCGATCTAAAGACCAAATTCGCTATATTTCAAATATTAGTTGGCTGATATTTCTAACTGTATCCACTCACTACATATACGTGTGTAGAGGTGAGCAAGAAGTACAGTTCGACTTAGAGACCAAACTAATTTTATGTAAGTGCATAATTATTTCTATTATCCATTACTATTATTATTATCCCATTTACAGTTATTCTACAAATAATAAAAACCGCATTACAAAGTTAATGCACCACTAAAACTTTAATAAGTGCATAATTTTAATTAAGAAATACTTTTAATATTTTCCTTGATCACCTAAATTAATCAATTATTTTCTAAATAATTTCTAAATACTAAGCAACAAAATGCCAGACGCAGTTACAGAACAAGTTGAACCTTACAAACTATCTGAAATTTTTTCCATAATACCGGAGTTCAATGGCAACCCCATCGCTCTACAAACTTTTCTTAATTCATGTATTTACGCCCACTCAATGGCTGTTAGAGATCAAAAGTTATTGTTAACCATACATATAAAAAATAAATTGCGTGGCAAAGCTGCCGAAATTGTAAACTCTCGTAACCCAGCTACATGGGCAGAAATTAAATTTTTATTAGAGTCCCATTTTGGCGACTCGAGAGATCTGACATCCCTCATTCAAGACTTACAGCGGATTCATCAAGTACATAACGAATCTGCATTAACATTTATAGCACGGTTACAAACGCATAATGCGAAAATGCATGCTGCAATTCAAAAACAACATTTTACTGCGGAACAAAAACAAGCGCAAAGCGAACTAATTGAAACAATGACGCTAACTACTCTACTCACAGGTTTAGAACCAACACTAGGCAAAATTATTCGTGCCGGAAATCCAAAAAATATGTTAGACGCTATAAATCGTATTAAAAGAGAATTACAGCTATCTTATTTTGAAACTCAAAAATTCCCAAAAAATAACGTTGTCAAAAAATCCAATTCAAAGTCAAGTAAGAAGGCCAAACATTAATTTTCAAAAATTCTGTTCATTTTGCAAAAGAAATGGGCATACTATAAACGAATGCCGAACAAGGCAACAACAACAACAACCTTCAACTTCTCAAAATTTCAATAGGCCAAATTTCCAAGGAAATTCAAACTATCAAAATTTTGCACAATCAAATCATTATCAAAGAACATTTCCACAAAACCAGTATCCAAATCAATTTCAAAATCAACAACCGAGCTCTTCTCAACAGAATAGGACTCCAGCCATAAGACCGAATCCTAATTATAATCCACAAACACAATCTGTAATACAGCACAACCCCAATTTTAATCGCTTCAATAATCAACCAAAAAACCCATCATTTAAATTGCGCAACTTACGATAACCAGTACACTAATCAATACGAAAATTATTCCTTTGATAATCAAGTACAAAATGAAACTTGTAATTTTAATAATTTTCAACTTGAACAAAATGAGGAGAATTATACTGCTAATTCTCAGGACACTCACTATGAGAATTATACTGCTAATTCTCAGGATACTAATTATGGGAATTATACTAATTCTCAGGATACTTACTATGAGGATTATACTGCTAATCCTCAGGATTTTTACCAAGGCTTAGATCATCCAACGAATCCTCCCAACGAAGATTCAGACCCAGTTGCGGATTTACAAACACAAATACAAACCATGAACTTACAAGACGACTTGAACCCGTACTTAAACTTCCCAGAACAGACATTCATGTAAATTCATTACTATCTGTAAACTCAAAAAATCTTTATTATATAAAGGATATCACAAACAGATTTAAAATTTTAATAGACACCGGTGCAGGTATTTCTATTTTTAAACCTAAAACAACCGAAAATTATCGACAAAGATTTTCCGAAAATGTAATTATACAGGGTATAACGGACCAAAAGGTAAAAATAAGTGAATCAGCACTTATACCATTTACAGAAGGCAATCCACATAAAGTTTATGTTCATAATTTAGATATAGACTTTGATGGACTGTTAGGCGCGGATTTTTTAGAACACTACGAATGTCAGGTAGATATAAAAAATAAGAAACTAATAACGAACTTTAAAACTGTACCGCTATTTAAGGTTACTGATGATTCGTGCGTACAATTACCTGTTAGTTGTAAAAAATGTAACGCAAAATCAATGTCAAAAACCCCATCCAGAAAATCAAAATTTAGATAATACCAATAACCAAAATTTAATATCTATTGAGCCGCGTATAGAAAAGATTTTTAAACTTAAATGTAATTTACGAAATACTGATGCTATACTGTCAGCTCAGGAATCGGACAAAGTACGTTTGCCAAATGCTCTCGTCAAAATTGACAATAATGGAGAATTTTTAACATCAGTCATAAATCCTAATGCAATACCTAAAATAATAGATCTTTCAAATCTTAAACTAGAACCTGTTGAGAAATTTAGAGAAATATTTAATTTGAATTCCCAAAATCTCGATTCCCAACAGACAGACAGACATTTCGAAATTAAAAAAACAATTACGCTTAGAACATCTTAACGACGAAGAGAGTTATTTAATTACTCAACTTTGCTTAAACTTTTCTGATATTTTCTACCTAGAAGGAGATAACTTGAGTTTTACGAACGAAATAAAACATTCAATTGACACAAATAATGCAAAGCCAGTTTTTACAAAATCATACCGATATCCACATATTCATAAAGAAGAAGTCAAAACACAAGTTTCTAAAATGTTAGACCAAGGTATCATTCGACCATCAATCTCACCCTGGTCTTCTCCAGTTTGGGTCGTTCCAAAAAAACTCGACGCGTCTGGAAAACAAAAATGGCGAGTCGTGGTAGACTATAGAAAATTAAACGAACTGACAGTTGACGACAAATATCCACTCCCAAATATTTCTGACTTACTAGATCAACTTGGCAAATGCCAGTACTTTACGACACTAGATTTGGCATCTGGTTTTCACCAGATCGAGATAAATACGGAAGACATTCAAAAGACTGCTTTCACCGTCGAAAATGGTCATTTTGAATTTGTGCGAATGCCATTCGGACTTAAAAATGCCCCATCAACATTTCAGAGAGTGATTGACAACATTTTGTTAGGTATCCAGAATGAACGCTGTTTGGTTTATATGGATGATATTATCATCTATTCACCAACCATTCATGAACACATCTCCCGTTTAACCGAAGTATTTCAACGTTTACGAAAAGCAAATTTAAAAATTCAACCGGACAAGTGCGAATTCTTGCGCAAAGAAGTCGCCTATCTTGGTCATCTTATCACTAAAGATGGCGTAAAGCCAAACCCAATTAAAGTTGACGCTATTAAAAATTTTCCTCAGCCAAAAAAATGCCAAAGAAATACAATCATTCTTAGGTCTAGCTGGTTATTATAGGAGATTTATTTCAAATTTCTCTAAGATATCCAAACCATTGACAAAATTACTACAAAAAGACATTCCTTTTAATTTCGATAATGACTGTACAAATTCCTTCGAAAATTTGAAACAAGCCTTAACAACCACACCGATTCTAATATACCCGAATTTTAACGATACTTTCATACTAACCACGGATGCTAGCGCATTCGCGATAGGTGCAGTACTCTCGCAGGGCCCTATAGGCAAGGACCTACCTATTGCATATGCCTCCAGAACGTTATGCAGTGCGGAAACAAAGTACTCTACTATTGAACGTGAGCTCTTAGCAATAGTCTGGTCAGTTAAGCACTTTAGACCATATTTATTTGGCAGAAAATTCACGTTAGTTACTGACCACAGACCACTTACCTGGCTGTTCTCTATAAAGGACCCAGGAAGCAGGCTAGCTCGTTGGCGCTTAAAACTGGAAGAATATGACTACGAAGTCATATACAAACCAGGTAAAATTAACAAAAATGCCGACGCGTTATCTAGAATCAAACTAAATCATGTTAAAGATTGTGTTACCTTTCAAACATCTATTTTAGCCGCTAATTCGGATGACGAACAGAATTCCGACACCGAAGATTCCGATGATAAAATCACAGACGAACAATTTTTTCAAGAATTTAATACTTTCGTAAATTTGTACAAGACAAAATCGCTAATCGATTATTCTAAAATCAAATTTTCTAATAAACAATTATTAGACAAGGAAAACAAAAACATCATAACGTTCTTCCAACAAAATAAACTAGAAGACTTTCACTATAAAATAATCGAGGATATTTTCGAAGAACATCCCGATTTTAGTAACGCTAAAATTAACATAGTTTCAAGTAAGACTGTCAGAAATAGAAAATATTTTATCATCCCATTACCTTTCGATCTAGAATCTGTCAACGAAACATTATTTTATACTTTATTCAAACATCAAAATGATCTCGATCTTTCATGTACGTATCACGTAGAAAATAATTTAGATTTACCTACATTGGAAATGTTATCATTTATCTTTGCGGAAAAAGACTTAAAACTAGTAATTTGCCAAAACATCGTCAAAACTCCAGATAATGACCAAATTCCTATTATTATTGACCAAAATCATACAGGTAAAAATAACTTACACCGTGGGATAAACGAAACAATTCGGAGAATAAAAGTAAAATATAATTGGCAAGGTTTAACCAAAGACATTGAAAACTACATAAAAAATTGCGAAACATGTCAAAAGACAAAAGTTTGCCGCAAAAATCTCAGCAATCCTTTAGTTATTACAGAAACCCCACGAACGCCTTTTGAACGTATAAATATTGATATTTTCGAAACACCGAACAGAAACTACGCTTTAACCGTCCGAGATGAATTAACGAAATTCACTCAAGCATACGCCTTAAAGGACAAAACGGCGAAATCAGTTGTCAATACCTTATTGCTATATTTTCAACATTTTGGCACACCATTACGAGTACACTATGTACTCTATATGACATAAAACTGACATATTCTAGCGTAGGACATCCGCAATCGAACGGTTCACTCGAAAGATTCCACGCCACATTAGCGGAAATGATAAGGGTTCATAATACAGAAAACCCCTAACGAACATCCACTCACTATACTGCCTTATGCTGTTATCTGTTACAATAACTCGATCAATAAAACACACAGATTTACACCGTATGAGCTAATTTTCGGGCATACCTCAAACAGACCACCCGAAAACTTTATAACCAAAAAGACTTAATTACTAAATACATACGAGACCTTAATAATCGAATATCCCATTATTATAAACTAGCGCGCGAACGAACGCAATTACAAAAAGTAAAAAAGCAAAAGTCCGCTTTGACAAAAATATTCCCGAAAATCGACCCGATTACCAAATTGGCAATAAAGTTTACGTCAAAGAATCACAAATCAAAGATAAACTACACAACAAGTTTAACGGTCCTTTCGAAATAATCGAAATTTTCCAAAATTCTGCTATTCTACTTAACCCAGACACTAATCAAACTAGTAAAGTAAATTTTGATCGAATGAAACCCTATTTTGAAAATTAACCTTTTTCAGGTTACTCCTGCTGTTCGGATCAGTAGCCCTAGCAGTTTCCCAATACAAAATTACACCAATAAATAACACCATTGGAATTTACTACCACGAAAAATCAGAAATAATTGTGACCAACGAGAAGTGGACACTATTAGTTCACAAGAATATATCCGAACTAAAGACAGTTTCTGACAAAAATGACAAAATCCTGGACACCATCCTAAACACCCTTGACCCTGCGTATCATAACATGAATACTTTCATGAGCGAAGTTAAGACTCATCTTAGCCTTCTAAAACAAATTTCTAAATCTATTCAATCTAAGTTTGACGAGGTTTACCTTTGATACAAAACGATACAAAAGAGGAATTATAAACGGAATCGGGACAGTATTTAAATCAATTACCGGAAATCTAGATGCTGAAGACCGTCAATACTATTCCGAATGTATTAATAAACTAAACAACGACGAGCATCAACTAGAAAAACTTAATTAAAAACCAAATATCCGTAACATCGGTTATAAAAAATTTCAATTCAACTATTCAAAAAATTACAAATTGACGAGGAAACATTTAATAAAGATATCAAAGATATCGAAGAGACGATCTTATCAACGAACCTTTGTGACCAAACACATCTCATGGTTCACATATCTGACCATAACATTAATTATTGCCCTTATTCTTCTCTATGTATTTTGTAAAATGCAGAAAAAGGAGTCGGACGCTGGCTCTTGTCAACCAATCCGGATCACCTCCACCTCCACCACGACCCGGTAAGGTCTCCAGGAGATTTTCCAGCATCCTACCCTCCAAGGAAAAGACCCAGTATCCATGAAGAAGAAACCGAAGAAATCGCATTGACTTAAAAAGACTGTTAAATGTGTTTTTTATTTGAACTTAATGCAAAAGACTTTCAGTGAATATTATTTCATTTTTGTGATGCATTTTAAATTTTATCATTTTATTATTTTATTATTTTATTTTTTTTTTCATAACCATTGTCAATGTTAACGCTTTGCTATTTTACATTTTACACTATGTAATGTTAGATTTTATGCTTTTATATTGTTTTACATTTTTTATAAAAGTTGCTGTATAAACACCAACTTTTCTATAAGGGAGAAGTTGTTATATAATATTTCAGACACCGTATAGTAACTTAGAATATATTCTAGACTATCCCAGGATATCATATTTCACTACGTGACTGATAACAAATTCCTGCTTATTTTATTGCTAATTGCTTAATTTGTATTTTCCTTTGTTATAAGCTTGGGAATCATTGTTTATGCTTGACCAAGTACAGCCTTCCAAGCTTATAAATTAAATTATTATCATTTGTTAACTCAGTTCTTATACTCACTTTCGACATGTTACATTAAATTATATTCAATTCAATTAATTGTATTTTTACCAAGACTCAACGTTGAGTCCATGTTAATTAAATAAATGTTTTTAAAAACAACTTTACGGAAACCGTAATCTAACATATATATATATATATATATATATATATATATATATATATATATATATATATATATATATATATATATATATATATACATATATATATATATATATATATATATATATATATATATATATACATATATATATATATATATATATATATATATATATATATATATATATATATATATATATATATATATATATATATATATATATATATATATATATATATATATATATATATATATATATATATATATATATATATATATATATATATATATATATATATATATATATATATATATATATATATATATATATATATATATATATATATATATATATATATATATATATATATATATATATATATATATATATATATATATATATATATATATATATATATATATATATATATATATATATATATATATATATATATATATATATATATATATATATATATATATATATATAATATATATATATATATATATATATATATATATATATATATATATAATATATTTTATATATATATATATATATATATATATATATATATATATATATATATATATATATTTATATATATATACATATATATTTATATATATATATATATATATTACGATGACTCAAACCACACCCTGTATAATATACAGAGTACATAAGAATAAAATTATGTTTAAATAATAAAAAGAAAGTAATAGGGATATTTTGCCAATACTAGAGAAAAGAAAGACTCTATAATTTAAATTAAAATGATAATAAAATTGGAGTGGTATGAGAGCCCAATTTCAGTGAGAGACACTTACGTTAACTGTATGCATATCAAATAGGTAAAATTTGTAATAAATGTTGTTAAACGCTAGATATAAACACCTACCGTGTGGTAAATGAACTGTATGTTATTATGTTATGGTACAAAACATTGTTTCTATATAGAATAAGCATCAGAAGGACTATTGTGTATAGCATGGCAACCAGAGCCAGAACATTATTGGATTTTGAGGTTCACCAAAAACCTTTGGATAACCTGGAAAAAAAATAAAATTTTATTGTTATTAATTAAAATTATGAACTTTGTTAAAGACAAATATAATAAAGTTAGTCATAGAATAGCTACAAGTATGATAGCAATCATGAACACTGCTATAAACTACTTTCATAATTTGGGTAGCGTAAACTCTACGATATCTGAGTTTTCAATCATTTCTACGAAGTAAGTGCATCGTCTAACTTTAAAACTTTACAAAAGTGAAAGAGACTCACCTTTTTGAGCTAGTACAACGCTATAGCATCAAAATGTAAAGACATTTAAAAGGTGTATGTGTAAATTATTTCCAAGGAGGTACATAACTTTGACAAATATGAAGTTTTTTCTAAAATAAAACCATTTTGTTGAACTTTTTATAGCTATGTCAGAAGAATAGCATCTATTTATTGTTTCCAGTAGTTAGTTTTAAGTAATTTGTTGTATTTGAAAAGTTTCCAGCCAATGAGGTTTAACGAAGTCCTAAAACGAAAGGCAAAGTAAAATAATGTTTTAAATGTATTTAGACATGCAAATATGGTGTTGATTTGTTCATTAGTTCTTAAAGTAATCTCTGGTATGTGGTTTAGATGGTTGTAATTAGTTATATAAGAGAAATTGTTAAAAATTGTTGCAATTGTAATTTTTCTAAATATTCACAAAAGGCCATAGTATGGCATATCAAAATAAAGCTAATCATCTCTATATCTTTATTCAATAATAAAATTAGAGCCATAAGGTATAATAAAAAAATAAAAAGAAAATTAAATTTTCATATTTAAAATTTCAAAAATCAAGTGTCATGATTTTTGGAGAAACGTCAGATTAGGCCAATAAAAAGCCCATATTTAAAATTTAGTATGGATAGAAAGCTGAAAGGAAGAGCATTGAAATTTTATAAGAAGTTTCCTAACCTAAAAATTTTAAATTTATATTTTCAAAAGAAGTCCATACTCAAGCTCGCAAATTATTAAAACAGGGTTTCTAAACCTAAAACAACAAAAAAATTAAATTTTATGAATATCATAAAATTTTTCCTAGTGGAATAGAAGAGTAATTTCTAGTTGCAACAACCAAGAAGTATTGTATAGAATAGTAAATGTGATTTGAGGAAATTAGTAAAGGTAAATACGTACCTTAAATAAAAGTTTGCTGATTATTAAATAAATATAGTGTTGTTCTACGAAAATATAAATCCAGTGTGCCGTGCAGCCATTGTTACTGAAGTTTGATGAATCTGAAATTTGCCACGGAGGAAGGAACGAGGCACTGAGCAACAATATAAGTAGAAGCGTAATTCAACAGAGATTGCGATAACGTGAAGTACAAGAAATCGCCGTAAGTAAAACCACAATAAATCCTAGGTACTCGACGATTTAATAGCTGCTATAATAACAGATCTGATCATAAATAAAGGCCATTTCATTTTAATTTTAAGATATTTACGTTTTCTAAACCATATCGGAAATTTTGAAAATAAATTCTTTTGTTTGTAATCTGTGAAGGTGTGTTTTATTTGAAATTGGGCTGTACCATTATATTTTCAGATTAACGCCAGGAACCTGCCCGAACCCCTGAGAGGAGAGGTTTAAATTAAAAAATAATAAGAGTCTCAAAATAATAAAATAAATAAAATAAAACAACTTTTTATTAAAAATAAAACATCACAATAATATATAAAAAAAATATATATATATATATATATATATATATATATATATATATATATATATATATATATATATATATATATATATATATATATATATATATATATATATATATATATATAAAAATAGGATAAATAAATAAACAAATACAGTAAAAGCTAGAATGTGATAAGTTAATTAAGGTGTTAATTCATATTACTGGGGTAGTAATATTTAAAGTACAGTAAATTGTTGAAAACATCTCAGTAGTCATGGAAATTGTATACAAGGTGTCGCCAGGAATCTCTATCAAGATTGTGGATAAATGATAGACGAATCTAATATATTTTTTCAGGGTTTTAGAAAATGAAAACACAACCGCACGTACCATATTGTTAACCCTGAATACAGTTATGTAGGTGGTGTAAGGGCCCACCTCTCCGTTGTGTCGTGTATTTAGTTTATATTCTAGTCACTACGGCACCAGTGCAACATCCTATCCCACCCTCGTATATACTCTTATTTTATTAACTTTATTATTTAATTGATTCCCCATTTGATAAGTCTTACCTTGTCGTGAGGCGACAGGTAATACTTAATTAATTAATTGGCATTTTTCGTGATAGTCTAGTTTTAGTGGTGGGACCTTTAAATTTGTTTTGTTACTGTAACCTCACTGGTACATTTATTAAGTTTGGTATTACTTTGTTTCATTTGTGAACTTTAATTTGCTTCAATTTGATTTACCTACTTTTATCAATTATTAATTATGAACCTTAATCTGCACTGCACTGATATGTTTTAAAGAATGATTAACATAAGTAAGATTTGACCTTATCTTTATTATTACGAATTTGCTTTGAATTCACTTTTATACCTGAAAACAGAAATAATTCAAGGAAACACAAATAATGTTTTAACAGATTTTATTTCGGTAAGTTGACAATTGTCTACACGAAAAACATTATATTTATCTAGTTGAATTTGCAATGCAACAAAACCTTGTTACATGCGGCGGAAACTTCCGCTCCGTAGCGTACGTGACACCTTACATATGGTAGACAACTGTCCACAAGAAATACATTTAACATTCGTCGGATTGAACCTGCAATATAACAAAACCTTTTTACATGAGGCGGAATCTTTCGCTTCGTAGTGTAATTGACACAGTATGTAAAACCTTACATATGAGTGAAAGAAAAACTTCTCTTGTATGAAATACCCGAACGTTCTCTGCCAAATAAGACAGACAGACGCAGATAACCATCTTTAGTTGACTCGCGGACACGATGCCGCAGTACAACAGTACTCTAAACACAAATAACGCTGACAATTAATATTCGGTGGGACAACGGTCCAATTGTTCTTGGGTTTGTCGAACACAGCCCGCCTTCAAGGCTTAAACCAAGGTGAAACAAACTACCTCGCAGTGATTTTAAAGTATTGGCAGACGTCAATTGCATCCGGGGAACACGTACATGGGCGGTGGTCATAAAACATTAAACGATGTCCATTGGGTGCCCTATCGAGAAACAAGGTCCCATGTTCAACACCTCAGAGAGTTGAATGAACTAGCATGTTGCTTTATAGACATCTGGCCGTACCGACCTAACAGCCGATCTCTCGAGTCCCTCATACAAGTAGTGAAATTTGATGAAGTGGCATTGCACATTGCAGATTCAGCTGAACCCTATTTATTATTTACATCATCGTATTCTGAAACCTGACCTAACGTTACTACGGACAAATGAACGAAAATTCCAACTATTGATACCTGATCTTATCTAAGTTAATATTGAATGTCCTAATTATTAATGAAAAAGTTATTCAGAAATGTATTATAAAAGGTTGATCTGTAAATCATTTGTTACCACCGGTTAAATCCTGCGATACCTCAACCATATAGAGTCGTACTTTGATTGCCGTTGCTGTTATACTCGTAACAAAAGAAATTGGTTGAATTGAATGAAATTTAGTGAGCTAGCGTACGGAGAGCATGGACACGCGGTACAAAAATTATATAATGCCATCCTTACCTATTCGTGTACACACGGAGAGTTCCGCGGGATTTACTTCTCGGGTTCTTGAGTAACCCCTGAGTTACTCGTCTCCATGGCGGCAGTGGCGTCGGTGGTTATTACACGCTAATAAAGCGCAGCTCCTGGTGCTGGTGGATAGCTATAGCTCCGAGACAGGGCCAATCTCTCATTTCCCGATTTCGAAGAACCAATTGTCGCATTTATACATTGTTTTACTGGTTGTGATAGGATCTCATGATTTGAAGGTAAGGAGAAAAAACCACAGTAAAATCATTATTAAGTAATAAAAATCTATCAAGGTTGGCTGAAATTTTTTTATGATGAAAATGCTGATGCAAAATTACTAGCCTAAAATGGATATAAATTGAGAGCATCAATTTACAAATGTAAACAAAGTGGTTTAACACTAAATCAAATGAGATTTGTAAATTACCAAACAGTAGTAATATATTCATTTAAATTAGAGAATTTACCACCGACTGAGGGGCTGGAAGAATTCTTTGAGTGGAATTACGCCAAATTTAACTGATGACAAAATGATTCTTGAGGACTTGCTGAAAACAATTTGTTGCAGCTGTGAAACGGGCTGCGAAAGTCTAAAATGCGGATGTCGAAAACATGGCCTACGATGCACAAATTTATATGCTCATTGTGACGGCCCGGGAAACTGTTATAAATTTGAAGAACAATTATTGCCTGATGAATTCAGCGACTCGGAAGAAATTCCTGATGATTTTGAAAAGCCAAGTAGTTGTGAAGTCGATATTCCAAATGAAAACCTCAAATATCTGGAAGAAATGGAAAGCTATATTGAATCAGATGAAGAAGCGTCACAATCTTCATGTAAGAGACGAAACGTTATTTAGTTTTAATTTTAATTAATGAATAAGATAGTTGTAGTTCAAAATAATAAACAACAATAATGAAATGAAAATGTTGCCCAGAAATTTACTACTTTCCTATCCCTTTCTACTATTCTGATATTAACTCTCATCCTGATATTGACAACTTCTTAAACAGACACTACGTACACAATTGAAAAGAACATAATATACATAAAGTTTGAATAAATGCTGTAAAACTGTACATAGATCTGCCGAGTGTCCAGAGTTAATCGACACTTCATGCCCAGAACGTTGATTGAACAAATATTGGAAAATTGATCATAAGAAAAATAGCCTTTTCGGTTTTTAAATGTTTTTGCATTATAATAATATATTTTTTTCAAACTGTCTTAAAGTAGATAATATGACAAAAAAAAATGAGCCCTGACACGATTGTTTAAAAAAAATTTTTCGCACACAATTTCCATTTTAAAATGATATCTTTTTTTTGATATAATTCAAATATCTCGTAAACCGCTCAATATTTTTATTCAAAAAAAAATTACAGCTTGTTTGGGACATAAAAAAGGTACAATTTCGTCAAATTTCATGAAGATTAAATTATTTTTGTGGGAGATAAAAATAAAAAACGAGAAAAAATGGTTTTTTGCATTTTTTTCGAACATTTTGAGGTTATGTTGAATAATGGTTAATGCAATGTGCTGTGACATATGCTGCGATTTAGGCAACTCAACAGGTTTCCGGCGACTAATCAAACACAGACGCTATTGAGGTACGTACGTACGGAAGAAGATTATGATATTTTTGCAAGGGTATACAATGTCAAATGTGAGACGTTCTTTACGCTTCGTTTCCCGAATATACAAATCTATCTCCAATCTCCAGACCTAAAATATACCGGATCGGTCGTATATTGCCATGTTTGTGAAAAACACTGATAGGCTGAAGTGCACATAACTGCAGACAACATGCTGCAAGTGCAAGTCATAAACAATGTACAAATTTATCTATAACTTAATTTTCATGTGTGTGGAATACCTCAGTTGGTTAGCAGATCATCTGGTGACTCAGACGTTAACAGATGACACTAGTGTTCTTGTTGCCGAGAAATTTAAAGACGTTTTAAGTAAAGGATATTGACAAATTGAGTAATATTAACAGTGCCTGAGTTATAGTTGTGACTTAGAACGATATTAGGCATATGTAAATATTACGTCTTTGGATTAGAACGTTCATTTTCAAAATACGCCTTGATATTTACGTCTTTGGATATAGAAGGTTCATTTTCAAAGTACACCTCAATATGCACATTCCAGGATAGAAGTTTAGGGACCGAGTTTAAATTGATAAGACATGCCATTCCCTCTCGCCTCCAGCACTCTCGACATATCCGCACTTTTTTGTTAAGAAAGGTCAGTTATTATTTTCTAATTTTAATTTTTTTTATTATAGGATTTATTATATCAAGATGTAGAAGAAAGTCGCCAAATATGGGCTACTGCTTTGTTTTTGGTTTATATCTCAAAAAAATTGTTAGATTTAAAAAGCGAAAACATTAAAATATAGCTGCATTAGATAGATGTGAGTTACTGCAATATTACTTTGATTAGGCAAAAAATGGTTGCGAATTTTGAAATATTCAATATGGTGCACTTTTAATGAAATTTTAAATTGGTCCTAAATATGTCTACTACCAAATATAACGTAGAAATTAATGTAAGAGTTGTATTAATATAGAACAAAATAAGTTATTGATTTTATTTGTTGTGATTTACAAAAAAAATAACAAAAAGATTTTAACTAAATCTATTTATGTATTTGCAGAAAATGCAAACCTAATCATTCCCTTCAACCCCTGCGCATTCAATATGGGCCTACATGTTGCACATAATACACTGGACCCAAATTTCACCACTATGATCGCTTGAGAAAAGTGAGTCGCAAAACAGACACTTTACATCACCGTTGTCTGGTCGAGTCTGGGAGTCTGAAAATTCGTTGTAACCGCTGTCAGCATCTGCAGGCACAAAACCAGAATTCTTCTTCTCACTGCTATAACTAGACACCTTCCTTTTGCGCTACTTCTTTTGGCTAACAGAACCTGTCATATTGAGCTTTTTTTGACTTATAAAAACCTTCTTTCCTATTCCTTTTGCCTTTTCAAGAGATTGGGTCAATTTGTCTTTGTAAAGTGAAGAGGTCACTACTGAGCATTTGTTTGCCTTACGTCCACAATTGAAAGTTTTTTTTTTCACACAAGGCACAGGAGAAATGTAAAATGGCGATATGATTAAATTTTGTTCCTGTTGTGAAAGTCCAGCTTTGAATGTAGAAGGATTTGATAGATTGGATATTTTATTTTCCTCATATGATATATTTTTTTGCAGGCTATATATTAGATCCTGATGGAATACGTGTGGAAGGTACTGAAGAAGAATTGTTTTGACTTGTAGGGTCAACGTGCATTTTGTAAACTCTGTTTGTAGGAATGGACAACGAAATGACATCGAGCTGTATATGAGATACTGATGGAATAGAAGTAGACTATATTAAGCGTGAGCTCTTTTGATTTGCATGACTGATAGCTGTTTTGTAAAGGCTGCTAGCAAGATCGGATGTTGAGTTGGAGGAATTTTCGAAGCTATTCAAAATTTGATCAATTCCATCATTTGAAGTTTCCTACACCTGAGAGGCATCACGTTAGCAACACGAATTCTTTTCAGCTTTAATCTTGGCAACAATAAAATCAGCATCCGAAAACAGATTTTTGTTCAAGGGGTCAATCCCTGTAGCCCTAAAGCCGTTAACGACAATCTCTCCGGTTTGAGATTTGAAATAGGCTTTGTCAAAAAATTCTGCTACATCAAATACTGTCAGTGGGTGATTATTACGGTGTAGCCAGACTCTGCCTTCGTCGCTGTAATAAGCCTTAAGGTCTCCCATAAATATTTTGTCACGAGGTTGTACTTTATGGGTGCAGTAAGGAGGTAAGACAATTACAGGGACATGATTAGCTCTAGCCAGATCTATCACATCTATATTCCGTGTATGGTTGTAATGCCCATTTAGAATCTATGAGTCTAACAACATTAATAAAATGTTGGGACCACTTAGTGAAAATATTACTTTGGACCCATCCACTTGGGTGTACCGCTAGAATGGAACCCGGCGGACCTCCATATATTAGTTGTTGATTCTCCTTTTTGCGGTGAAATATCATCATTGGTGAAACAAATTGGCCAGGGGCACTCATTTATGCTATGAAAGTTATCAAGGAACCCCTCAGCGTAAGTTAAGGATGCAATTTGTTACTTGCCTTTTCGGCCTATAACTTCCGCTATTTTGTTTTGCACAACCGTAAGGACTGTTTCGTCTACATTATATATGCGATCAGAAGGATAAAATTTCTTCTCGTATTCCTTTTCCAGAACTTCAAAGAAGGATGCGATATGTTCACGGTTAAACCCTTTTGCCCGGGAAAATAAGGTGCCCGTTGGACGTCAAACTGATAAAACCTTTTTGTGGCACCGCAAAAAAAGCTTTAGCGAGGCTTTACCTACCGCGTTATCACCAAACGGATGTTTCATATTTTTTCTTAGGGCTACGGTGTATGCCATCCTCCTTAAATCTTTTTTTGTTAGCCCATAGAATTTAGCTTCCATGTTCAAAATATAGCGAACTAATTCTTTCTCTATCTCATCGCCTATCACAGATCTCCGCCCTAATTTTATTTGTGTAGCTTCACCTGATACTAGTTCGACCCTTTTTGCTAAAAGCTGCTAAGTGGATCGAAACACATTAAAAGTTTTTGAGGCTTTGAGAGTACCCATCTCGTGCTGCCGGAAGGCTCGTATGGCGCGCTCCATATTGTCTGAGTCCCATTGCTTTCGCTTTTTTCTTCTCGCGTGATTTTTCTATGCATTCTGAAAAATTTTATATGATCTACAGATCATCCACATCCGTTCTAAATATGGGCTAGTAGCCCATAATAAAGACATAGGGGTAGCCCATATTAGAGAAAATGTCCAAAAAGCATCATTTAAAAGAAAACAAAATGCACATATCACAGCCTCATTATTTGGTTATTAGTTAGTCTAGAATTTATTGTGAAGGCACTGTTAAGTTTCGTACAATATGAAAAATAAACTCAATTGATAAAGTTCTGTGACTCTCAAAACTCGCGTCAATGGACAAGTGCAGTGCCATCTACACAAGAGATGTTTAACATTACCATCTACGATTTGCGATAATTAGTTACAAAAAACAGCATGAGATAGCCGAGAAACACAGCTAGCTCATATTACCAGTCCTAGTCCAGATTTGGTGACTTTACTTATCCTAAACAAATAATTCCCAAGATCGTAAACACACTGTATATCCTACCAGGCTCTGGCGGTCAATTATGGCAGAGCATGGTCTCATGATTTACTGAGAGCTGAGCAATCACCAGATATCTGCGAAAATATCTTCTACAGTGTCTTGACGGATATCTGTGACCGTTTATAGCGGTCTAAACGGTCACCAGATACTGGTGAGAATATATCCTACAGAAAGCTATCATCTGTGATCTATCATCTGTGACCGATCGTAGTCTCAGGATTTACAGGCGCTGCGCCGGCCAGACTAGATGACCGATATAATACGATTTTAGCCTTATGTGTCTCAGCGTTATGGCCCCACCCATTTGATTGGGTTTTTTCCCAATAAAAAATAGAACCCGGGTAGACAATTTGTTGATAATGTTAATACTAAAAAAAAATTAACCGTTTTGGAAATATGCGTTAGACATTTTTTTTTTTAATTTTTGTATTTTATCTCTGAAATACGAAGTTATTTATTTCAAATTATGTAGGTCCAAGTCTTTTGGATACCAATAATATCACCGTTCGTGTGTAACCATTGTTCTAGAATAGAATTTTGTTCAAATTCGAATAACTGTAGACAGTGAATTCTTTCGGAAAGAAATTTAATGTGAAAGTGTATTAAATCAGCGGATAATAAATAGTCTCTTATAAATTAAGTTTCTTACCCCACATTTTATATTCCACCAATTTCATATATTTTTTTAATAACTTCAGAGTTATATGACCCATTCTATTTCGTTCATATTGACTTTTATGAAACAATTAAATCCCGTTTATGAGATTCTAAACTATATGTAGTAGTTAAATATCAAATAATTCTTCGAAATTCTTCGAAAAGAAGACATTTTTATGTTTCACTTAGGTGTAACGATTCATTAGATATTTATTAAATTAATGTAACATTCATGTACATTGTGGTTATCACTGTCAATGAAAATGAACTTTTAAATATGGCTCATGGTTTAACCCTTTATAATAATCTTTTTGAAGCATGCAACAAACCTCGAAAAGTCCTAATAGTCCAGGAAATAGGTGTGCAAAATAGTGGCATTGGAGAAAGTTTTGCGGGAATTTTGTAAATTGGTGAGATTAATAGCTCTTGAGGTACTGTTTTTGAGGTCACATTTTGCGACTGAATTTTTTTTGCTGCAACCTGAAAAGGGTCCAAGAAAAGTGCAAAATTAATGTTTTTTTTTTACAAATATCTCCGCTTCAGTGCACTTTTTGAAAAATATTTCAATACCAAATTAAAGAGGAGTCCTCAAAAAATTTTTTTTCTTAGAATGAACGCATACGAGTTCTGCAAGTGAGCCTGTCCCCATATTTTTTTCTAAGACTACTATGTTAATTCTCTGTCAGTTTCTTTATTAGATTTTATGATATAACAGTTCCAAAATTACCAGGTGCTATTATGTTGCCCCATTTAAGTTCTATATAAAACGAAACAAGGAGTGGATTAGGTTATAGTTTAATTTTTGATTAATATAAATATTTGATGTGGCCAGCACATAACTTTCTGATACCAGTATATATCAGCGTGATGTAAAAAAAATCATTCTATTTAATTCTTCACTTACCACATGTCATTTTAATAATTTCTTCTTATTGACATTGACATTTTTGTAACTAAACTAGACATTTCAAATGTCAAACTGTTAAATTTATCCTAACCCGATTTTATGAGGTCAAATGTATAAAAAATTTAAGTTTACAGCTTTATTTTGGTAATTGGATAATATATTTTATTGGCTTGATATAGTAGACATGATTTATAATTTTTCATCAAGAATATATTTTTTTGTAAAGGCAAATACAAATAAGTTTGGGTCCTGTGGACCTCCTTTCAGCTGGCCAATTTTGTTCATCATCGAATTTATTATTATCTTTGGCCTTTAGAACATGTGTACGAAATTTGAAAGATTTATTTCAAAAATTGTGGCTGCTATCGCGATACTACAGACATGCAGACAGATTTTTTTTCCATAAAGGTATATTTTTTCATTATAATTCGTCGAGATTCGTCCAGAAATGTAATAAAAAATTGTAGTCTTTTTTTCCCGAAATTGTACCTTTTTTCTTCTTTCATTTATTGTGTCTCTTCTGGTGGTACCACATTCACCAAATTTAATGTGTCATCTAAAATGTTGTTGACAATTTTAACTGCCAAATTTGGGAAGTCTAGTATTATTCGAGTTATCACGCACACACACACACACACACACATACAAACACACACACGCACCGACAGACAACATTCGGAAATTAGTCAGAATGGATTCAGGGGGGTTCAAAACGTATAAATCAATGAAAATATCGAGGTAAAAAAAATCATGATTACTATACTTCCTTATATTAGGTATAAAAAAAGTAAAATTAATTACGCGGATGTTGATTTTAATAAATTTTACAAAAATGTTTGGAATATCAGAATGTCTAAGATTTCTATCCTTATAAGCATAAATATAAAAGTTGTTTTGATTTGAACTAGAGAAATGTCAATTAGGGAATTTTATAAATAACAAAATTCTAGAAAGATATTAAAAGATAAGGTCTATGAATTTTTTAAACAAGAAATAATAAAAAAATTCAGACATCTTGAAAATTCTAAAAGTGTTGCAGTCTTCACCACATCTTAGCAAGGAAAGCAAGAAAAAATCAAAACCTGATAAAGCCTAAGGTTAGTAAAATATTATTTACCTTGTGTCCTAATTATTTAAAGTAATATTTTGTTATACAGGGTGGACCAAATTAAATGGGATTTAGGGTTTTCTCTAATACTATGGCAGATAGACAAAAACCAATATAATTGTCTTGAGCTCGATTTTCGAGAAACAAACAATGGCGAAAACCGCGATCTCTATCTTTTTCGACTACCGAGCTACAGAGCGTTTTTGGATAATTGGCATTTTTGGATGACCTAATATTCTTAAGACACTTTTTTAAGTAAAATCCGTTGCTGAAAAGAAGAAAATTATGATTGCTTCAGTTTTCGAGATATAGACAAAACTTGTGTTTCTTTAAATGGAACATCCTGTAAATTATTTCATTATTCGATCACAACTTAATTAGCTTTCGAATGATATATCATATGTCATATTTATCTCTAGAAAAACTGGTTAATTTTCTAAAAATTAAATATATTTGTGAGGAGGCCATGGAAAACTATTAACAACAACAACACTTCTTATAATATAAAATAATTTTACAAAACTAAACTATAATAAATGTTGGGATTGCCTTCCATTAACATCTATGCATATTTATCGTATTTGTAATATTTATTGAGAAGGCCGTGGTAAAAAAAAGAAAATCGAAATAATCGTAAATGTCAAAAACTAATTTGTGAGTTAATTGTGAATGAGCATTTTTAAAAATGGTTCAATTTATTAATTATGAAAAATATAGTCTTTTATAGAATGTGGAGAAGATTCAAATTTAGCTTCCAGGCTTTATTTTAATAGGTAAGTTATAGACAGCAAAACTCCAAAAATGCCTCTTTAATAATATTTTTAGATATCCAGAAAAGAGACAGCCAGACATAAAAATAATCAAAAGGCTACAACAAAATTTAAAAGAGTTTGGATCATTTGCAAAACCTCGAGCAAAAATATATAATGAAGCAGGTAGAGAAGCTGTAGAAAACATTGTTTTAGAAACTAAGAGAAAATCCTAATATATCGTCTCGCTAAATACAGGAAATTTTAGGAATCCCAGAAACTGCCTTGCGTTGCTTAAAAAAAAATAAATTCAAATCCTACAAAATTAGGATTAGTCACCATCTACACCCAAACGACTTTCAAAGGCCTCTCGATTTTTGCCAGTGGTTTTTACGTCAGTGCAATGAAGTGCCAGGATTTGAAGGAACAATTATATGGACAGACGAGGACCATATAAGCAGTGCCGGAATTTTTAATCGGCATAATAACCTCCATTGGGTTTATGAAAATCCGCACGTAACACCTACAGTTAATCGTCAAGGATGATTTGGATTTGGTGTATGGTGTGATTTTATTGGATACCACATAATAGGTTCTCATTCTTTTCACGGTAATTTGAATATCGAAACTTACATTAACATTTTACGACAAGAAATAGAGCCCTTTGTAGACAATATGCCTGTTAGACAATTTCAAAGATTATAATTACCAACAAGATGCCGCCCCAGGTCATACGTCAAATGAAACACGAAATTATTTAAATGCTCAATTTGTGGAGGATTGGATAGGTATCTGTATATCACTCAGGAATAGTTTATCAATGTCTAGTTAGCTAAGTTAACTAAATTGATAACTAACAATTAATTTAGCTAACTGGGCATTAATAAACAGAATATAATTTAGATATTGTTAAATTTTTAGGAAATAATTGTCATCTTTTGTGGCCAGCTAGATTTCCCGATATAGCCCCTGCCGACTTTTGGCTTTGGAGTTATTTACAAAATATTATATATAGAGAACGTTCTAATAACATAGATGAATTGAAAAATAAAACATCAGCTGCGTTTCGGACAATAACTCCTGTCATGATCAGAAATGCAACAAATGCTGTAAGGAGGTGTCAAAAATGCATAGATGTCAGTGGAAGATAATTCGAACATTTACTGTAGTTTAGTTTTTCCTATTTTTGGCAAAATTATTTTACATTATAAGAAGTGTTTTTATTGTTAATAGTTTTGCATGGCCTCCTCAGAAATATATTTAATTTTTTGAAAATTAACCACTTTCGGTAGAGATAAATATGACATATTGCTACGTTATGCGACGCAATGAGACGTTAATTCATGTTGGGATGCCAAATGTAACGTTGTACATGTACACGTCCAATATGTGACATTGTGTCAAAATAAAATTGAACACCTTACCAGTCCTCGGTTAACTCGTTATATCTCAGTTTGGGTTACCAGTATCATACAGGCGAAACTGGTACTTTCAGCTTCTCAGTGCTCTAAATTCAAGAAATAAACAACTTTATATTTTTAAAGAAACCTATTCTGGGATTTTAAACATCATAAGTTTAATAAAATATTTAATTATATCAAGTCAAGTTAATCAGCCAGGTTTAAAAAAAGAAAATTATGTACAATTAGGCATGTGAAATTTTAAAATTTATAAACTATTCCCAAACAAAGGTATATAATACCAGTAGGTAGATTTCACCAAATGCAATTGCATGTAGTTTACATAAAACCACATAAGAAAAATATTTATATATAGATAACACTACTATTACAATTCATGGATCTCTCACAGATCTAATTTGACTGGTCCATACTGACATCATGAGTACCCGTACTAAATTTAAATTTGATTAAGTAAAACTAAACAAAAAAAAAATAAAGTGCACAGTAAAAAATGATTAATTATTTACATTAAGGTCAAAATTTTGAATACGTACATAGAGTAAAAAAAAAGAATAAGACTTAACTTAACCTCCGAGAGTGGGAAAATGTATTCAATCTTTTTGGTTTCTTCAATACCAGACTAATATTGTTCCATTAACCAAACTGCAGTATTACAAAAACTCGACGATGAAATTAATTGGCTCTTGACTTCCAACACTTGTCGAAAACACAAATCAACCCTCTATTCCAGCTCCACTTTGTACCTTAGCAAGACTGGACAAAATCCCATTCCATTACCATACAGCCAAAATTATATATAAAACCATATACAAAAAAATAAAAGAATTTCCTAGGCACCATAAAAAAACGGAAATACTTTTAATTACCAAGTAGAACCCATTAAGTTTACCCAGTGAAAAAACATCATAGCCCAGTGATAGTTGCCTAAAGTTTTAATAAGAAGCACAAGTACTTATTAATTATTATTGTCTTACTTTAAATAACTTACCCTTCCTATAGGCCACAATCCTAAGTTAATACACATGTTTAATTGTAAAATCCATCCAGCATTTAGCTGACAAGATAGTAAGTAGCAGCATCCTTTAAATTGATGGAAGAAATAATCCCGAAACAACGATGATTAACATCCACTAAGATATATTCGGATTTTAAATTTTAATCTCTCACCACTACTATGTACGTCCTTTCACTAAGACAACATACTAAGAAGAGATGGAATTCAGCTATAAGGTGATACATTGACAGAATATACAGAAGTCACCAGCCAGAAAATACCAAGGTCTGTCACATGTCGAATGAATGTGAAATTATATAAACACGTATCAATACTTATCAAAACGAATATAAAATATAAAACGTTAATTAGAAAAGTTAGAAAGATAAGAAAATTATATAAAGTAATATTTGTGCAAGGTGAATCATAAACACCAAGGCCTGTAGGATATTCAAGGCGAATCATAAAATACCAAGGCCTGTAAGATTCGGTAATTTGCAGAATCCATAAGGTTTGTCGACCCTAGTGCTAAAAGCTGAAGTGCGTTCCATTAATGTAATTAATGTACTAACCTACTTAGCTGAAAGAAACGGTCTAAGTAGTAACAGTCTGGGATGACTCTGAAAACAACCCAACTATTGTCCAAATTATTCCATAGTTACTCGTTTCACATACAAGGTGATGATCTTTATAACGGAAGAAGTCGATATTGAACAGACGAGCTCACGTGACAACAGATCAACTCGGTGTGCAACCCTGGCAACAATTGAACAGTGCCAACAACATTCGAATAAATGACATTTAGAATTGGTGGCACAATTTAAGTATCATCCCCAATTAAGAAATTAAATATTTCTAGAAAGAACACATAACGAGTAAAAGATAATCCATATAACCTATGGTAAGTAATACAATTTCAACTAGACATTACAAAGTTACATTGTTTGAGTTTATTTTAGGCAGTCTGTTATCTCACAGGACAACCAGTTCAATAAAACAGGTAAACAACGATGACCATGCAACATTAGGAAGGATATAACTTATTAATTTATCAATAAGAAACTAATGCTCGCTTTTCATCTAGCTTAAATGTCATCCCATACCTCTATCAGAGATCAGAGATGTTAAACAGAAACCATGACGTCTACGAAATAACCTTGAGACGTGACCTTTTAATGCAAATGGTAAAATATTACTAATAATAATTCTTGTGAAGAAAATTTTGAAAATGTGACGTTAAAAATGTAATTTATAAATAAAGTTAATGAATTAGTTGATTTTTATACTTAATATACATAAATATTTTTCACAATGATGAATTCAATCGAAACATTTACTCCCCTCTGTTTCGGTAAAAAAAAATCGAAGATTTTTTTCCAAATGGAATGCTATAAAAGAAAATTTAAAATTGCCTTTACACAAAATAACTACATTAAAAAGTAAAACTGCAGATTAATATGGAACAAACCAGTCTGGTCCCGAAAATATCCTGATATTAATTATCAAGAGATTTATCAGGTTTTAAATCTTTGACATGCCAAGTACCTTTAAAATTGCTAGTATCATCTTCAAGTTCATAAACATTTATACCAAGTTTCTTTTTAATTCTAAAAGACCCTGTATATTTTTTGCCTAACTTCTCTGAGTCATCTTTAGCAGCACTTGACAATGTATACTCTTTTATCCAGACAAAATCTCCTTCTTTAAATTGAACAGGCCTATGCCTTAAATTATAATTATGCTTTGTTTTTATGTGAGCTGCTTTTAATTTTTCTTTTACAAATTTTCTAAGCTCATTTAATTTATGTTCCCTACCTTCAGATATATCTTGATTATTATTAATATTATCATTAACACAATTTGTTTTGTCTCTATCTTGTTGATAGTCATTACCACTGGTAATCATTTCATAGTCAAAATTTATATAAAATAAGGAGATTTTTCTGTAACCTCATGTTTAGCAGTTCTATACGCACAAGCTAACTTAGCAAGATGAAAATCCCATTTCTTGTGGTTTTCTCCCACATAAATAGTTATCATGGTTTTAATTATTCTGTTAGCTCTTTCTGTAAAATTAGGTTCTGGATGATAAAGAGAGTTAAATAATAATTTTACGATATATTCATTCATTAGTTTTTTAAATTCTTTGCTTTTAAATTGAACACCATTATCACATTACAGATATTCTGGAGTACCAAACAAAAGAAAAACCTGCTCTTTCATAATTTTAACTATGCTTCTGGCAATTACTTTTCGCAAAGGAAATGAAAATATAAACTTACTAAAATAATAACAAAATACTAAGATATATTGATGTCCTTTAGAGCTACGAGCCAATGGTCCTATCAAATCAGTTGCTATGTATTGCCAACACCTATCAACTTTAGGTTTACTTCCCATTTCTCCTGCTTTAAGTTTTTGTTCAAGTTTGTGTTCTGAGCAGATTTTACACTTATTTACATACTTAGAGATATCTGATTTCATACCAGGCTAAAAAATATTTTGATAAAATACGATGATAAATTTTTAAAAATACCTAGATGTCCACCAGTAGTAGGATCATCATGAAATGTTTGTAAAATCTCTTTACGTTTAACTATAGGTAGTACACATTTCCAGTTTGATATGACAGAGACATTTTTGCTAGTATGTTTATACAGCTTTTCGTCGTCAGATACGCGAAAATTAGGATATTTCAAAGGGTTTGAACGAACTCTTAAAATCATTTTCTTATACCAAGTGTCTAATTCTTCAGATTTTGAATTAATTTCAGACACTTCTGGAATAGCACGAGATAAACAATCTGGTATTATATGCATTTTTCTAGGTCTATGTGTTATAGTGAAATTAAATTGTTGCAAACATAATGCCCATCGTCGTAAACGACCTTGTGAATTTGTGAGATTATTAAGCCATATGTGGTCAATAATAACTGTAAAATGAGTGGCGTCAATGTAACAACACCATTTTTCACAACTCCAAAGTACACTTAAACATTCAAGTCCCCCTAATTGAAAATTTACTTTCATTATTGGTCAGTGCCCTAGATAAATAACAAATAACATGTTCTTTACCATCATAAAATTGGCTTAAAACGGCTCCAAGTCCATGTGAACTAGCATCGCATTGTAAAATGGATTCATAATCGAAATTAGGACAAGAAAGTATAGGAGCACTAACAAGTAAATTTTTTTATTTTTGTAAACGCTTGTTCACACTCCGGAGTCCAAATAAATTTAACTTTTTTACGTGTTAGATTAGTAAATGGCTCTATAATACTAGATAAGTTAGGAATAAATTTTCGATACCATGAAACCATTCCACTGAGTCTGCGGACTTCTTTTGGAGTTTTTGGTCTAGGAAATTCTACTATAGCACTAACTTTTTCTGGATCTACATGTAGACCATTTCTGTTTACAACATAGCCAAGAAATTTAAGTTCACTGGGACAAAAATTACATTTTTCTCTATTTAAAATTAAATTTGCAAAATCCGGTGTTACAATTATCTCATCTAAATATTTAAATATGGTTCTAATTCTGGGTCAAATAATGTATCAACTAAAAATTGAAATGTGGCAGGTGCATTTGATAAACTGAAAGGCATTCTTACAAATTGAAATAATCCCCTCTGCCAGGAATTGTAAAAGCGGTATATTTTTTGCTATGTTCTGACATTTTTATTTGCCAATATGCACTTTGAATATCTAAGGTAGTGAGATATTTTGCATTGCCCAATTTATCGAGAATAGAATTAATTCTTGGTAATGGATATGCCCATTTTTCTGTTATTGATTTAAATCTACACAAAAATGATATGTGTTACCTTTTCTTGGAACCATTAATATTGGTGAATTCCAGCCACTGTCATTCTTTTCTATCACCCCTAACTCTAACATTTTAGTGACTTCGTCATCTATTTTTTTCTGTATAAAAGGACTTACAGAATAACATCTTGATTTAATTGGTGGGCTTTCTGTTTTAATTTCACGTTCTACTACTGAGGTACAGCCTGTTTTTATACCCTTAGTAGATTCAAAATAATTATCAATAATTTTATTTAAATTTGTTCTTTGCCCAAAAGTGAGGTTATCAGATGTTTTTATAGAATTTATTTCAAAATTATTACTGTTTTCATTTACAAAATACCATTCTCCTTTTCTTAAATCTGGGATTAAATTCATTTTAATCCAAAATATAGCACCCAAGACTAGATCATGACGTAATTGTAGTATAACGTAAATATTAAAAATGTGAACTATATTTTTTAATTTAATAGGAACTTCCATATAACCAATGCAGTCCAATTTCTGGTTATGGGCAACAGTGCAAGAATGTAATGTAACTTCAAAATTACGAAGTAGATTTGAGCTTTTTTTCGTTCATAAATACTTTATTTGCCCCAGAATCTAATAAACCACTTATTTCCCAATCATAGACTGAAACATTTATATAGATACATTCTCCCTTACAAGCTTGATTAATTGTATATTCTAAAATTGGTTTGTTATGTTTTTAAAAATTGTCAAACTCTCAATCAATACAAGAAAATTTAATATCATTATGACAGTTACTATTTACGCCCCACGTTGGGCGCCAAAATTCTACGCTATTCATTAAAATGAGACAATATGATATACTGTTGGAAAGCTAATTTAAGTTGTGATCGAACAATGAAATAATTTATAGGGTGTTCTATTTAAGAAAACACAAGTTAAGTCTATATCTCGAAAATAGAAGTATGCATAATTTTCTTCTTATCAGCAACGGATTCTACTCAAAAAAGTAACTTACGAATGTGTTACTCGATTTTCAAGCCGACACGTGATAATTGAGATATAGAGGTCATTCAAAAATGACAATTTTCCAAAAACGCTCTGTAGATCGGTAGTCGAAAAAGATAGACGATCGCGGTTTGCGGCATTGTTTGTTTCCCGAAAATCGAGCTCAGGACACCTATATTGGTTTTTGTCTATCTGTCATAATTTTAGAGAAAACCCCAAATCTCATCTAATTTAGTCCACCCTGTACCTTATGGAATTGAGATCTTAGATAATTAAATTTTTAAGGCCTTGGTTTTCCACCTATTTTCCATTAAGACATCTTGAGAATTCTGAAAATGTGGCCGTCTACACCACATTTCTGGCAGAAGAAGGAAAATTAATGCCTAATAAATCTTAAGTCTCTATATCTTTTTAGTTTTTTCATCTATTTTCCATTAAGTGACATCTTGCAAATTCTGAAAGTGTGGCCATTTACACCACAGTTTTGGCAGAAGAAGGAAAATTAAAGCCTAATAAAACCTAGGTATTTCTCTTTTTTAGTTTTCTCCACATATTTTATATTTACTTGTTGCTCGACAGTTTGAGCTTAGATAGTTAATGCCTAGTGTGGTGGAAATATTTACAAAGATCTGGTATCCTAATAACCGATACAAGTCCATAGAGCGAGAGCTTCGGTGGCGGATGAATAAAATCCAACCCGTGGCATATTTATTTGATGATTGGCTCGTCTAGGTTCAGTGACTTGTTGGATGTCTTAAATAGCCTACCTGCAATTTTGTTTTGTTTGTCTGCATGTGAGACGTTATCAAGCAGATGTGACTTATGGGAATGCATAATAACTTGAGGAGCATTGAGGATCTCAATCCATGAAAACGTTTCTTTTATATCCACTATTATATCCATCCAGGCGGGTAATCTAGGAAAAGAACAGAAATACAAGCACAAGAATTTAATTTTGCTCAAATTTAATGTATATTAAGTTAAATTCATTTTTTACTTAACCTTGTGTACAGTTTCCTTCATGCAAACTCAAGACAGCTGTTTTGAGTACACAGCCTTAGCTAAAGCTAAATTATACATTATATATATACTGATAATAACTTACCTGTACATTTGAATATTCTCATATTATCCCATGGAAATGTAATGAATTAATAGTTTTTTTTTGCGGTACTTGTGCCTGTGAACCATTTTTTTTTTTGGATTATAAATTATGTACTGTCAATGGACAAATAACGATTTGATTTCCTGTTCGTGCATTTGTTAGTTGGTGTTGGTAATTTTTATATATACCTCTGGTTATAATGTGTATTGTCCCGAAATTTTAATCGCCATAATCAGCTGATAATACGTCAATCTCACTACCTACTTGATTGGCTAATAAACTTGCATTTTTTCTGTTTATTATTTGCATTTGTTCTTTACACATTTTTTGTATTTATTATAAACAGGGAATTATACATTTGCACATTTATTTATAATTAAATTTACACATTGTACATATTTATTATATAGGGTGTTAAATATATACTTGCAAATTTAGTAGTCATTAAACTTAAGATTTTTCTATTGACACGCTGTTTAGCTACTCTTTGTTCCATTTGTGTTGTTCCCCATTTCCCTTAGATTTTTACCGGCTGACTCCCGCCGTACCTTACGTAATACAATAACAGCTGACCTGACCCATGCCCACAGGTCTGCAGACTATATAGCTATCGCACAGTGCGTTGAAATAACGTTACAATATATCTAGGTAAAACATAATCAAGTTGAATTAAAATAAGTTAAAAGATAATACAAATAATGCTAAATATAAAAATGTACATAAAATTTATAATTAGTATTCCCTTTTAACTACTGTGAGAATTGTTTCTGTTTATCTAAAAATTTAAAACCGACGATATGCTTACGTAAATTAATTTACTTTAAATTGGTATATTGTGAAACAGGGCTTTGCTGATGATTTAATAATTATTTTTCCACTACACATACGGCAACAGTACAAAAAACGTATGGATGCAAAAATAATTAGATTTTGTATAAATTATGAATACATTCTATGGTAACTAAAATTATAAATCACTCTAACGAATATTATTCTAAGTGAAAAACTTACAAATCTATTTTTGACGTAGGAAAATAACATGTGTTCCTTATCAGAATAATTGACATTTGATGCGACGAAACGGAAAATTATCTAATTTATGCAAGAATAAATAGCTTCTAAATCTGTTTTACAGAAATATTATAAATGTGTTTTCCATCATAATAACTGACATTTTGCATGACAAAAATTACAATTATTTAATAAACATCTACTGAACTGGTTTTAGTTCACTTATTAAAATACTCTTATAATAACATGATATAATAAAATAGTAATGTTGCTCAAAAAGGTGCTACCAAAATTTTGTTATCTTCTAAAGTATACTACTTAATTTTAAAAACTGGTGATTGGTGAATAACTTTTATCTAATTTATTGGATGTTTATATGGTGTTTGATGAAAACTGATTAAAATTACATTATCTTTAATTTAGCATTTCTGGATTTAGCGAAAAAAAATCTATGGGTAAAACATGTAATTTTAAAAAATGCTGAGACGTTACATTCGTTATCATACTTAAATAACGTGCATACGCCGAAAATTTTACTGTCGCTCTAAGAAATTCAAGGGAAACCCTGCCAACCATATTGCGACAGAACAGCCAAGTACACCTAACTGATAGGCAAAAAGCGAGCCATTTAGCTGACCAGTTTGAAAATAAACATAATATAACGGTCCCAGCAATTTAGAACACGACCACGTAGAAAATATAACAAATCCAGTTTTAATAACCAAATTCCACTCACGCGACAGCAATACTTGGACATCACGACTAAGTATTCTGAACTCATACAGCTTATCAAGACGTTACTTAATTAAAAAGTCCCCGGAGGGGGGCAGTGATTATAAGTTTCTCAAGAATCTACTGAAGAAAACGGTACTGCAGTTTATATAAATCGTTAACGGAATGTTACGCCTGCAACACTGGCCACTCGAATGAAAAAATGCTGTAGTGACCCACATCCCAAGGCCGGGAAAGAACCTTTAACAAACTATAGACCAATCTCATTTCTTTCGAGCATCTCTAAACTAATTTAAACTATCATCTTGAACAGCATAAACACTGTTCAGGATGTTCTAAACATTGAGGACAATCTTCAACTTTGGATTTAACTGGGGACACTCAACAGGTACTAAGAATTGTGTACGATATCAAGGTGTAGTACAATCTTGGAAAGAGCACCGCTATGGTGAATATTGAGAAAACTTTCGATATTGTATGGTGCCGGGGCTTGGCTCATCCATAAATTACATACTTTTAACTTTCCTGGACACCTGCTAAGACTCATTCACTCCTACCTGAGCGGCAGGACGCTGCCGGTTCGAGTGTCTAATATTCTCTTAATTTGCGGGATATTCGCGCAGGAAGGACGCAGGGGTCGTTTCTCGCATCAGCATTAATCACCCTTTACACTTCTGACTTTCCACAGTTTTCTAACATGAAACTGGCCATGTACGCCAACCATACGGCCATATACAGTCACAGCTGATCTGCCCAAGTAGCGAACCAGCTGTTAAAGGTCACATTGTCCAGAGGCGGCGAACTATGCTCAATGGAAGGTGAATATAAACGGGGTCAAGACGAAGGCTATAGGGTTTACTAAAAGTTTTAAGAATAATAAAATCTTGCCGCCAATTTTGTGCTCAAATTCAAACCAAACAAATCGTCAATATTTAGGGTTTAATTTGGACAAAACTTTTTTAAAACACACATGGTCATGTTAATGTGTGTCATAAAAGTTAAGCCTTTGTCCAAATGAACCCATAAATACGTTTCTTTTTTTTATTTGAATTTGGATTGGTTTGAGTATGGTCATACTCAAAGTCTATTCCTTGTCAAACAGCTTGTACCCGCTCATAGCAAGGAATAGCAGACTAAATACGACAAATAAGAAATTAGTATACATAAGTATATTGAGACTAGCGCAAAGATATATAGCTCCGGCATGATGCAGAGTGTCGGTGACAAATATGCACTTATTAAAAGTTTTGGAAAATAATGTTTAGGCCTTATGAAAAATTCTACATGGTATACATCCATCAGGGAGTTGCATAAGCTTTTTCTCGACATAATATCACTAGCGAACTACTTCAGAAAGTTTCGCAAAATTTCTGCACCCATCAATTGAAGAATATTTCGCTAACAGCCAATACTACACAAATTAGGGATTATAACATACCATTTGGGATCAAAACAAATTACCTATCATTATCGATATTTCGGCAACTCTTTTAGATCATTTATCAGCAAAATTCAAAATTTACACTTTCTTTTTTCTTTTCATTTTGTTGATTTTTTTCCTTCAAAATTATATATTTTTTTTCAAATTTATCATCTCTAATCAAAATATTTCAGAAACACCATATCATCCTGAAACTAATTTAAGGTTCTTTCTAAGGATTTTTCCCTTGTTAGCTTTAGCACAATATTAAAAATTAAGTGCGCGTCATATGTTACAATTAACTTAAGAGCAAAACATGTTAATTAATTATTTTAATTTTAAGTATTACTCCAAAATGTTAGTTATAAGCAAAAAAGTATAGAAAGTCACTGCGGGATGAGATATAACAGGAAGAAAAGGATCACGGGTAAACCTTGGGTAAGAAATACTACGCAGGTGGCTATAGTTGCCTCAGTGGCAACATTGTCTGTTGCCCTATAAACATGGGGTCTCTCAATTGCAACTACAAATGAGTGACTGACTTCCTGTCAGTGGTTTAATTTGTGTTGTTGAACCTAAGTTGTGCCTACCCTTACAACTTACAGCCGTCTTGATAACGAAACGAGTAGTGACTCAGAAACACGTCTTTGCGGATTCATCTTTTTTTGCGGGCATTACCCATGATCCTTTTCTTCCTGTTAGTTATAAGATTAAAAGTTCCCTGAAGAATACAAGTTAGCACAAGTAAATAAATTTCACTAGCCTTCTCCGACCACATCCCCGCCCAACCGCTCAACTGTCACGTGGCTTAACGTAAGGAGTCGTTTGGCGTTACGGACATGAGAATCCGGAGGGGAAATTATTGTATTATTTAATTTAGGAATAAAATTGTTTTAAATTTGAATTTCAATTGGAATTGAAATTGTGACTTCCTGTATGATGGTAATTACACCGCCCATCGGTGAAATATTGGATATATTGTCATCATAAGAAGTTTAAAATCTCTGAGTTGGAAGACACTTTAAGGTACTTCGATTTTTTGCTATTCCCCTTGAGGTGGGTTGCTCTTGCTATGGATATTATTTAAGTAGAGGTGCAGTAATTTTAACAGCCAATGTTCATCTGTAGTTTTTTTTTATCTTAGTTTCATCTGATGATGTCGACTAGCCAGGATGATATTACCTGCACCGAGGACAGACTCTTGTTATTGTTATCCATAAGTATAGGTAAAACATTTTAGGTAATGCATTTATGATATCTTATAAAATATAAAATATGTTCCTTTAAATGATAATGTAGTACCACATTTCTTACTTTAAAGCGATAATTCCCATTACCTAAGAAGTACATGAGTGAGATACACTGCTAGATATTTTTATTTTTTGAAATTCCTCGGATATGATTCACTCCATTGTAATCAGAGAAGCAGAACCAAAAATAATGTTTAACTAAATAAATGTCTACGCAAGTATCCTAAAATTACAACTGTATTTACTTTAAAATATTATTATGAATTATTTCTGTATTATCTAGAAATATGCTAAGTGCGTTTGCTTCATATTCAAATCATAACTAATATTTATTTCTTTTCTGAAGATCGCTTACATAAGATTAAACATTTTTCATTTAACAGTACATTAATCAATTATATAGTTTTTAAAATTTAAAGAATTATAAATCTTTAAGGACTAAGTATAGATCAGAGACGTAATATTATTCTCGAGTTTTGTTTTTAATTCATTTCATGTTTATTGAAATCAAAATGAAACTCTCAGTCTCAAACAACCTATTCTATATGTAAATTTATCATCTTGTCAATTCGCGATTAGTAGAGGGTAGAGAATCTACTTTACAGTTATGTAAATTTGTTTTAATAACTTAGAAAATATATCAACTGTTTCACAATTGTCAACATAAAAAGTCTGTTATGCCTTAAGAAGGATAATAATCTGACGCCTCTTGTGTGTAAGTAGCAATTGGATATTGTTAACTGAATTATTGTCATGGCAGTTAGTACTTATAAAATTCCTAAGTCATAAATAAAGTCGACCTATTTGAATGCAGTCTGGCGAGAAGCGATAAAGGTGGACGTACGTCAATCGTCGCGCACTACGCTACCAACAGGTTTCCAGCGCCCAGTCAAGCACAGACGATACCCTGGAATGCTACACTTATTTTCAGAAGTTAATCAGCTACACTGGGGTGCAGGCGTACCCATAAATAAAAGCTGGCTAATTTTTGTCAAAAAATTTTTATATTTGAAAATAACTAAAAGAACAACTTAAAATATAATTCGAAAATATGTTTTTTTTTCACAGCAATATTTTACAAATTTTCTTTTGATGTTCCAAACAAATGAATTTTTTGCATACTGCGCAGTTGACCCAGGATTTTCGATCTTTGCTTCTAAGGCAAAATGTGCATCTACCCGTGGTACTATGTGGCCTTATTGGTACTTCTTTTGCAGGGGTTATTTTTAGTACATTGCATATAGTTTGGCGGAGTTCACGCCTCAAAGTTGGAATTTCCAAACGAGGTTTCACTAAATCAAGTGCAAGTTTTTTTAAGTAAGCTCTTCTGTTGGTGATGATTTCTTTATCCGGTGCATCAGAGCCTCGTAAAAGGACCAACGACGTGTCTTTCTACCAGTAGAATAAGTGTGACACAGTTGGTCCAAAGTGTCCACACCTCCCTTAGTGGAATTATAAAATTTTATAATTTCTGGTAATTTGGTGGTATATGGCTAATCACCTTTTTCGTGCATAGTCGAGAGTATAATAACAGTGTTTTTTTAGTGTAAGATTCTCACTATAGCAAAACATGGCGGAATTTATCGGTCTAGCCTTGAGATCCAAAAATGATGGAGGAATTTCTGTTTTATTTTTCCTCAAGGTACCTACAACCGTAATTTTTTTTTTCTAAAAGGTTCTTTGCCGTCTGTATAGATGTGAACCAGTTGTCCATCGTCAAATTCTATTTGTTCCTTAAAAAGAAGTGGTAAGTTTATCGCAATAATACTGGGCGACAGGAATATTATTTGGTGTGAAGTTTTTGCCTATATAAATTTCAGCGTTGAGTACAAAAGCCGTTTTAGCATCACAGCACATCACAATTTTAATCCCATATTTATCGGGTTTTGAAGGAATGTACATTTTAAAAGGGCATCGCCCTCGAAATCCAACCAATTGTTCATCGATCGTGGTTTATTCTGAAGGTACATATAGATTTCCCATTTTGTTTATAGATCTCTCAAACACCTCCTGAAATAGTGCAAGTTTGTCGGTTTCTCTTCTTTGAGCTCTAGTGTCTTTATCGTCAAACCGGAGGCAGTTTACTAAAAATCTAAACCGTGCTTCGGGCATTGTTGCTCGAAATATTGGTATACCACTGTCTTTATCAAATAGTTCTTTGGTAAATACTCCACTCTCTTCATTACGCCGGCATAATAAAATAAGTCAAAGAGAGCCTGAATTTCAACATTGTTGGTGTTCTTGGTGTAGAAAGGTCGTGATGTATCCTTGGTATCACTATTGTTCATATTTTTGGCATAATTCAGTCTTTGAATTGTTATTTCTTTGTTGGTATATTCTGTGATTTTATCCAGATTTTCTCTGGTGATACATAAATGCCACGCTTCTATTCCTGATTTTATTTGTCTTGACTCATTTTTGTTTCAGGTAAATGCAAAACGAGATTTCTTTTTGGTGTACGGCGAACTGAAACTCCTTTTACGCCTAACCATTTGAAACGATTTTTACCCCTTGGTTTGGTGGGAACCTTTAAAACTTTAACTTTATCTCGGTCCGCCAGCTGTATTTGTGCCAACGGCTCATCGTCTTCAGAATCAGAGGCGGGTGGTAAGAGATCCTTAGATTGAGAGTTGTCTTCATTTCCAGACTGTTCGTCCTCATTGGGGTCCTCGTCTTCATTTTCAGACTTTTCGTCCTCATCGGGGTGGTCATCTTTAAAATCTGGTATAATGACATCGTCCTCATCGCTGTTGTTCTGAGAACTCTCATCCTCGGATTCAGAATCAAAGACAATACGATTCAGTTCAAATATATCATCAGGGTTTGTGAGGTCAAAAAACTTTTTTTGAGAAGCCATTGCTTGTGTGATCTAAAGAAAAACAACAAATAAATTAAAACCTAACATAATAATAAATAAATAAGTAAAACTAATATACGAGCTAATATACTTATATGCGAAACAAATATTTTATTCTGCTACACTGGGGCACACCTGTACCCAAATATCGAATATCTCTAAGATGAGAAACGCAGTGATGTCACCAATCTTACACATGAACTAACGCATAATGTGATGAAAGTACTCAAGAGCCCACGACCGCAGCTCCATCTACTTCCGATTGGCGGGACTTTTAAATGAGGCTGGGGTACACCTGTACCCCTAGTAGCATTCCAGGTATACGTACGTGCGAACGGGGATTATATTTTCGCAAATGTATATAATGTGAAATGTCAGACGTTCTTTACCTTCGCTCCTTAAATATACTAATTTTTCTCCCAATTTCCAGATCTAAAATATGCTGGATCGGTTTATACTGCCATGTTTGTGAAAAACAGTTGATATGCTGAAGTGAACATATCTTGTAAGTGCAAGCCATAAACGAAAATCGTACCCAAAAATATCCGTATTGGAAATTTATCTATGACTTAATTTTAAAGTTAGTGTGGAATACCTCAGTAGGTAATAGACAACGCATACTCGTTAATTCGGTCTGGCCGTTACCTAATAATAATAATAATATAATAAAAATAGTAACATTTATATACTCAAGAATAAGTACTACAAAATATAAAACTGACATGTAATATAGATAATTAATGTAAATAAATATGATTTAAGTTCTACAAATAGTTATGGCTTGTTTGTAGAACATACACACACACACATGCGCGCGCACACACATATAAACACATGCACGCGCACACACACACATACACACACACACATACACAAGCACGCACGCACGCACGCACGCACGCACGCATGCACACACACACACGCGTGCACGCATATACACATACCTACTTTTCTTTTTTGTCAGTATCGATTCCATAATGTAACAATTTTTCCAATGTGTTTGTAACAATGCATGCAAAATATTATCAAAAACAAAGTTAAAGGTAACAAAAAATAAGATTTAGCAAAGGTGCTTCGGATTAAGTTAAGATACATTACTAAAATATATACGAACGTCGAACATAAAGGCTAATTTTAAAAAGTAAATTATTTACAATCATATATGTACATTTAAGTTAAGATACATTACTAAAATAGATGTGAACATAAAGGCTTATCTTAAAAAGTTCATTATTTACCATCATATATGTTTAATTGGTAGGTATAAAATATTTGTTTAATAAAGTAGAAAAAAATATATAAATAACAACTTAATAAGGTAGGTACAATATAAAATAATTTTAGTAAGATTAAATTAGATATTATAACACATATTTTTTAAATCAATGATGCTGTGAATATCCAATCTAGGTGTTTCAGAAATCCACTTTTTTACTTCTTTTTTATACAAGTGTTTAGAATTTATGTTTAATTCTTGGTGGTAATAAGTTGTAAACTTTCGGCCCTAATTATGTGAAACATCTTTGCGCAATTGATTTTTTAACTTTAGGTACAACTGTAGCATTTATTTTATATCGGGTGTTGTGGTCATGTTCGATTGCTCATAGTTCGTTTTTATTATTATATTGTCTAACGAGTAAAGTTTGACAGTATAGATGACGCGTATCAAATAATTTAATTTCGGTAAACAAAGCGTCTGTCGGGTAGATCCAATGATTTTATACACAGTCTTTATAATTAACTTCTGTATGATTTGTAGGTTATTTAAATGAACATTACTTGCCGCTCTCCATGATATTATAGCGTAATTGATATGAGACTCTGCTAGTGCATGATACAGTATCTTCATTTGTTTTATTTGGGATAGATGTTTAAATTTGTATAGTACTGTTCTTAATTGTTTACAATATAATTTATGTGAACGTCCCATTTTAAATTATTATCGATAAAAATTCCCAAATGTATCAACTTTCGAACTGATGAAATACCAATTTTAGATCCGTTTAGCTTTATTTCTATTGTATTATAGTTCGGTAGACATCTATTGTATGCAGTGAAGGCCACGCAGTAGGTTTTGCTATAGTTGACTGTCAATAATTTACTATTGAACCAATAGAAAATATTAGATAGATCATTTTCCACAGTTTCTTTTAGTAGTTCCCAATCATTCCCACTGTAAAGAATTGCAGTATCTTCAGCAGAACTCACTATGTCGCCTTTTGTCTTCAATGTAAATAAGTCTTTCAAATAAATATTGAAGAGTATAGGTCCCAGAACGACTCCTTGAGGAACTCCATATTCGACTATTTGCATATCGCTTAATGTGTCATTAATTATCGTGCACTGACTTCTATTGGTTCAGTAGCTCTGCATTAGCTTATATGAAGTTCCCCTAAAACCAATTTTCTCCAATACGTTGTAGTAGTTGTAGATGACTAACCGTGTCAAATTCCTTTGCAAGATCTACGAAGACGCATAGCACAGGTTTTCTATTATCCATATATTTATTTATTTTTGATGTTATATGTGCAATTGCATCCTGTGTATACCTATTCTCTCTAAATCCAAACTGCTTGTTGAATAAAATATCATAATTGTTTAAAAAAATTTCAATTATTTTTTTTTATATTTTTTCAAAAACTTTTGCAATCAACATTTGAAATTAAAGATATGGGCCTATAGTTAGTCACCTCCAATTTGTCCCCTCCTTTAAACAATGGTTTTATAATCGCAGCGTTAAAGGCTAATGAGCGCACTGCGGTATGAAATGATTTATTTATCAGATATGTTAGCGATAATGAAATTTCACTTGCAACGTGTTTAAGGGCTTCTGGTGTTAAGATGTCTAGACCAGGAGCCTTTTTTATTTTTTAGTGATAGGATGGTTTTTATACTTCAGCTTCATCTGTGTCAGCGAGAAAGACTGAATTGGGTGTATATTCAACTTTAGATTGTATTTCTCGATTATTATTATTGTTATAAATTCTATTAGCTAACTTTTTTCCCATTTCTTTAAAATAATTACAAAAAGTATTTGATAATTTTTTCTGGTCTGTTAGTAGATATCCTCTTCTCTTTTTATTTTAAATATTTCTTGTTTTGTGGTAGTATCATATGTTATTTCTTTTATCGATTTCCACAAATTTCATGACACGTTTTTATTTTCGTTAATAATTTTTCGATAGTAATTAAATTTAGCTTTTTTTTATTAATTCGTGTAATTTATTTTTATACTTTTTTAAATTCAGATTTATTTTCTATAGTGGGATTTCTTTTCATTTTTTTATAAAGGTCATCTTTTCTATTAATGGAGTTGATTAAACCCGTTGTTATCCAATTTTTTCTCTTTTGACTTTTATTTTTAATTTTGATATCTTTAGTACATACATGAATATATTGGCTTACTTTATTAATAAATAATTCTGTGGCTTCATTTACATCATTTATGGAGTATACATGAAGCCAATTTTCTTCGTTTAACTTTTTAGTTAAATTGTTTTTATCTAGAAATATTTTATATTTCACCTTTCTATCATTAACATTTTATTTTTTTCAGACAAGACTATTTGCACAATGATAGAATAGTGATCAGTAATGGGTGATTCAAATATAACTGGTATGCAGTTATAAATATCATTTTGTAATTTATTTTGAATAGAAATGTGATCTACACACAATTTTGTATTTCCCTCAACCCTGGTATGATCATTTATTGCAGCTGAAGAACCCTCCTCACCAGGAATATTTAAGTAATCATTTATTACCTCGGTATTGTCTAAAATATCTATATTAAAGGCGCCCACCATCAAATGAAAATCGAAATAAGTTTCTGGACTTTTTTAAATAATTTCTTAAATTGTCATTAAAAATGTGTACCCCATTTCTCGTATTTGATGGGGGTCTGTAAAGAGCAGTAATTAAAAAAATGTTTTAATTTGAGTAACATGATATCTGATTAGCTTCTAAGTTTCCAATATTAATAATAGAATGATGAAAATTTATATCATTCCTGACATATACCACAACACCATCATTTTGATTATTTTCGCTTTTATTGTATATTTGTAACTATTAATTCGTATATTTTCCATGTCTCAGATAGTACATAGCAATCTTAGATCTAAAGTATCAATTAAGATTTTAAATTTGTCAATGTTTTTATTTATACTTCTAATATTTTTAATTTAAAATCTCTGATATAATTATTCATTTTTATACGTAACCTCTTATATCAGTTAAAATATTCATATATATAACACATATACACATACATACAGGTATGAGAGGTATGAAACTTCTCATATGGTCTGAATGCTACTATCCGACCGACATCCTAGATGTCTCTGTGGCGGATAGCGACTTGCATCACAGCAAGTACCGAGAGCGGCGACTCCTAGCCCAGGTGGACTAAACTAATGTTATTAGATATGATTTGAAGGAAACAACTAGTAGCATTCAGACCATATGAGAAGTTTCATACCTCTCACCACTATTCACTTCACCTTAGTTAGTATATAACTAGCAGGTTGGCCACTATCATTTGTCTGTTCCATAACCTATGGCATACTGAAGAAAACAAATAAGTTCGAAATCGATCTATGTCTGGTTAGGAATTGACAAATGATATTGGCTATCGATCTATCATGATTTGAAGGTGTAATTCAATGCAGGTCGGGGTATTTGCCCGCTGAGTAGTTGTTTCCTTCAAATCATATTTAATAACATTAGTTTAGTCCACCTGGGCTAGGGGTCGCCGCTCTCGGTACTTGCTGTGATGCAAGTCGCTATCCGCCACAGAGACATCTAGGATGTCGATCGGATAGTAGCATTCAGACCATATGAGAAGTTTCATACCTCTCACCACTATTCACATATATATATATATATATATATATATATATATATATATATATATATATATATATATATATATATATATATATATATATATGTGAATATATATGTGTATAGTGGTGGTGGTATGAAACTTCTCATATGGTGTCTGAATGCTACTATCCGATCGACATCCTAGATGTCTCTGTGGCGGATAGCGACTTGCATCACAGCAAGTACCGAGAGCGGCGACCCCTAGCCCAGGTGGACTAAACTAATGTTATTAAATATGATTTGAAGGAAACAACTACTCAGCGGGCAAATACCCCGACCTGCATTGAATTACACCTTCAAATCATGATAGATCGATAGCCAATATCATTTGTCAATTCCTAACCAGACATAGATCGATTTCGAACTTATTTGTTTTCTTCAGTATGCCATAGGTTATGGAACAGACAAATGATAGTGGCCAACCTGCTAGTTATATACTAACTAAGGTGAAGTGAATAGTGGTGAGAGGTATGAAACTTCTCATATGGTCTGAATGCTACTAGTTGTTTCCTTCAAATCATATCTAATAACATTAGTTTAGTCCACCTGGGCTAGGAGTCGCCGCTCTCGGTACTTGCTGTGATGCAAGTCGCTATCCGCCACAGAGACATCTAGGATGTCGGTCGGATAGTAGCATTCAGACCATATGAGAAGTTTCATACCTCTCATACCTGTATGTATGTGTATATGTGTTATATATATGAATATTTTAACTGATATAAGAGGTTACGTATAAAAATGAATAATTATATCAGAGATTTTAAATTAAAAATATTAGAAGTATAAATAAAAACATTGACAAATTTAAAATCTTAATTGATACTTTAGATCTAAGATTGCTATGTACTATCTGAGACATGGAAAATATACGAATTAATAGTTACAAATATACAATAAAAGCGAAAATAATCAAAATGATGGTGTTGTGGTATATGTCAGGAATGATATAAATTTTCATCATTCTATTATTAATATTGGAAACTTAGAAGCTAATCAGATATCATGTTACTCAAATTAAAACATTTTTTTAATTACTGCTTTTTACAGACCCCCATCAAATACGAGAAATGGGGTACACATTTTTAATGACAATTTAAGAAATTATTTAAAAAGTCCAGAAACTTATTTCGATTTTCATTTGATGGTGGGCGCCTTTAATATAGATATTTTAGACAATACCGAGGTAATAAATGATTACTTAAATATTCCTGGTGAGGAGGGTTCTTCAGCTGCAATAAATGATCATACCAGGGTTGAGGGAAATACAAAATTGTGTGTAGATCACATTTCTATTCAAAATAAATTACAAAATGATATTTATAACTGCATACCAGTTATACTTGAATCACCCATTACTGATCACTATTCTATCATTGTGCAAATAGTCTTGTCTGAAAAAATAAAATGTTAATGATAGAAAGGTGAAATATAAAATATTTCTAGATAAAAACAATTTAACTAAAAAGTTAAACGAAGAAAATTGGCTTCATGTATACTCCATAAATGATGTAAATGAAGCCACAGAATTATTTATTAATAAAGTAAGCCAATATATTCATGTATGTACTAAAGATATCAAAATTAAAAATAAAAGTCAAAAGAGAAAAAATTGGATAACAACGGGTTTAATCAACTCCATTAATAGAAAAGATGACCTTTATAAAAAAAATGAAAAGAAATCCCACTATAGAAAATAAATCTGAATTTAAAAAGTATAAAAATAAATTACACGAATTAATAAAAAAAGCTAAATTTAATTACTATCGAAAAATTATTAACGAAAATAAAAACGTGTCATGAAATTTGTGGAAATCGATAAAAGAAATAACATATGATACTACCACAAAACAAGAAATATTTAAAATAAAAAGAGAAGAGGATATCTACTAACAGACCAGAAAAAATTATCAAATACTTTTTGTAATTATTTTAAAGAAATGGGAAAAAAGTTAGCTAATAGAATTTATAACAATAATAATAATCGAGAAATACAATCTAAAGTTGAATATACACCCAATTCAGTCTTTCTCGCTGACACAGATGAAGCTGAAGTATAAAAACCATCCTATCACTAAAAAATAAAAAGGCTCCTGGTCTAGACATCTTAACACCAGAAGCCCTTAAACACGTTGCAAGTGAAATTTCATTATCGCTAACATATCTGATAAATAAATCATTTCATACCGCAGTGCGCTCATTAGCCTTTAACGCTGCGATTATAAAACCATTGTTTAAAGGAGGGGACAAATTGGAGGTGACTAACTATAGGCCCATATCTTTAATTTCAAATGTTGATTGCAAAAGTTTTTGAAAAAATATAAAAAAAATAATTGAAATTTTTTTAAACAATTATGATATTTTATTCAACAAGCAGTTTGGATTTAGAGAGAATAGGTATACACAGGATGCAATTGCACATATAACATCAAAAATAAATAAATATATGGATAATAGAAAACCTGTGCTATGCGTCTTCGTAGATCTTGCAAAGGAATTTGACACGGTTAGTCATCTACAACTACTACAACGTATTGGAGAAAATTGGTTTTAGGGGAACTTCATATAAGCTAATGCAGAGCTACTGAACCAATAGAAGTCAGTGCACGATAATTAATGACACATTAAGCGATATGCAAATAGTCGAATATGGAGTTCCTCAAGGAGTCGTTCTGGGACCTATACTCTTCAATATTTATTTGAAAGACTTATTTACATTGAAGACAAAAGGCGACATAGTGAGTTCTGCTGAAGATACTGCAATTCTTTACAGTGGGAATGATTGGGAACTACTAAAAGAAACTGTGGAAAATGATCTATCTAATATTTTCTATTGGTTCAATAGTAAATTATTGACAGTCAACTATAGCAAAACCTACTGCGTGGCCTTCACTGCATACAATAGATGTCTACCGAACTATAATACAATAGAAATAAAGCTAAACGGATCTAAAATTGGTATTTCATCAGTTCGAAAGTTGATACATTTGGGAATTTTTATCGATAATAATTTAAAATGGGACGTTCACATAAATTATATTGTAAACAATTAAGAACAGTACTATACAAATTTAAACATCTATCCCAAATAAAACAAATGAAGATACTGTATCATGCACTAGCAGAGTCTCATATCAATTACGCTATAATATCATGGAGAGCGGCAAGTAATGTTCATTTAAATAACCTACAAATCATACAGAAGTTAATTATAAAGACTGTGTATAAAATCATTGGATCTACCCGACAGACGCTTTGTTTACCGAAATTAAATTATTTGATACGCGTCATCTATACTGTCAAACTTTACTCGTTAGACAATATAATAATAAAAACGAACTATGAGCAATCGAACATGACCACAACACCCGATATAAAATAAATGCTACAGTTGTACCTAAAGTTAAAAAATCAATTGCGCAAAGATGTTTCACATAATTAGGGCCGAAAGTTTACAACTTATTACCACCAAGAATTAAACATAAATTCTAAACACTTGTATAAAAAAGAAGTAAAAAAAGTGGATTTCTGAAACACCTAGATTGGATATTCACAGCATCATTGATTTAAAAAATATGTGTTATAATATCTAATTTAATCTTACTAAAATTATTTTATATTGTACCTACCTTATTAAGTTGTTATTTATATATTTTTTTCTACTTTATTAAACAAATATTTTATACCTACCAATTAAACATATATGATGGTAAATAATGAACTTTTTAAGATAAGCCTTTATGTTCACATCTATTTTAGTAATGTATCTTAACTTAAATGTACATATATGATTGTAAATAATTTACTTTTTAAAATTAGCCTTTATGTTCGACGTTCGTATATATTTTAGTAATGTATCTTAACTTAATCCGAAGCACCTTTGCTAAATCTTATTTTTTGTTACCTTTAACTTTGTTTTTGATAATATTTTGCATGCATTGTTACAAACACATTGGAAAAATTGTTACATTATGGAATCGATACTGACAAAAAGAAAAGTAGGTATGTGTATATGCGTGCACGCGTGTGTGTGTGTGCATGCGTGCGTGCGTGCGTGCGTGCGTGCGTGCTTGTGTATGTGTGTGTGTGTATGTGTGTGTGTGCGCGTGCATGTGTTTATATGTGTGTGCGCGCGCATGTGTGTGTGTATGTTCTACAAACAAGCCATAACTATTTGTAGAACTTAAATCATATTTATTTACATTAATTATCTATATTACATGTCAGTTTTATATTTTGTAGTACTTATTCTTGAGTATATAAATGTTACTATTTTTATTATATTATTATTATTATTAGGTAACGGCCAGACCGAATTAACGAGTATGCGTTGTCTATTACCTACTGAGGTATTCCACACTAACTTTAAAATTAAGTCATAGATAAATTTCCAATACGGATATTTTTGGGTACGATTTTCGTTTATGGCTTGCACTTACAAGATATGTTCACTTCAGCATATCAACTGTTTTTCATATATATATATATATATATATATATATATATACAGGATGAGCCACGGTGGGTGGAGTATTAGAAGTATATGGAGAATTGATCAATCGATTGCTTTGAAATTTTGGCTACCAAGATAATCGAGTATGATCTCTCTAACTAAAATATTTTCGAAAGTGCGGTGTTGCCACTTATACGTAAAACTGGCAACATCTTCGTTATTTTAAATGGAATACCCTGTATATTTTTGCGTTTTTTGGATCGTCGTCTCTTTCTGAGTAACTTTTATTAATATTTCCCTATACCTATCTCAAGCCGTTTTCGAGATAATAATTCTTTTCTGAATTTATTGCCAAAAATTTGAGTTTCAGTAAATCGTGTTTTCTCCTACCTATGCAGCAATTAAAAGATAATTTTTTAGTTGCTGCTAGGCAAGGCCTGGGGGCATCTCCTCCATTAATCAAATGTTTCGAATATCATACAGGGTGAGTTAGAGAACGCTTTCTACAAGTGACTTAGAAAAATGCACAAAAAGTCAATTTTTTTTAAATGGAATGCCCTGTATATTATTACTGATTCGGAAAGGCGATACATTTACCTCTTTAAAAAGGTAATAAACTCTATACCTAATGCACACCGTTTTCGATTTATGGGCACTTTTCTGTAACCTTACCAAGAATATTAGTCTTCTGGTATAACATAACGGGTGGGCCATGAAATTTTTGATTTGTCATTTTGTAATGACAACAGATGTTATTTTTCTAAATAAATTTGACGTTAGTGATATTTGCACCTAATTTGAATAGCTATGTAGCACAAATATGGCAGAAAATAATTATACAAACACGGTTTTAATTGATTTGTTTATTATCCATGGAGAGTGCAATAAGATTATCAGCAGAACTTCAGCAGAAGATTTAATGAGAAATATCCGAATTTGCCGCAGATGAACAATAGAAAGTTTTTACGAATTCAGAGGAATTTTATAAATTTTGGTTCGTCATTAAGAGAAGCAAGAAATTTACCTAAACCTGTGACATCTGACGAGGTAAATGAAATCAATGTGCTAGCATATTTTCATGCAAATCCCCAGTATTCCATACGTTGTGCTCAGCGGGATTTAGCATTGCCATATTCATCCATTCGAAGAATACTAGCAAACCATAAAATGCATAATTAGAAATTTACAAGAGGATGACAAAATAAAATATTACATATACGACGAAAAATTGAATTCCAGAAAATATTTAGATATAATTAGAACAATTGTGGAAGACTTCCTTGATATTATGTCAATTGAAAAATATATAACTTGTTGGTATCAACTCGACGGGGCTCCTGCACATTGTACACACGAAATTAGTATAGAGTTGGACCGCTTTTTCGATGATCGTTGGATTAGACGTTTGAGACCGTGGAATTGGCCTCCGAGATCCCCTGACCTTACCCCGTTAGATTTTTATCTTTGGGGTACTCTTAAAGATAGAGTTTATAAAACTCCAGTCCACAACAGGGAAGAATTAGAACGTCGAGTGATTCAAGAGATTGAAAACTTGGACCCCGCTGAAATAAGAGTTGCTACAACAAACGTCGTCCATCGTCGTATACAAAAGTATCTGGAAGTTAACGGTCTACATTTCGAACAATTATAACAATATTTTTAAGATTTTTATATTTATTACTGTTATTGGTATTATTTGTTATAGCTACTTAGACTTTGTTACTGTTGCTGCTGCTTAGTTATTATTTTTCCTAATACTAACACTGTTATTGTTCTCTTAATGATGAACCAAAATTTATAAAATTCCTCTGATCTGCGGCAAATTCGGATATTTCTCATTAAATCTTCTACAAGTTCTGCTGATAATCTTATTGCACTGTCCATGGATAATAAACAAATCAATTAAAACCGTGTTTGTATAATTATTTTCTGCCATATTTGTGCTACATAGCTATTCAAATTAGGTGCAAATATCACTAACGTCAAATTTATTTAGTAAAATAACATCTGTTGTCATTACAAAATGACAAAACAAAAATTTCATGGCCCACCCGTTATGATATACCAGAAGACTAATATTCTTGGTAAGGTTACAGAAAAGTGCCCATAAATCGAAAACGGTGTGCATTAGGTATAGAGTATATTACCTTTTTTAAAGAGGTAAATGTATCGCTTTTCCGAATCAGTAATAATATATAGAGCATTCCATTTAAAAAAATTGACTTTCGTGCATTTTTCTAAGTCACTTGTAGAAAGCGTTCTTTAACTCACCCTGTATGATATTCGAAACATTTGATTAATGGAGGAGATGCCCCCATGCCTTGCCTAGTCGCAACTAAAAAATTATCTTTTAATTGCTGCGTATGTAGGAGAAAACGCGATTTACTGAAAGTCAAATTTTTGGCAATAAATTCAGAAAAGAATTATTATCTCGAAAATGGTTTGAGATAGGTATAGGGAAATATTAATAAAAAGTTACTCAGAAAGAGACGACGATCCAAAAAACGCAAAAATATACAGGGTATTCCATTTAAAATAACGAAGATGTTGCCAGTTTTACGTATAAGTGGCAACACCGCACTTTTGAAAATATTTTAGTTGGAGAGATCATACTCGATTATCTTGGTAAAAAAAATTTCAAAGCAATCAGTTGATCCATTCTCCATATACTTCTAATACTCCACCCACCGTGGCTCACCCTGTATATATAATATATATATATATATATATATATATATATATATATATATATATATATATATATATATATATATATATATATATATATATATATATATATACATACATACATATACAAAAATAATAAAAAACTGAGTATAAGAAAACACTGGTTTGTAAATTATAAGGAAGAACAATAGGAAACAAAAACAATTTCCCCGTGTTACAGAACTAATTAAGAATAATATAAAGTATGCAGTGCGTGATAAACACATATGGATAACTGTTGAAGAAACCACAGATACAAGAACAATAAAATTGGAAATGTGTTAATAGTGTAGTCAGTCCGGCATGAGACCGTGCATTTTGGGTAGGTAACGATTTTTCTTTTGGGTTTCGTAGAGGGGTCGGTTGTGATTATAAAACCGAGTTTCCGCGCCTGGGGGTGTTGCCATTCGGCCGCCATCTTCAAGATATGGGTGCGATTAGTTTTTTGATTTATTTCCTTAACCGTGAGTCTGACAAAATATTTTTGAAGAGCAGATAACCCCCTTTTGTGCAATTCATGGCTCATAAGGTTTTGAAATACCTCTACCTACCCAAAATTCAAGGTTGTCCATTTTTCAAAGTCGAATTGACTCTATGGTACGTATTATATATTAAAACCTCAGAACAAAGTTACTAGTGCCAATTTTTTCGTTTAGGACGAAACTGTAGGTGGATAAAATCAGAATGATGTAGTCATCATTGTTTATTATTTCTTTCAAAATATTCTGTACGGACTTGTACATGTATATGATAACAATTCCTCCCAAAATAAAAACTACAGGATATATTTCATTTAATTTACCATCGCTTTTTCGAACCTGAGAAACGTTTTAGTGTTAACGAACAGGGAACATGATAAAATGTACCGCCTATAAAATGCTGAGGTTATTTGTAATTCTGTAATAAAAATATAGGTCCCTGTAGTTAGACAAATCATGTTTTTAAATTATAGGAATGACATTGTTTCTGTCCATGTTCCTAAAAGTCCAAGTAGAAAAAAATCTAAAATTTACTATATCAATAATGCCGTTTATTGACTCCAGATGTGTTCAGAAATGTTCGTAAAGAATTTCAAGACAGATTATACTACTGTATGGAAGTCGGTGGAGGTCATTTTGAACAATATATACGATAATTTAAACTGCTTCTTTTATTTTTATTTCCCGAACCTAAAATAATGAAACAATTATTTCTCAGGAACGAATAGATAAAAGTTAAAAAAAATACACAGTTATGTAGAGAATTGAAAGACCTTTGCCATTTGAATTTTTTGAGGAGATGGCCATGTAGGGTAGAGGGATGATAATAGGTATACAAGTACTACATTAAAATATGTCCCCCTTGGAAACAAGGGCGACGGGTTTCACCAATTTTTCAAAAAAAATTTTATCTCCTACTTTTGGTTGGGACACCCTTATACATGCACAGATGATAGGAACATATACATATAAAACGCAAATAAACTTTTTTCGATGTTTGATTTCAGTGTATTCTAAAACGGTAAATATTTTTCCCGTCGCTCAATAAAGTTTTTTTGTAGTTGTATGCTTATTTGCTTTATTCAAATAAGTGCAATAAATAAGGATCAAACTTACTCGCAAGAATAATATCATCCATATTCCAACGCAGTTTAAACAAACAATTTCAGCAATGAAATAATGAAAATATTGTAGAGTATTTTAGAAAGAAAACTGATACAGTGTATATGATTATGGCTGGCAGATTTATTTACATATGAATACGAAGTACAAGCTAACTTATTTTGTTTACGAAGGTTGTAGTAAAGTCTGAGATTTTATGTAACTTGCGACTTAATTTTGTGAATTATAGTTTGCAAACACATACATCTTGTCGTATTCGAATTGACCTTGGTTCCACAGTGTGTTGCCTAGAAAAAAGTAATTAATCGTAACTAAAACACTACAATTTTCTTTTTTGTAAGGACAAACTTACATATTTTGTGTCTGCACCAATATCAGGCTCCTAAATATGAAGATCGATTGTTTTTGTTAATTGTTATTATATTGTTATTTTTGTTGGAAAGTAATCCATCTAAGACAAAAGAAACTGATGTAGTTATTTGGCATGTATTTAATTTTAATTATATTAAATAGTTAATTAATTTATATCATCTTCCAGTAAGAGACACTTTTGATGCTAAATATATGTACAGGGTGTCAACTCTAATTTTGACCCCCTTTATTTCCATATATGAAGATTTTTTAAAATTTTGAAGTATCTGAAATTTTCCGAATTTTTCAAAAATATATTTAAAATTATCTACTACCAATACATACAAGTTGGGGAAAGAAAAGTTTTTTTTTTTTTAATGGAATGCCGTGTATATTCTCTAATGGGTTTATCGTACTTTTTGAACTGATTTCAAAAATGTATAACTCTTTTGAGTTTAAATTAAAATCTGCCGAGATATTCGAGGATAAACATGAGAAATGGTTGTTTCACTATTTCGAGGTGGCTTTGCATTCTGACTTAATTGTTGATTTTCGATTGTCAAAACAATCTGTGTTAGTAATAAATATCAAATACTTAAAAATCTTCCCAAGATCAAACATGTGTTTTATTAAAAAAATAATAGATTATTATTTATTCTATTAACTTCTTCATGATCCTTCGTCTTAATACATCAACATCCTCAATTTCCTTTTTATATATATTGTTTTTTATTGTTCCTCATGAAAAATAGTCTAGAGGATTAAAATCTGGACTACGAGCTAGCCATGAAATTGGAGCACCATTGCCTATCCACACTGTATAATGTTGATTTAAAAATTGGCGTACCAAATTAGTATTATAAGGAGGTGACTTGTTCTGGTGCCACACTACCTCAAACCTTCGTGCAAGTAGTATTTGGTTACCTAATAGATCTTCTATTTCATTTCTTAAATAATTTAGGTAATTTTCACCGTTCAGCAAGAATGGAGGGGCCTCAACGTTTGGTGTGACCTATTTTTGTAGACGGGAGGTATTCTATTATTTAACATCCCACACCAAAAGGTTGAGGACCCTCCATCTTTGTCGTCTAATGGGAAATACTAAATGGGGAATATCTGTCTGCCAGGTAACTTCATTTTTTCCATTTAAGCGCTGAAATTTTGAAAAAATACTTCCATCACTAAGGAGTATTTTACATAAAAATGTGTATCAACATTAACCATGCGAAGAATTTCCTGACAAAAGTTGAGTCTGTTTTGCAGATCCTGGGGTATAATTTCTGACATTGCAAAAATGTAAACGGTATATATTTCTGTTTTTTTTAAAACTTTATGAATATTTGCCTTAGAAATTCCAAAATATTCTTGGGCCATTTTTGTAGATTTTCTATTATTTTCTATAAAATATAATAGAATTGCCATTTCCACATTAGCAGTAAGCACCGCCTTATGATTTGTTCTAAATTTGCTATATAAATTCTTGAACGTGTTTTTTGTAGGGACCCGAAGTCTGGGGAATCTTCTAGCAAATTTCCTACCTGCTGCAGCTTTATTTTTATTACACAAAAGATAAATTTCGAAAATTGCACATCTTTCTTCTACAGAATACCCCATTTTGCACGTAATTTTTGAACAACATAAAAATTACATTTAGAATAACATTCAGTCAATTGTTTTGAGAGATAAAAATCAACAATTAAGTCAGAATGCAAAACCACCTCGCAAGAGTGAAATCGAATATTTCTCATGTTTATCCTCGAAAATCTAGGCAGATTTTGCTCTAAACTCAAAACAGTTTTTGAAATCAGCTCGAAGAGTACTACAAACCCATCAAAAAATATAATAGAGCATTCCATTAAAAAAAAACAACTTCTCTTTCACCACCCTGTATGTAATTAGATAATTTTGAATATTATTTTTGAAAAAGGCGAAAAATTTCGTGTACGGCTACATTTTAAAATTTTAAGAATCTTCAAAAATAAGGAAATAGAGGGAGGGTTAAAATTAGAGTTGACACCCTTACATACATAGAGCACATGCAGTAAAAAAACATATTCATACAGTTTTCGACAATTTTCTGCAGAATACATACAGGCATGCGCAGAGGGAAGGCCAGAGGCCATGGCGTCTCCTAAGTCCTAATATAAGTAAAATTGACGTGTAAACATCAAATTTCAAATATAAATGTCTTAAATATAAATCGTAATATCAAAGATCTATCTAGTAATCAAAAGCAACTAACTAATTTAATACAAAAGGAAGTAACAAGGGTATTTGAAAACGTTGAAATATTACTGGCCAATAAAAAGGACCTTCAAACTGTCATTGGTGAGAAACTGAACGAAATTGAAAATATTACCTCGATCACAACAAGTAAAAAGTCGTACACTAGTGCAGTCCAAAGTAGTACTTCATTTATTGTAAAACCAAAATATTAGTACTCAAAACAAAATTCAAACTCTACTAGATCCGACAAACTAAAAAATATCAATTCAGTGGAAGATTACTTAAAGTCTACTCAAGTTAGTAATATCAGCGAAGAGGTCATTGTTTTTCGCTGTGAAAAAAGCAAATTATTTAAAGAATTAGACACGGATAAATTTGGTAACGACTATGCCGTCAGAGGATTGAGATCCAAGGATAAAAATTGTAGGCCTGACTCAACAGATTGAAAAAAGATGCTCTTTTAAATCATTTTAAATCACAGAATAAAGAGAGATTTGCCAGTGATAGCTTATGTCAATTTGTATCTATTAAACCATTACGTAAATCTAATAAAATGTGTTTTAGGTTACTATTTATAGTAGGAGAAATCGCTTTAATAACGGGACGTGCGAGATAAGACGCTACATAACACAGAGCCAGATTTATCTGTATTGCTCGTTTACTTTTCAATGTAGGTTTTTGTGCTTAGTTTAGCTAGCAACAATTTAACAATTGTACAAAAAGTATTAACTTGAAATAAAAGTATTTTAATTTAAAGTTTGCCTATGTACATAGCAGTATTCAAGTTCGCTTAAAATAAATTGTTACTACCCAGCAAGAACCGCAAAAAGGTATGAGCATTTCTTGTCAGGAAAGGATGGATATGGAATATTAGTATAGAATGAAGAAATTATTTAAAAAGTAACAAGAAACTTTTAAAAACAAAATAAAAACAAAAATATAATTTCAATAGCACAAAAACGGAAATAAATATAGTTGATATCACAAAATTCACTTCTTCACTTCACTCTACCTCACCTCACATCGCTACTTCCTCTGAATCTTCACCCTTCTCATCCTCTTTATTTTCAGATGAGCTACTATCCTGATTTAAATTTATGATAAATTTATTTCCACCATTTATATGATATTCAGCAATTTTTTAAATAATCATCCCCTCAATCGTAATTACTTTCCAAATTCTTTTTTCCCAATCTTCCTTGTTAATTTTCGACACTTCATTTTGAATTAACCCTACGACTTTTTTTTATCGACTTCGGAAAAGTATTTTCTTTTCTGACATTTTTCTTCAATTTACACCAAATTAATTCAATCGGGTTTAAAAACAGAGACATGGCGGTAATCTCAACACTCTGTGGCCACATCTCTCCGCTACAGTGTCTATAATATATTTCTTCTCATAATTCTCGTTTGCAGAACCTCCAAGAGTTGTACTTTATTATAATTTTCCTCATAATAGAGATCATGTTTTAATTTTGAAATTAGGGTATTTTAATATCATTCCTAAAAAAAATTATCAACCCATTCATCAACTGACTTACAGTGTACTATAATCAACCGAGTCCTTTTATTAAGAGGCAATGATATTGGTTGACATTTCCTAGATCCATCAGTCCATCCTTTTTTTACGGTGTCATGAGTATCATACCGAGTTTCATTTAGATAATAGATTGGTCTATTAGCCCTTCTAAGTGCTTTTATCTCCTAAATATGAATCTCGCCAATCCTTTATCATCTGATTTCCATAATAGCCATGCGTTTACTAATAATTTGATATTTAAATCCAATTTTTCTCAGCCAAGTTCCTAAAGTTCTTTTGATATATTTTAGATGATAATTCATTTCTTTTAGTTTTGTGTCTACTACGTGAATAGTTTAGATTCTAAAGTTCTTAAAAGTTTTGTTAACGATGGATCCAAAGTTTTCGAGTGATCGGCGTCGGATCGTTGTTTTCTTGGGAGGGCACCTTCAACCACCAGTTTGTGTATTGTGGAACGGGGAGCATTAGAGGTGCTGTTTCACCTAGTATATCTAAATCAAAAAAAGTTAGTGTCATTGGCTCGTCGCGTCGCTTCAAAAGATTATTGTAAACATTAATGCAAATTGCTTCGCTTGCTCGTTCAAATGTAGTTGTTTTTGCCTCACTGAGAACACTGATGAATTGCGATTTTCCTTATCACTGTAATCACTACCCCTTTAATTTTCCCTAACACAGTAACATGTAGACGTAGAGGCCTCCCACGGTCGAATTATTTTTACATTAAATACGATAACCTTCTCAAATTATTTTCAAAAATATACCAGCAAATAAACAGATATAAAATAATTATTACTTATAATATTACACTTACCATATAACACACAACTCACTGCAACACAATAACCTTCTTAAATTATTTTCAAAAACACACCAGCAAATAAACAGATATAAAATAATTATTACTTATATTACACTTACCATATAATACATAACTCACTGCAACACGATAACCTTCTTAAATTATTTTCAAAAACATACCAGCAAATAAACAGATATAAAATAAATATTACAGTTGGAAAAATTTTTTTGGGTAGGGGTCATTTTGAGAAAAACTATTTTATCAATTTGCCGACGTTTTGGTAAATTTTATTACCATCTTCAGGACAATTAATTATGAGTTTCTTCTGGTCACCATAAAAAATATATATAAAACAGGAAACAAACAGATAAAATAGTAAAAAACAATATGAATTAACCGGTATGCCGGCATAAAGAAAAAAAAACTGCACGGTGGAAAATGCAAAAATTGCAAATGGCAGAAAGATGCAAACCGTGGACACGTGTTTCTGACTAATTGGTCTTCATTAGCACGGTGTAGCTGAGTTAAAATGGTGGACAAAACTCAAAAAAGACACTAAAGGAAAACCACTGGCAGGAGCCAATCGCACCTTTGTGGCTTCTACTTGGATGACTCTCTATGAGAGCGTCGTCCAAGCTTCGCACACGCGGGCAACTATAGCAACCTGCGTGGGATTCCGAACCCAAGAGAATAAATAAGAACAGAGAAGGAATTTGACGCAGATTTAATTACATTACAGTAGAAAACAATATGAATTAACGGGTAGGTACGCCCGCATAAAGAAAAAAATTGCACGGTGGAAAATGCAAAAATTGCAAATGTACTTGTAAGGTGCTGAAAAGGATATTAGTACTTCTAATATCCTTTTTAGTTAATTGTACAAATCTTTTAACACCTTGGAAGAATAAATATCCTTTTTAATATCTAGCTCTTTCATCACCGCACCGTACAAAAACAAATTTACTGTATTTTCAGCTCTCTGTGCATCTTACAAGGATAAATGTGCTTTATCGTTACCTGTATGTACACTTTTTTTCAATACATAGCAAGAGCAGGTATCACTTTTAGTTACTTATACATCTCTTTTGTCACCGTATAAGAACAAATCTAGTATCTTGTGTAGCTCTCTCAGCATCTTACAAGAATAAGTATGCTTTTTATTTGCTTGTACAGCTCTTTCAGTATTTTACAAGAACAGGAATCTCTTTTAATTACTTGTATAGTTCTGTTAGCACCTTACAAGAACTGATATCTCTTTTAGTATCTTATACAGCCTTTCACCACCATAAGGAGGGCATACCGAGTGGCCACGAGTCAATGTACGCCACCAATATTTTAGTTGTTTTTGAATTTAATAATTTGATTTTTGGTACACATAAATTGAACAATAATAGGCTACTTTTAGACTAACAGGAATGAAAATATCACTTCCGGTTGAACCGGAAGTGACATCAACTTTCTTTTCTTAAATGGAATGACTGTATTTTTTTGATGGTTTCTCATTAAGCATAAATTTCTAAGTGTAACAGTTTTTTCAGATTTTAAAAATTCAAAAAATAAGTACGAACAATTTTTCAATTTTTTCAAAATAGCCGCGTCAGATGAATGCGATGTAAGAAAATTACTAAGTAGGCCATGGAAATTATTAGTAAGGTTGTAGACTTGTCTGTAAAGATGAACATAGTTGTTTGTTTTACTGATAGGTACCAGTATTTTTAGGTTTTTTTTTTAAAAAAAACGGAATTTCATTTTCATTTTTTTATGGAACTGTGTTATTTCTTTTATTAATCAGAAATAATGATTCATAAACTAAAATTTTTTCGCCATTAATCATTTCTTAACGATATCCTTCGTAATAATAAAAGTATTTTTAAAGGGTAAACACAAATTAAACAAGAAATAATTTTAATAAAACATTACAACCATGAATAAAGAGAATAACAAAACTATTTAAAACCTAAATTATAATAAACCATTATAAAAATTGTTCAAACTGTTCACCGTTTTGATTAATACACAGAGTAGCGTGACTTATTGTTGCACGTAATTGTTGAGGTGTTATTTGTGCAATTTCGTGTCAAATTCTTTCTTCCAGATCTTGCCTTGTGGTTGGAGCAGTCATGTAGACTATTTTTCAAATGCCCCCAAATAAAAAAATCGAGTGGGGTTAAGTCAGGCGACCTTGCCGGCCATCTGACTGGACCATGGGTCCCAATCCAACGATCTGGAAACAATTGATTTAAGTAATCCCTAACGATAACAGCATTGTGTAGTCCAGCCCCATCTTGTTGGAAGTAAACCTCGTCAATATTGGTATTGGGAATTTGATTAATCTGTGGAACTATTATATTTTGGAGAAATTCTAGATATATTGGTCCAGTTAGAGTTCCGTCAAAAATTATTGGACCTATGATATGGTCGCCCAGTACGCCTAACCAAACATTGAAGCCCAACCGCTCCTGAAACCGCCCCTGTCTCATAATGTGAGAATTTTTAATTGCCCAATATCGAGTGTTGTTTCGATTAAATAACCCAAGGTTTGTAAATCTCGATTCATCAGTAAACAAAATGTTTTTGATAAAATTCTCATTTCTTAATTGGCGTAACTGTAACCAATTACAAAAGGTTATTCTTCGTTGATAATCATTCTCATACAAAAAATTGATGTAATTGATATTTATAAGAACGATAAAATTTTCCTGGCTGATTCTTTGGAAACTGGTAATTCATGTTCAATTTGTCTTACCGAAATGGTTGGGTCAACATGCACTAAAGCTAATACATTAATTTCCGTTTCTTCATCCACAATAAATCTTTCTTCAATTTCTATATCAGGTTCAGTTCTAAATTGATGCCCCAACCGGGCGAAATAGTTTCTCCAAGGTTGTCTTCTTTCTGGATATCTCTCTCCATACAGAATTTGTGCTCTAGTTGCATTACGTTGAGTCTCTCCATAAATAATCAACATGTCAACTTTTTCATCTCTTGAATATTTTACAGCCATTTTATATTAATTTTCTTGTTCATAACAACTTTAATACACTTGCTTCAGAAAATTAATGAGTAAGTCAAGAATAATTCAATTGTTGCGAATGTCTGTCATTTTCATGACTATCTGCAATTTTGGATTTAAATGTAGATAGATACCTTATTAAAATGATTTGTTGGCGCTTACCTTTTAAAAATACTTTTATTATTACGAGGGATATCGTTAAGAAATGATTAATGGCGAAAAATTATAGTTTGTGAGTCATTATTTCTGATTAATAAAAAAAATAGCACAATTCCATTAAAAAAAATTCCATAGGACCTCTAAGTACGGAAATGAAAATGAAAATTAAATTCGTTATTTGAAAAAAAAAAACTAAAAATACTGGTACCTCATAAAGCTTTTTGTCACCGAGTCACCCAAATTCCTAACAGTTACTACTATTAGCTTGTTACCTTCCCATCTACATTGATGAGTATGGTGTTATTCGAATAATGGGAATATATGATTTATCGTGGAATAGTAAGACATTACCGTCAACTGCGAATATTCCTTAACGAAGAAAGAAACCATAACAGTTAAATCTGGAAATTCGCGCTGACACAGTATTTTATAAATAATATACTAAATACGTATAGTAAGCTGATTTTTATAAAATAGGGCATAACTATTTATTATTCAGCTTGTTAAATATCATAGCAAAATTATTGTACCGTACACACATTTTTCGGGTTTAACGAAATAGTACACGAATGAAAATATCGAAAATTTGCCAAAGCTATGAATGCAGATAGATAATATCTTTTTATGATACAGAAGATCAAAGACTCGAGCATAATGTTCTGTATTTAGCTATAGTAGGATGTTGTATGCTGTCAATCTATGCCTTTACCTTTTTTATCTGATCTTTCTGACCCAGTTTTCTTTTCAACCGTACAACACTGACATTTTTAATGAAAGTGTATTAAATTTGATGGTATAAGCTAAATTATTTCTAAATACACGTATCCGTATTTTGATTTACTGTTTTATTTAATATTAATACAAGTATTATGTATAATAAACAGCTATCATATTTATCAGTTCTGACAGGAAAGCATATATTATATCCAACAGATATATTGACATATTGCTCTACTATAATCGTAGGTTTGCAGATATCAAATTTTTAAACTATGTGGTACAATGTAGCACCAATGAGATAACTCCAGACATAGTACAATCATCGCATTTACTATCAGGAAAGTATGGCAATATTTAACCAGGGATGCATAGCAAATCTTTTTCTATAATGGTATGTACAAAAAATTATCACATATTTTATCTCGGTGGTGCAGTTGGCTAGAGCGCAGGATGCCAAACGTGAGCAGAAATATTTCTATCGTAGCTGCGGGTTCGAATCCCGGCACAGGCACTGGCAATATCGGTGGGAATGGTTGTGTGTCCGTTTTGGTTTTGAGTTGGGTGGTTGCACTTGTCGGATTTTTTAAATTAATTCTAATGTTCTAATATAGTCTTACTAAATATTAGCAATTATCACATTTATTTTCACAATTTCTGCCCAGAAAATATTTAAATTTCTAATCGTACTTGGCATATCTGAGACTGCTCCCCTATTGACATGACTTCACTGGTTAGTATATCTCCGCGTGTTGAACGGTACGTTATCAAGTTCGTACAATAATTAAGTACGGGTGGTTATTTCTTAAAATAAAGTGAATTTTATTTCATTTTAAAATGTTAATACGTAAACTAGTTTTATCGGAAAAGGTATGAAAAAAAAACAAAAAAGTTATATTTTTACACTAGCCAGATTTGGGGGTACGTCGCATTATATTTTTTCTTTTTAACTCGTGAACAACTGAAGATATTTAAATTCAGTTAATACATTTGATTGGTCCCTTGTTAAGAGCTATTCAGCGGTAAGGGTTTCAACCCCGTACCTAATGTCCTTCTGGGTACTAAATTTTTGTTTACAGATAGAATTAGAATCCGCAAATCTAGACACTTAAATATTTTTTTATATAAAAAAAATGATTAGATTAGGTGTGTATTAATTTTATATACACCCTGTATATAAGTACTTGTAGAAAAATTATATTTAGACGACCCTTTATCGTTTTCAATTGAAAACTCTTTGCGCTTGGAATCATTTAAATATTAACATTTGCTAACAATAAGTCACGCAAAAGGGATAATTAATTTATTGACTTTGTGTCTGATGATTTTCAGTAGGCATCCATAGTAGGCTCACACAAAATTCCTCAATAGAAAATATCTTCTTTAGTGCCTCAAACTAAGACAAAAGAATTAGAATAATCATTCGAAATCCAGGATTCCACTTGTAACCGTGCCATATACCTTTATACCGTTTTTTTATTGCCTTTGCATATTTATTTTTAATATTATTATTCTTTTAGTTACTCACATCAAAATTATCCTCGCATGTTGTTTCCTTTGGATCCTATTTAACCATCGTTAACTACATTTTTCTACGTTTTCCGTTTCTTGGAACTTTTCTGGCATTTTTATTAAAATATTTTCACACATCGGTAGGATAATTTTTTGCCTGCTTTGTGTCCACTAGTCACAACATTACGATGCTTGCTATTCGATGATGTCACAGTATCAGTTTGCTCGGCCGGCAGTATTTGCGCACGTAATGGACTAATTCATCTTTAATGTTGAGTAACTTTTGTAAAATAAGAATAAAAAAATTCCATTACACAGTTTTTTGCATTAAGTAAAGATTCTCAAAAATGTCAAAATTATGTTTTTTGCATGGGGCATTTCTGTTATGTTTATTGCCATTCAATTATTATTTATAGGTCACACAAACACAATGTGACATCATGATTTGATTTCTAATCAGTATTTTCGTTTTCTCTTGAAGATGCTGTATCATATCGAGAGCCTCTTGCCACTAGATAAAAATGTTTTAGATTTAAAAAATATTTGCAAAATTTCAATGCAGTGATATTAAAAAAAAGTCGTAGATACCCCTCTATTTTCGCCACTGGAAATAATGGGCCAACATTTTTAGTATTGAATTATTTGCTCTCAATTACCAAATCTTTCACAGCAATATCACGAATTTATTGTGGGCGGTTATTTTTAATTAAAGAAAAAATACTTTTTATTATCAAAGTCAATGCCCTGCAACAAAATGTTTAGGGTGACAGCCATATTAATACGAACTTTTATTCTTAAAACGAGACTTTCTAACAACTATTAATAAAACGTGAGACACCAAATAAATATCTTATAAAATTGCCAGCTGCATTCGAATCTTCAGTTCGTGTCACATACAAGAATTGTCTTTACCTGAAGGAATAACATAAAAATAAAAGAAAAATCATAGACAGAAAAGTTAGTCCATAAGTCGCAGAGTTGTCAAGTTTTGATAGGTGTAATATCCTTCTGAATATTACTTATTCATATTTCTTTTTGTCAGACAAACAGACAATGGAGATATTGTACATAATAAAACTTTTACGAAAATGTACCCTTGGGATGTCAAGTTGGTAAAAAAAAATATTATCTTTTATATAGTAAAAGTTAAAGTAAACTTTTAACAATGAATAATAACATATTTTATAAATGAGTGAAAAATAAATTTCTCTATTTTTGTTTTCACATAAATTTAAAAATATCATTAGTAGTGGCAACTTTAAAATTGTAAATAAGGTTAGTGTGACATCTCAATAGCATATTGTATAACAAGTGTTGAGAATAGCACTTTTCACACGAGTGTGACAGTTTATATATGTCACACGAGTGTGAAAAGAGCTTTCCTCATGTGTTGCATACTATGCTTTTTCTATGACTGCATTAAATATACATTGCGTCCAGAATAGTATTCAACAAATAGAAAATCTTTTATTGATATCTGAGAAAATTTCATTATTGATAAAAGTTAATTCTTGGTGTCAAACCTACTTTAGACACATTAAATTAAGCTTATGATATACAGGGAGCGAGAAAATTAAGAAAATTTGTATCAAGAAAACCAAAAATTTAGAAACTTCAAAAAACTCGTGGTACAACAAACTCGTCAATATTATTAATTTTACATTAACATACCTGTTCTATCAGTGAATTGTTGTAAGTATAACATTTTTGAGAACATATTTCAACACAGAAAAAACAGTAATAGCGCATGACTTTGTTTTTTATTTGATGAATAATTTTTAACAACATTAAACATAATATTTTATTATAAAAAAATATATTGGAAATGTTCACCATCGTCGTTCGTTTCGAAATACTCTAAATCAACGACCGTACAAGTTACGACCTTATTTAATAATATACAGTGTGTTCGTAAAGATTGGAATAAATTCATTATTTCTTAAACCAAAAATATTTGGAAAAAATCCTCGGACAAGTCGATTTTTAATTTCAATTCCTTATCCTTTATTTTTTTTGGCTATGAGGTCACGGCATTTCTTTAAATGGAGTACCCTATATATTTCTCCATTTTTGGATTCTACTTCAACAGCTGATTTCAAAAATGTATCACACTTAGGATCTAAAATTGATAAGTTGAAAGATACAGCCATTTTGAATATAAGAATTTACTAATTTTTCATATTTTGTTGAACAAATAATACTCACTAGAACTAACGGTTATTTAATAATAGAAACAATTTATAGTAAATGTTCAAACTGTACTCCTTGTTGTAGCTGAGTGTACTCTAAACAGTGAATAAAGTGTTGCTAAACTCTGTTTATAGTTTCTTGAAGAATGTTGTTTATTTCAATTCTAATCCTTTCTTTTAATTCAACAATGTTTTCCGGTTTGGTTTTATAAACTAAGTTTTTTAGACGGCCACACAGAAAATAATCTAATCGATTGAGGTTCGGTGATCTTGATGGTCATTTTGTGGATACTGTGTGTGCTGCTTCCGCATTCATCGAAGGTTTTTCCCTGCACAGTATCTACACTTCTTCTAATTCACTTCATCATTTAACTTGAAAGTGCAATCATCGGAGAAAATAATATTTTTTTATCAGAAGAGGATCACCATTGCACATATTCATCATTGTTTCACAAAATTGTATCCTCCGATCTTGATTATCATCACTTAGTTCTTGCACAAGCTGAATCTTAAAGGGATGCCATTTTTCTAATTTTAATACTGTATGTACTGACGTTTTAGTAACATCATAATCGCGACTAATCTGGCGAACGCCGGTATATGGATTTTCTTCAACAGCCAATAAAATATTTAATTTTGTATCCTCGTCAACACCTGGGCGACCAGTTTTTGGTAAATCTTCCACCTTTCTCAATTTTACTCACTGTTGCTTGAGTTATGGGTCGTTCTGGATATTTAGTATTAAATAAATTGCATACTTCTTGTTGAGTTCGCATCCTGCCACCATACTCAATTATCGCAAGAATTTCAATTCTCTGCTTTACAGATACATTCATATTATAAATTAAAATAAATCGACAATAGTTATTGAGAAATGGAGTAAAATATTATTAAGTGTCAAGGACGAAAATGATAAAACAAAAAAAAAACAAAAAAACCAAGCCTACCTCAAAAATTAATAAAAACGTTTATTTTACTTTTTCACTTGTTTTTTAAATGGCCGTATTTTCCAAATTTTCAATTTTAGACGCTAAGTGTGATACATATTTGAAATCAACTTGTTGCAACAGAATTCAACAACGGAGAATTATACAAGGTGTTCCATTTAAAAAATATATCGAAGTTATAACCAAAAAAATAAAGGATAAGGTGCGCAGTTGAAATTAAAAGTCGACGTATCCGAGGATTTTATCTAAATATGTTTGGTTTAAGAAATAATGAATTTAGTCCATATTTTACGGACATACTGTATATAAAGACGTATGAAAAATCTAACAGTAAAACCACATAGTTGAACGATTCTTAGTTTTCAAAAGAAAATAATATAAATGCATTCGAAATCTGTCGAAAATAGTTTGTAGAAATGTGATGTGCACAAAGTCACGTTTTGTCGCATGGGTGTGGAGATTGTTGAAGGACACGAAGCCAAGATTAACAAACCACATGAGAGCAATAAAACCACTTTGCGCACGTGTTGCATACGTTAATTTCTCTACCAGCGTCCAGATTTAGAAAATTCTGTTTGATACTAATATTTCAATCTGATATCAATATACTTCAAAGCAAAATCGATTTGATTTACATTACATGATAATGAAATCGTCCGATGGTAAATACCATGGAGACAGTCATTTGTACATTTAAAGCTGATTTATAAACTAGGTGCAGGGCCGCACTGGCTCTAAAAATAGCGTGGGTTCCTGATCGACCAGGGGCGCTAAAATCTTTGTTGCTGAAAAAATATCTTATTTATACAGGGTGTTCCAGTTTTAAAGCAACAAACTGTAACTACTGATAGAATATATGCTTTTGAGAAATAAGTTCCTATGAACCTATGCCCGCAAAAGTTTTATAATCGAGATACAGGGTGTTAAAGTTTGATTTTTTCTTAAGTTTTTACTTTATATCTCGGAAGGAATGGTTACTATTGACTCCTAATTTGGTGCTGTTTATAACAGTATCCGACCCAATAAAAATAGTGAAAAAAATCATAAACGTATTCACCAGCGGCGTACAGAGGAGTAAACGGAGACCGCTTTTTAATTAGAATATCGACGCCAATGCATTTTCATTAAATTCTCCCATATTTTTTAGTTCCCTATTCAATTTTACATAAAATAGGAATCTTGTAAAGACTTTGTAAGTTTTGAGCAAAAAATTCATTAGTTGGATGCATCTACAAGCTATCGAAAGAAACTCTTGATAAACATAATATTTTATTAGAAAAAACTATCAAACAACAAAAGTTTAAGTGTCTTAAATTTTTTTATCATCTTTCACCAAGTTAGTGGCAACTATTTAATTAAAACGTAAGTCAGTGGCGTTCGTCATTAACTAATACTAGGTATAAAATCTAATATGAGTTAAGTGTAAGAATAATATTTTTATACTAAACTTCGCCTAAACTTCGCGAAGTTCTTAGTATCAACAAGTGCTTGTTGGACTTCTTCCGTACTAATTGCCGAGCACACTTCTTCTGGCTCTTCAAGATGTTTGTGGTACAGAGGCCCCGAAGTATGCAATTACTGAAGTGTCGCTATTGAATGAACACGTCGTTTCGTAGATTTCTGTCCAGAAGGTTTCAACATCTTCTACAGTCGATCGATTATCTACAACACGCTGTGGCTCTTGAAAGAGGCAGGAAGGATTCGTATGAAACAAATTGTATTGCTCCATACTCCTCACTCGCCGCTTCAACTTTTTCTATATAGCCATGAGCGCTCGGATCAGTGACAGTGCTGCTTGATGGCAAGCATCACTGTCAGATTTATTATTATTAATTATTATTATTATTATTATTATCATAAATATGAATTTTGATTTTATAATTTTGGTGGTGAGACTGGCAGCTCTTGCTTAAACTAAAACAAATTTTTGATACATTTGGCTTTAATTCATAAATAGGGCTTTGTCAGCAACCAAATTTTTTTCAGGTAAAATGCCTTTTCTGTAAGAAACATAAAAAAAATATTATGATGGAAACTTTTTCATAATGAAAAGATATGTCTGTATCAGAATGAGTGACCTATTTGGATAAAAGTATTTTTTTACCATAAATGTAATTATACATAAAATACATAAATACGGTATAGAGGATAAAGAGAGAGCGAAGAATTACAAAATTTCATAATCTGATGAAAATAAGATACTGTGTTAGGTAAGTGAAATAAAACGAAAACCTCCAGAAGAATATCAATTTCATCTTGTAGTATTTTAATTACTAAATTTAACAACTGTATTTACTGCTCACAAATTCTCATGAATATGAAGTACATAGACAGTCTGCTAAGTTTAGGTTCTCAGTTTCAAGTATGATACTTACATACTAACTTTCAATATTAATTCCATAATTAATATAAATTCACCGGCTACTTCCTACTTATAATTTCTGCCTCACAAGAAAGTTTGTTTCGAAAAGTTTAAAATTAAAGTTTTAAACATAAAGAGATGATCCTCAAATTTCTGGATCCTATCCCATCATAAAACGACTCACTCAAGTTTCGAAGTGCGATAATTTGCATTAAATAAAGTTTCGTTTTATAAACTTTCCTTCTAATGCATTCTATGACTTGTACCAGGTGCATTTCACTATGAAAAATGATTAGCCCGTTAAAATTGTGTCGTATTAAACGCCATTAAAATAAGTATAAAATATCTGATGTGGCCAGCACATAACTTTCTTATACCAGTATACTAATATCATCTTGATGTAAAAAAATCATTCTATTTAATTCTTCACTTATCTTAATTAAATTTGAATAGTGTATCTTGAAATGTTTCATTAAAATTTTTAAATAATTATTTATCAGCATCATTCGATACTGTCAATAATAATTCATGTCACATATTTTAATAAGTTCTTCTTATTAACATTGATATATGTCTAAATTAGCCATTTCAAATGTCAAAATGTATAATTTATCCTAACCCCATTTTATGAGTAAAAATGCGTAAAATGTTTCAATTTACATCAGCTTTATTTAAGTACTTGGAAAATATATTTTATTGGCTTGATATAGTAGACATTATTTATTATCTTTCATCAAGAATATATTTCCATCATGAATTTATCATTGTCTTTGGCCTTTAGAACATGTGTACCAAATTTGAAAGCTTTATCTCAAGAACTGTGGCTGCTATCGCGATACTACAGACATGCTGACAGATTTTTTCCATAAAGTTGTTTTTCCATTATAATTCGTCGAGATTCGTCCAGAAATGCAATAAAATTTTTTTATTTTTTTCCTGAAATTGTACATGGTTATATTGTAAATTATACAGGGTTATGTGCATTATAAATTACCCATCCCTTATCATCGTTATTATTGCCTGTAGAAAAAAAAATTGAAATAAAAGTTGTGTGGTCATGACTGAGTTTTGTTAAAATGCTATCAAAAGTACAGTAGCGTGCAGATTTCAGGGATACAAAAAAATAATATTACATTTTTTTTTTAAATGGGATACCCTGTATATTATTAAAATTTTAGAATGATCCTTTCTTCCCGATTTCAAAAATATACCATATCTTACCCCTATCATATACCGTTTTTGAGTTATTAAACATCGAATATCTTAGTTAAACTCGTTACTGTAAATATGGTAAAGTTAACATTATTAAAGTAAGCTATGAAAATGACAACTATTATTTGATAAGTGACATTTCTTTAATGAAATTAACGAAATGGTTTACAGTGAGGAAGAAAAAACCAAATATTTTCATGTTATATACAAAATAACAAAAATAAACGTGCAGCAAAAAGAGTATATAGGATGTTGTATCCAAATCGTCCAACACCATCAGAAAATACGTTCAAAAATATTTCCCGAAAGATGAATAATACCTCCAGTTTCAGTAAAAAAAATGCGTGTAGTTGAAGCAAACCAGGAAGAACAGCTAGATATACTTCATCTCGAAGGTAAGTCAATCCATATTTATTCGCGATTAGACTTTTTTGAAACATTGTATTATTTTTTCGAAAATTCTGAATGTAGTATAAATAATGCAGTCGATAAATTAGGTAAAAGTTATTCCAAAATCCAACGTACATTAAAAAAATAACAGCTACAGACTATATAAAATTTTACCCGTACAAGTTTTAACAGAAGCTCATAAAAGGAAAAGGCTGGACTTTTGCCGCCAGATGATTCAAAAGTTGGATGAAGATCCCGATTTTTTTACCAAAATATTATATACTGATGAATTATCCTTTTCTACGGCAGGAGTTTTTAATAGGAAAAATCGAAGGTCGTGGGAAAACAAGCACAATAGAAAAATTACTACAAAAAGCATTTTCATCTTTGAAATTATTATATTCGAATCTTCACTTTCTAAATTTTCAGCTTAAAAAGAACTTATGTGAATCTCTTGTGTTATCCAGTTTTAATTACCGTGGTTTTCTCTATGGACCCTATTTAGATGCTTCTGATAAAAACCGGATACAAAAAAAAAGTGTTCAAGTCATTAAAAACAGGAATCGACTTGAAATGAATAGTCTGAATGTAAATAATGAAGCCATTTCCGTTGTAATTATAAATATAATAAGACGTTATCAATCATGCATTGACAATAATGGTGGACATATTTAATGAGTTATCATTTATTTATATTTAAATTTCCTAAATAAATCTTGGTTATCTATTTTATATAAATACATGGTTTTTTTCTTCCTCACTGTAAACTATTTTGATTATTTCATTAAATAAATGTCACTTAGCAAACATAATAGTTTTTCATTTTCATAGCTCACTTTAATAATGTTAACTTTTCCATATTTACAGTAACTAATTTAACTAAGATATTCGACATTTAATAACTCAAAAACGGTATATGGTAGGGGTAACATATGGTATATTTTTCATAAACAAAGGATCATTCCAAAAAATTTAATAATATACAAAGTATCCCATTAAAAATATAAATAATTATTTTGTATCCCTGAAATCTGCACTCTGCTATCATAACCACACAACTTTTATTTAAAACTTTCTTTTCTATTGGCAACAATAACGATGATAAGGGTTGGGTAATTTATAATGAATAACCCTTTACCTTTTTTCTTCTTTCATTCATTATTTCTCTTCTGGTGGTGCCACATTCACCAAATTTAATGTGTCACCTAAAATGCTGCTGACAATCTTAACTGCCAAATTTGGGAAGTCTCCCATTAGTATTTTTTGAGTTATCACGGATACACACACACACATCCACACACACGCACCGACAGACATCATTCGGAAAATAGTCAAAATGAATTCAAGAGGGTTCAAAACGTATAAATCAATCAAAATCTCGAGGTCGAAAAAAAAAACACGATTACTATACTTCCTTATATTAGGTATAAGTAAAAATGTAATGCTACATATATTATAAATAAACATACACACCTCAGGAAATAAATAATTTTTGCTCATCACCTGAAAGCCTGATCTTTATATATTCATACCGGGTGATAATTTAAAAGCTTAAATTCGTTATATCTCCGGAACTAATGAAGACATCAAAAATCGCCCGGAACCGTTGTTACAGTGATATAGAGGGGGAACACGAATACTGTAATAAGTGATGCAAACCCACCCATCCCCTCAACCCCAGCTATCCCAATTCTAAAATCTTAAATGTAACCCTCTGCTTGTGATACATCGTTGGAAAACAGTTGAAAACAGCTTACCAAATAAAGTTTATTTTGGTCTAGTAGTTTTCAATTAATTCATGAACAAGTGATTTAAACATTTTTTGTTTATTTAATTTTCTTTATAACTGTTCAATAGATATCACCTTTTCGGTGATATAAAAAGGAAACTCGAATACTGTAATAAGTGATGCATCCCCACCTCTCTTTCTATCCCAGCTATCCTAACTCAAAAATCTTAAATGACAACTCCCTGCTTATGACATATTATTGAAAAGTACCAAAGAAAATTTATATTGGTTTACTTAGTAGTTTTTGATTAATCCATGAATGAGCAATTTGAATTTTAAAAATTACTTATTTCAGTGTATTTATAATTCTGATACTGCTGTTTGTTTACTGAACCTATGAATATCAGAATAAACACCAGACTTCGACCTCACATTTGATTATCACAACAGCCACGCTACTTGCAGCGCCAGCCTAATTATTTTGCCCCAGAGCAAATAACTGCCACGCGCCAACTCAACTTTTTTGTTGCATTAAAGAAATGTAAACAAGAAATTCTATACAGAATGATAGCGGAATAATATTGCAACGTACGTTGTGCTGATGATTGAAGTCGATGAGTCCACTACCATTCAACTAGTTTCATACCATTGATTTGATTGTATGATCATAAATTCGTCTGAATTTGGTTTATGTTCCTAGTTCCATACCACATTCCGTATTTGTGTTCTTAAGTTAGCTAGTTTATGTTAAACATTCTTTCTGTATAAAATTTCTTTGCGAAATTTTTTTGTGGAAAGTTATAATTTCTTTCCTAGCTGTGAATATTGTTATGACCGATTTGCCTATTCACTCCTAATAATGATTTACACCACTGCTGAACGTGTTGAAATAATATTCATTTATGGTTTTGAGAATCGTTGTGTCTTCAGGACTGCTATATCATTCAACCAAAGATATCCTAGATAGAAATGTAAACCACGCTTATATCCAGAACTAATTTTTAAATTTGAAGAAACGGGATCCGTTGCCAATAAGAAAAGAACCCAGCCAAGTTTACTTGATGAAGCAACCCAAATTGAGATCCTTAGACAATTTGTCATGGATTCAATAATGTCTACTCACCAAGCAGCCACAATCACAGGGATATCACGCGAGTCGGTTCAAAAAGTATTGAAACGTCAAAAATTTCACCCGCATAAAATATAAATTCTTTAAGAATTTGATGATGATGACTCTGAACGGCAAATTAAGTTCTGTGATTTACTGACAAACAGAATTATCGCTACGCCTCAACTTGCGAAAAACATTTGTTTTAGTGATGAATGTACCCTCTATTTGAATGGGCAAGTTAATAAACAGAATTGCCATTATTGGAGTGATGAAAATCCGCACGTTTTCAGAGAAGGGCATACGCAGTATCCTGAGAAAATAAATGTCTGGGCAGGTATATTAGGAGATGCCATTATCGTCCCATTATTCATTGATGGCAATTTAAATAACAATATTTATGATGAGATACTGGAAGAAACCATCGAAGTAATAATAGTACATGAACTGGAAAATCAGAGAAACGTTCACGGGAATCTTGCACTAACTGAAAATTTGCTTCATTTTCAACAAGACGGAGCACCAGTTCGGCAGTGGGTGCATGATCACTATCCAAATAAATGGATTGGTAGAAGAGAGCCAATAGAATGGCGTCCAAGTTCACCAGACCTAACTCCTCTGGACTTCCTTCTATGGGGCCAAATAAAATTAGTTGTTTATAAAACCCCACCTAAATTAATTAATGAACTACGACAAACAATTCTACAAGATTGCCGGTCTATTCCAGAGAGGTATTTGAAAACGTTTGACAGGAGTTGCAAAATAGACTCTACTATTTTAACTGAATGTTTGGTTGCCTGTTACATGTATATTTTCTTTAGACTAGTTGGAAATAAATAAATAAATTTCATAATCTTTAGGTATTAATTCTGTTTTAACCTTTTTAAATTGCATTAATTTTACCCATTTTAATTTAATTTTTATTAGTATGTCATTTTTTCTTTCAATGAATGTTGCGTAAATATACAAATTTCTAATTAATATCCTTTCTGTGATAACAAAGTGTTAAAAGTGTACAATTTAATTCTATATGCACATGCTTTTTCTTCGTAAAATTACCACGGTAACTTATTTCAGTGTCCTGAAGGTGAAATAAATTGTTTCGAAACGTTGACTTTTTTTAAAAACAGTTTGTTGGTTTAATTAACCTCAATCACACAAAGTTTAAAGAAAATAGACTCTATTATTGTTTAGAAAATAACGGAAATAACTTTGAGGTTATTATAAAAAGGAATTTAAAATGTATTTATTTTAAGAGCTATTTTTTTACGATGTGCCGTGCTTAGCGCTGTATTACAAAGAGCTACTAGACGAATTTTGATAAAAAAATTGTTGAAAATATGCTAACTAGATTTCAGTAAACTTCCTGCAAGTTATTTACACAAGGAGTGTTGTAGCACTATCAATATCTTCATCATCACTTTACAGTTCCGTACTGTTTTACGTCACTAATGGTTCTAGATGAGCAAGTCTGAATACGCTAGGAGCACTGATATACGAATTAAATCCGCGTATCAGGGAATATAAGTAATGTCAAAATGATAGAAAATGCTATATACCCAGTGATCGTTAAAATATTTTAACAATTTTTTGCTAACCAACTAGACTTAGAAAGATAATCAAATGGTTAAAATTTCCTTTCGATTAGACAGCGATCCGCCTCAAAATTAATAGTTTTATTGATTTTGACCAAATCTTTCACTGATCATACATTATTTTTCTTATTTTCTTCTATCATGCGTAACATATATGAACTGATTATACTGCTATGACCGAAGAGAGATCTTTAGAGTTCATTCGTTCCAGAAAGAAAGAAGGATACATGTTCACTTTCAAATCAAAAACTAACTGGAAATCTTTATGTTGCGACAGCTGTCATTTAACTTTAAAACACTCTGTAGCGTACTCATTCTGAGACAACAGCTACATGTGCATTTTCGTGCATTAATAGATAGAGCTCCTAGAAGAAAAGAAGATCGGTAATGGGGGGAAACAAAAAGAAGACGAATATAATAATAATAATAAAATACTATAGATACATGTTAATAAAAATTCATTATATGTAACCATATTATCATTTTAATTATAACTTTTAACCTTTTAGTTGATGAATATAAGAATTTATAACTAATTGAGTTTTAATTATATGGAACTCCACATAAATTGGTGTCCCCGACGCCCGACGTCCAGCAGCCGCTGTGCCTTCCCTCTGAGATTGGTAACCCCCGTCGGCGATTTGGAGCAGTTTTGGAGCTAGACCCAGGAGAAGTTTCTTCCTTCTGTACCCAACGATTTTTGCAGTTACTGATTTTTATTTGGATTTGGTGGGTGTATTAGATCCCTTCATTTTTGGCAGTTCTAATTTCAGTTTTGCCTTTGGTGTTCTATAATGTTCTACCTAGTTAGTTGAGTGCACTGCATGTATTGCTCACCATTTCCCAAGCGTCTATTAAACAATCATTTAAACTTTTCGGACGTCTGTCAAACTTTTACATTAATACTATTAATGATGATTGATCCACCCTCAAGTAAATATCGAGGTAGACGAACCTCTGCCTGTCAATCAACAATATGTAACGTCTGTCAAATTGCCCCCTTTTTGGATGTCAAAACCGTTAATATGGTTCACACAGGCACAATTTAACGTTTCGAGGGTAACCTCTAATCGTAAAAAATACGACCAAATTGTGTCCCATTTGCCATTAGAGGTTATCAATAATATTTACGACATTATCATTAATCCTCCGGAGCGGGATTTATATAAGAATTTAAAAAATATTGTTATTTCGCGCCTTTCTTCCAGTGAAGAAAAAATGTTAGAAGATTTGTTAACTGGTTTTGGGTTAACAGAGATTTGGGCCAGGAAACCTTCAGATTTTTACCGGTTCATGCTGGGTATAGTGGGCGGATCCCCCCATGGTGAGTCAGAATTTGCTGTTAAAATTATGGAAACGGCGTTTACCGAAAACAGTTTATATTGCGTTGACTGCTTCGGGAAAGTCAGATTTGCAAAAGCTGGTGGATATGCCGTCTAGCCCAGGAGCAGAATTACTTTTTAGTTTAGAAATTATTAAAACAGGCTTATTTTTTTAAATTAAGTCTAAATATAAACTCGACTGAATATATATTTTTTTATTTCACCATTTTTGTTTACTATAGAATTACTAATATTTTCTTTTTGTTTAACATTGTTAACATATGTCATTAATTATCTCCCACATTTTCTAATAATTGTTGTTTGTTAAATTTATTTTGTTTTTATAGAATTCATTTTCTTATTGTCTGATTACTCTTTTTAACATATTTCTATATCGAACAAACTCAAGTTTCAATTCCTGTGTACAATTTTTTAATAATGGCCTTTTTAAATAGTTTCTGCACCTTATGGAATTTATTAATCCCATAGTTATCAAAGGATTTAGTTTTCGCTATTTATTATTTTTAAAATGTATTTTTTTCGGTGGACATGCTTATAAAATTTTTTTAGTCTATAAATATATCGTAAGCGGTTTGAGAATTTTTACAATTTATTACATCTATCCATGTTTCACTCTCGAGAAAAGAATGTATTCTTTGAAAATTGATTTTGTTAAACGATTCTAAGGCATTTTCACTTTTTAAAGCAGAATTTATAAGTTTTATGTTTAAACAAATATAATAATGGTCTGTTAAATATGTTTCGAATATTTTAAGGATTAAAGTCTTCACTAGTACAATTATTTTTTACAAAAAATATGATCTATTATGCTTTTTAAGAATTCTGTAAGCCTTGTTGTTTTATTAATATAAGAAATATAACTATTCCCTATCATTATATTGATATAATCATTTACTTCATTATTTAATTTGTTTAGTAAATTTTTTATTTCAAGATTGTTATTAATTATATTTTTAAAATAATGATTTAGGTCATACATCTAAGTCTGAACATTTATAGATGCGAGATGAGCGACGATAGAGAGCGATATGAGGCGGTGATGCCTACTTAATTTTATTAATCTCAAATGTAACCCTTATTAAATTTGATTCAGTTAGCACATATGTTTTTACATTTGCTGAAATTGCTTTCTTTATGTATACTATAAGACCATTATTTTGATTTATATTTGATTTATCATAATAAATACTAAAATTTTAAATAGTATACTCACTTATAACTTATACCTTCCATGTCTCAAGTAAAATAAGTGCATCGATATTTTCTATATATGGTTGTAGCTATATTAACAACTACTCAAAATTTGTCCTTATACTTCTAATGTTAAAATGTAAAATATTTAAGTTACGCTCATTTTCTAAACATGTCATACCATCACTTAAATTTTTGTAAATTTTGGTATCCATTTCCTTTTGCATTTCTAAAATATTGTTTTTTCTTCTGCATTTTTTGCAAATTCTTTATATTACTGTATTTTCATAAAGTATTCTCGTTCTGTAATAGAAACTAACAAAGTAGTAGAATAATGGAAAATAGTGTCGTTAGTGGTGAGAATATATGAAAGTAATAGTTATTTACGCAAATATATCACGTAGATATCACATAACTATTTTATAATATTTTTACAATTCCAGATACTCCTATCTAAAGAAATCTCAAAATTTAGCCACATTTTATTACTATGTAAAGTCAGATTGTAACAATACCGCATCGACACGAGGAAAGCGGAAAATAAATCATCTGGCATGTTGTGGCTTGGCGAGAACGATGTGGTGAGCTTTACACTATGCCTTATCTCTCAACTTGGATGGTTTCACCAACGAATATTTCAACAGCGCAGTTTTTCTTTACAATAGGGTTTTGTGCTCGTCAACTACAGACATAGACAAGAAAACACAAATTTAATTAACCAAGTAGATATATTATTAGAAGTTTATCCAAAATGGAGAAGTATATACAACAATTTGCTGATATCTTGAAAAGAAGACACTGTTTGAAATTATAAAAGAAAGTATTTAATAGTTGCAAATAGACACTAAATTTTACGATATTATGATAAAATATTTCATTTCAAGAATTATTATTTTGTAAGATTACATTACAACATGAATTCAATTTTTACATCTTACCGATACAAATAAATAATAATTCTTGAAAGAAATATCTTATCATATACTCACTACACCTACAGTAAATAATATGTATGTATACATTTCCAACACTATCTCTGTAACATAAACAAAACTTTAAGAACCCACACACCATATTAAAATACCTCAGTTGTGTTAAAACAGACAATCCAATAGTACCAAACATGTAACAAAATTTAAAACAAATACCTAATAATTAATAGTGTAAGTAAATAATGTAATGTAAAATAACCATAACTATATTTTTAAAATATTATATTAATTGTGAAATGAAAGTAACAATACATGCAAAAGTACACTACACCTGACGGAATATGTAATTAGACACACATACAATAAGTGAAACAGATCTTAAAATATGATATTTTAATAAAAGAAAAACAAAATACAATCACTATTTAATTCAAAATTCTAATTTTTGTATCATTAAGGCTGCACTTAATAAAATCGAGGTCACTATACAAATTATTAAAATTCGTACAGATATTGAATATCGGCGAATGTTTCAATATGTTGGTACGTAGAGTGGGTAAATAGAAAATTCGGTGTTTCGAGAGGTTACTCTGGGAATACGAAAATTTAATTTACTAAGTATTTCAGGTGTATCAACATCATTGTGTAGCACTTTAAACAAAAATATTTGAGAGAAGTATACTCGCCTGCTCTCAACGCTAGACAGAGAATATCACTCAAGCAGATCATCCTGCGGAAAACCAACAGCTGGATATGTACCATCTGATTTAAACCAAAGTAATTTAAGAAATCTGCGCAGATTCAAGCTTCAATCTAACAAATGAATGGTATAGCATTTTCAACGTAAAAGTATCAGTAAAATCACGACTAGAACGTACAATAAATCCAAGGGGTTTAAAAGCCTCAGAGACAATGGCATCGATGTGATTAGTAAAGGATAATTTACTGTCAAATATGACTCTAAGGTAACGAAAAGTTATTGGTCTCTGAAGTACGACATTGTCTAAATTGTAGTCAAAGATGAGTGGTAACGTTTTTAAAGAAAATGGCATTACGTTACATTTGTTGGCGTTCAGTTGTAACTTATTTACTGTGCACCAGCTATCTATTTTATTAAGACATGTTTGAAGTTGGAGATAGTCATTTATATCTTTGACGATTGAGTAGATTTTTAAATCATCGGCATATAAAAGACAGGGCAAAGTTATTTCCTTTACTATATCATTAATAAATATATTAAAAACAGGGGCCCTAAAATAGAACCCTGGGACCCCCAGATGTGGCAATAAATTTAATAGACTTAAACCCATTAATAACAACGTATTGAATCCTATTCATTAAATAAGATTTAAATAAAACAAGTAGCGAATCTGCGAGACCAATTTTTTCTAGATTATTAAGTTGTAACTTGTCATCAAGTCAATCAAACGCTTTAGAAAATTCTGTATATATAACATCCGTTTGACTATGTGCATCTAGGGATTTAGAGATATATTGCATACACACAATAAATTAGTTGTAGTTGAACGACCCTTCATAAATCCATATTGATAAATAGAAATGTTCGTGTTTATGAAATAATAATACTGTCATGAAGACTTTACAGAAGTTACGAATTACAGAAATAGGTCTAAATATCTTTATATCTAACTTATTTTCCTTTTTATAAATAAGAGACACTTTGAAATATTTCCATAAGTTAGGAGTTTGGCAGTTTTTTTAGAACTAAATTAAAAATTACTCTCAACGGACACGCAAATATAATAGCAGTCTTTTAATAGGAATGCTGGTGTACTATCAGGACCTGTCGTCATTTTAGGCTTCATCCGTTTTAACGCTTGTAAGACCTCTACTTCATTAAACGATTTTATATTTATAATAAAGTTATTGTTCGGATAGTCGCATTTGATGGAATTACTCTCAGTATTCAAAGAGGAGTCAGTATAAGATGGACTAAAATAGTTGGCAAATGCGTTTAATATGTCATTAGAATTTATTAATTGTAAATCAGCAAAATACATTTCGTTGGATACATTTGTTGAGCCTTTTTTTACCATTAATGAATGCCCAAAACTTGTTGGGGTCGTTTTTAATATTATTTTCAGAAATTGGTAAGAAATTTCTATAAGCTGTATTTATGTTTCACTTTATTTCAAGTCTAACATTTTTAAAATCATCATGTCGAAAGATCATCAGTTCTTGTATATTGGCTTTTAAGATGTACTTTTAGATGGATTTTTTTATGATGTTACGGTTGAATCAGGAGGGTATTTTCTACTACGCACAGATAAGTTTTTGGGTACGTAGAATTCAAAAACAGAGTCAAGTTTATCATAAAATGTTGAGCATGCACTGTTGGCATCATTATAAGAAGAAAGAAATGACCAGTTAATATTGAGAAGACTATCATAATTTGAGGAAATCAGATTATCGAAAATCATATAGGTTATTCTAGTTAGTTGGGACACTATTATTTACGTTTTCAGTGGTGTTCATCTTAACTGATGTGGTCAGAGCTGACTTGTGGTTATCTTCATTCATCAGTGAGGCACTACACCGAGAGAGATACTTCGAGCACAGGTGCTAGGAAACAATGCCGTTGATTGTTATTGACCAGATAAAGTAAATATATCAATACGGAATTTACCACGCGCTCGAATATATGCGGTACACTTATTGACGTCCCAGACTGCATGATCGGTTGATACATTTTTTAATTTCAGACAATTACAATACGTTAAGGTTTCAGATTTACACAAGTGCACATCAAGATTTTGAGCGCACCTTGCACATGAAACAGGTTTGTGACAATTGTGTTAGAGGAATGGTGATATTCGTTGCACGTGAAACACCGATAAATATCTATTGCCAGCCTGAATGACCTTATCATAGGAAATTCTATCAATCTGTAATATTGCTTGATATATGTTTTTGTTTTTCTTAGTGAAAAATTTTTAAGTTTACATTCACAATTTTCAGAAAATACATCAGCATTCAATTTTTTTAAGTAGTCCAGTAAAACATTTTTTCTGACAATAACAGATTAAATCGTATAATTCGAATATGAGAAAATTTATCATTAACGTTCAATTACAATAAGCCGATTTTACGTTATGGCTGTACAATTGTCTTTGCAAGAAAAAATTGAAATTGTGCGTCTTTCTGGAGACAGTGATAGAAGTGAAAGAAAATTATGCAGAATATTTAATGATAGACACATAGCTCGCCCCTCTATAAATAGTAGTACAGTGCACAGAAAAAATAAAATTTTCAATAAAATATCTAAGAAAATTTTGAGAAATAATGAGAGAAGAAAGATTGGATACGAACTGGTTATATTGGATTATTTTAGGAATAATCCAAATGCCAGTTCGAAAGTGGCAAGCCTAAATTTAAATTTTCCAAGGAAAAACATACGGAGATGCCTCAGAAAAAAACAAAATGAAACCATTCAAACCCAAATTTTTGCATAGCCTGGAAGGAGATAAAAAAAAACGTCTAGAATTTTGTTTGTGGGACCAAGAAAAATACCTAAATAACAGACGTTTTCTAAAGTGTATTTTATTCAGCGATGACGCCACTTTCACGACGAACGGTATTGTTTCATCTTAAAACACTAGATTTTGGGCTACCGAAAACCCTGATTGAGTTATAATCTACAGAAGACAATATTCGGAAAAAGTGAATGTTGGTGCGGAATATTAAACGAAAGAATCATAGGCCCTTTCTTTTTCGACGGAAATATAAATGCTATAAACTTCTTAGAATTTTTAATAAATGAACTATGGAATGCTATTCATGATCTTCCTATTGATGAGAGAATAAACTTACATTTTCAATTAGATCGCTGCCATGTGCATTATGCTACGATTATTAAACAATGGCTGAATGAAAATTCACTGGATTGGTCGAGAATGTGAATTAATTGGATGGCGACCCAAATATAATAATAAATAACAGCCATAATGAACATGTATGGTCCTTAGAAAATCCACACACTTTTAAAAGAAGTGGTTTTCAGCAAAGGTTATCTATTAATGTGTGGGCGGAGTTTTCAATGGAAAACTACTTCCGATTTAAGTCCTTCCTAATCGTTTGAGTGCTGAGGTATACTTGAATTTTTTAGAAAACGATCACACAGAATTGCTGGAAGATTTTCCTCTTGATTTGATTTACAATTGTTTGTGGTATCAGCATGACGGGCACCGCTGCATATTGGAAGTAATGTTGTCACATGATTAAACGAAACTTTTAATGGGAGATGAATTGGTCGACGTGGTCAGGTGATATAGCCTGCGAGGTCACCTGACTTGAATCCTCTGGATTATTTTGTATGGGGACATTTTAAACAATTTATTTACGTAGTGGAAATTGATGACCAGTTAATGAAAAGAATAATGAATGCAGTCGAATACATTCAAAATAGACAATACATTCAATCAGTATACGATTCGCTTATTTTGTGCTGCCAAGCTTGTATCCGCGCTGATGGTGGTATTTTTAAGTATTTGTGATAATTATTTTATTATTTTTATTGTTTTTACTTTCTTATACCTAATATAAAGAAGTATAGTAATCGTGATTTTCGACCTCGAGATTTTGATTGATTTATACGTTTTGAACCCCTCCTGAATCCATTCTGACTATTTTCCGAATGATGTCTGTCAGTGCGTGCGTGCGTGCATACGTGTGTGTGTGCGTGTGCGTGCGCGTGTGCATATGCGTGTGCGTGTGCTTGTGCGTGTACTTGTGTGTGCGCGTGTGCGTGCGCATGTGCGTGTGCGTATGCATATGTGTGTGTATATCCGCGATAACTCAAAAAATACTAATGGGAGACTTTCCAACTTTGGCAGTTAAAATTGTCAACAACATTTTAGGTGACACATTAAATTTGGTGAATGTGGTACCACTAGAAGAGACATAATGAATGAAAGAAGAAAAAAAGGTACAATTTCGGGAAGAAAAATAAAATTTTTTTATTGCATTTCTGGACGAATCGACGAACTATAATGAAAAAACATAACTATGAAAAAAGAATCTGTCCGCATGTCTGTAGTATCGCGATAGCAGCCACAGTCTTTGAGATAAAGTTTTCAAATTTGGTACACTTGTTCTAAAAGCCAAAGATAATGAAAAAATACGGTGATGAGCAAAATTGGCCTTCTGAAATGGGGTCCACGGGATCCAAACTTTTTTTTATTTGACTTTACAAAAAAATATATTCTTGATGAAAGTTATAAATCATGTCTACTATATCAAGCGAATAAAATATATTTTCCAAGTACTTAAATAAAGCTTATGTAAACTGAAATATTTTACACATTTGGCCTCATAAAATGGGGTTAGGATAAATTTAACAATTTGACGTTTGAAAGATCTGAATTATTTACAATAATGCCAATGTCAATAACAAAACATTATTAAAATATATGACATGAATTATTATTGACAGTATCAAATGACGCTGATACTTAATTATTTAAAGATTTTAATGAAACATTTCAAGGTACGCTATTAAAATTTAATTGAGGTAAGTGAGGAATTAAATAGAATGATTTTTTAGATCAGGATAATATATACTGTTATAACAAAGTTATGTGCTGGCCACATCAGATATTTTGTAGTTAATAATACGTTCATTTTTGTAAATCAAAATCATTATTATGCTCAATTGTATTTCTAATCAACAAAAAAATTTACTTGAAAATTCTTATTAATGTTTTGTTCTGTCGCCTTGCTCATGACAGAATTTTTATATCATTTATTTCATGGCTTGCTATTATTTATTAAAGTTAAAAATTGGTCACATGCAGAAACTTTGAAGTCTAATAACTCTGAAACAAAGCCCTAGCGGCAAAAATTTTATTTTACATTTTTTAACCAGAATATCACACCGTATATGTTTCTTAATTTTTCGCCTCGGGTTATGACACACCCTGTATATCTATGTGGAATTAGTCTCTAAAATTTATCGCTACCTCCCGATCTCTACAGAGTCAATCAGACTATTTTATAATAATACTTTTATACTTTATAAGTGAAGAGGGAATATTCTTCAAAATGGTGTCAGAATATGGATAAATGTATCTAATTTACTCCCCAAAATTTTGTTGTTCATACTTACAGGGGTATATTGTGTATAGTTTGGATTTCACAAAGATCGAGTGATATTTTCAGCACACTGCACTTTCCAAAGCATACTACTAAAAATGGTTTTAGCTTTTTAACGATATCTTCATCGAAAAAACGTGGATCTCATAATTGTCATCGTATAAAATACTATAAAATGACCTAAAAAAGAGCATCCTATAGGTAAAATAAAATTGATGGTTCTGGCGAACGGTAACATATTTCTAATGGTAATCATATTCTACTAGACAGACGAATTAAATAACTTGTCCATTACCGTTGTTTGAACCGATCCTCTTTGCGGGCCAGCTTGCGGAAATTGTTTTATTGCTTTTAGCCCATTTGGAGGAAGAAATGATTACTGAGCCAGGGTGTAATTCATAACATTCATCTGAAATATAATGCGCCCATTATAACCGACAACATTCACCAAATCAGAGCCAGCTATTCCATGCTATTATAATTACGATGAGAGATACTTTACTTCACCTTTGAAATGGATCATGCTATGCTAAATAACAATCAATTTTACCTTTAAAAGTTTCTCTAATAGATTTGAACATTGCAATGTAGTTGTAATCAAAAAAAGTAAATAACTTTACAGAAATGTGTTCTGATCCACAGGTAAATCTTTGTATTAACATACTAAAATTTTTATTTTAATAGTTTTAGTTATTACTTAGTTACTACTATAGACAAGACGTTGGATATCGTAACAGAGATGTACAGGGTCATCAGGTGAAAGTGTCCTTTTTTGAAATAATTCGGGTATTTTGAAGTTATCAAAAAATTAATTTTATTTGCAGAATTGAAATTATGATTAAAAAAAAACAATTGCATATAGTTTTTGAGAAATATGACGTCTTACTTAGTTTTTTTAAATATAACGCGCTGTTAGAATAATTCGATTTTCTTAATGTTTCTGCATTCAAAAATACCAACATATGTCTTGTTATCTCAAAAAGTTTTTGAGATATCTGAATTTTTGTATTAAAATATTGTTAATGATTTTGTTAAACGTAGTTGCCTTTGACAGAAGAAGAAGCATTTACCATGACACATCGATTTTTGAGAAATATTTCAACATTTTATTCATTTTATTAGTGCTATAATTATATCCTAAGCTTTATTTTTCAAGATTTGTGAAAAATATCTAATCTGACTACATCTGAATGGGTGAACCTAATAAAAACATTAACAAAAGATGTTCCAAAAGTAAAGTAAACTTGCATGAATCTATTAAGAGTATTTATTTAATTTAACAATTGTTCATAACGTCTTCCTCTATTTTCGAAACATAGTCTATAACGTCGTTTCAAATTATTTAAAGAGTTTATAATCATGTGAATGTGCTCATTTAGATGATTAATTCACGCAGTTACACTATTTATAATTTCTTCCAAAGTGCGTGAACAACTGCGGTAAACATTGGTTTTTAAATATCCCCATAGGAACGTTTCCAACGGTGTTAGGTCTTGGCTGTTTGCGGACCAATGGGTGGTTCCATATTTTCCAAACCATTCCTGATAAACGGTGTTCAAATAATTTGTCACGATTCTGACATTGTGAGGGGGAACCCCATCTTGCTGCCAAATGAAAGTTTCGTCCCCAATACTTTTCTGTATGGAATTGCGAATTTCATTAAATGATAAATCGGAATATCTCTCGCCATTCAAATTGTACTCAAACAATATTGATCCGATTATTCTATCCCTAAATAGACCACACTATACATGAATGGATCTACTTCCCTGCCTCTGAATTTGTCTGATTCTGTGAGGGTTGTGGGCTGACCAATATCTAACATTTTGTCTATAAAATTTCCCACCAGTCGTAAACGTTGCTACGTCTATCCACAAAATATTCATAAAAAATTGGGATCCATCCATTCTGTCCACTATATACTGACTATATACTGACAAAATTCAAGTCTATTATTAATTTGTTGTTGAGTTAGCTCTTGAACATGGGTGCATTTATAAGGTTTTCTTTAATATATACAAATGAATGATGTAAATCTCGAACGGCGTCATTTATTGAGCGCTTGGGATATTCTTCAAAATATCTTATTATGGTGATGATTGGAAGTAATTTTTTTTATTTTTTATTGAGCCAGTTTCGGATAATTTTTGATATATTCTCATAAATGTAACAGGTGGAGGAAGCCAATGGTCTGGGTATAACCTAGAATATTAAAAAATTATTTATCAAGTTTTGTTATTTATCAGGAAAATAAATCATTTTACTACATTACCTAACTTCGCATTTTTGTTATTATTTATGTAAATAATTCCCGCCTGGAAATACATTTTAAAGTCAAAAACAAAAAAGGGTTTGGATTATTTATTTTGACAAGTAAACTGCATCTTTATTTCAGAAATGGTGCTATTTTGTTTTCAAAGACAACTACGTTTAACAAATCATTAACGAAACTTTAATACTAAAATCCAAATATCTCCAATACTTTTTGAGATAATATGACACATGTTGGTATTTTCGAATGCAGAAAAATTAGGAAAATCGTATTATTCTAAAATATACAGGATGTTCTATTTAAAAAACAAAGTGAGACGTAAGCGATGCGCAATTGTTTTTCTTTTTTATTAAAAATTTAGATTCTGGGAAAAATAGTTAATTTCTGTCTTTACACTTTTTTGATAACCAAGTTATATCAAAAAATGACGTTTTCGCGTAATGACCCTGTACATAGAACTGTTAGTATATCTTTAGATTGTTGTGACCTGCTTTATTATTAGGATTAGGGTTAAAAAGTTTTCCAACTAGTCGACGTTTTGTTAATATTTAATGGCATCATCAGAACTATTTGTGTGAATTTTTTTATCGTAAAAAATACATAAATAAGTACTTTGATAGCGATATCTTAATAAGTCAGGAATAACGTACATATCACGATAAAAATAGTAAAAAAAAATAAATCTGGGGTGGGTTTTAAGGGGTGGTTATTTGAGTGTATCTATTTACATGTGTTTTTTCATGAAAACTATATAAAATGACTCACGAGGTATGAAAAAACTAATAAAAAAATATCAAATTCAGGGGTGGTTGTGTAGAGAGTAGTTTTTTGACAAAGTGAAAACTTATATATTTTTTTGCATTCATTCTATTTAAAATGACTCACAATATACGAGAAAATAATGCAAAAAATATAGTACAATACTACTAATTAATGGAGTTATATAACTTTTTAACGCAATAGATGCGTATACTCGTAATAATGCAAAGAGAGGACCGTCAATTATTCATCGATACCAGTCGAGTTTGTGTCACTTTCACGTTCATTTTCGAAATCTGGATATCTAGTCACATTCTCCTCAGAAGATGAAATTGTCGGCTCTTTTAAGAGCCCAAAGACTTCAGGTAACAACTTTGACTTCTTCTTCTGGGGAAGTTTGAGAAGAGAAGTAATCAGTGGCTCTGATGAAATCAATAATCTATTGGAAAGGTCTTGATTCATTGCAACTCGAGATATTTTTCTTCTGTGATGTTCTCTAAATTTTTTAAGACATTTATTTTGGGATTTTTGCGCCTCCTCGGACAATTGACCTATCGGCAATAAGGCAGACTTAATAACTGTAGAACCGTGAACTAAAATTTTATGTACAGATGCCGGCATATAATACTATGGATACATGGATACGAATAATCTTGCAATCTGTAGGACACCCTCGTAGAACGCATCAGTATCGAACTCGTATCCACATGAAATGGTTTGCAGAACAACTACAAATCTAATAATATTTTCATCGATATCAGTGATTGAAGCCGATCTAGCTGGGTCCTTAAAATATCTTCTCGCCCTGTTCCCATAATTTGTTGTGCCACTATCTCCACTTTTCAGTTGATCAACTAGCAGACCCATTGTAGTCCTAAATTCATTTTGTATTAACTTTTTTCTTTCTATTACATTACCTTTATCTTCAACACGTGCTTGTCACTTTTTAATATCTAAACGATAGGATACGTGAAGCAAACATTCGAAGCGTCTAATTCAGGCATGTAACGTTGATAGTCCAAATTTAAAGGCTTCCTCGTTTGTGAAGATGAAGTGCCGGTAATAACGTTACATATTTTTCCGTTTATTATGATCATAATGCAAGTATGGGATACAGAAACTTTAATTTCTCCTTCTTGATAAGTCCATGTCGTTTTTTGAAGCTTGTCAATCTGACTTCGTATATAAGTCATCTCGTGCTATGAAATGTCAATTGTTTCTTTCAAGAACTGAATTCAAAGAGGCCTGCAAAGTCTTGTTGGCGATGGACGTGGATTTTACCACAAAACTATTTTTTTCATCTTTCGGCAATTGCGCAAACAGATGCAACGGAACCATGAACGTTAAAAATAGATCGCTATCTCTTAAGGTGGACTCGGAAAACTGTTGCATATATTGAGAATGACCGATACTACCATCGCAATCCCATTTTACTAACAGTACTAAACTTCTTATTTTTTCAGGAACAAAAGATAATATTAGGGGTTTTTGCATTTCCAGGATTCGGGAAACCGTATGATTCAGAAGGGCTTGTACTTGAACTTCCATGGACTGTACTGTTACTGTTAGAGTGTCAATTGGCGGATAATATCGGGCCATAGCCTCTGAAACTTTGTGGTAGGAGGGGTAGATATGCGCATGTTTTTCTTTAGCTTGCTGTCTAATTAACGTGTACTGACGTTTCGTTAATTTTGCTTCGACAATTAAAGGCGTTAAAGCAACTAAGTCTTCTGATTTTTGTGCAGCATGCCAGGCATTACGATTTTTTGTAGCTCGAGTTGGCGTCGTAAACTCAGCTTCAGTGATTATTTTGGCTTCTGAATCTTTTCTCTTAGATTTCAAAGCCGCAATCGCAGCGTACCTGAGTTCTTCCGCTTCAAACTTTGTCGACAATTTCTTGGCCCGTTGCCTCTTGGTCTTCAAACTACCTTCATCAAACGTTACCTTGGGTCGACCACGATCCGATGACGTGCTTGGTTTAGCACTTGACACAGTTTCATCAGCTTCTTCCAATTTTTCTTCTTCGTCAACATAAAAATTGCTGTCAAGCCACTTTCCATGCTTCTGACGGAATCTTTCTCGATTGTGATTGCATTTGTCCAGCCTTGAAAGAACTTTGTTGCAAAAGTCAAATACAGCATTTCTTATGCTAACGATTGCTTGAGCATTCCCTGCATTTCCATAGTCATTGATTAGATCATCCACCACGTGAGCCTTCTGTGCTACACGCACACCAGATTTTTCCGATAAAACGTCAAACAGTTTTCTTCTTGTAGGCATTCTAAAATAAAAAATTAAAATTTGGTAGTTGCTTAAGCTAGGATAGTTTTTTGGGGGGGGGGGGGAGCGACGCAATCACTTCAATTTGTACTACAGGTGCAAAATTTTTAGTCTGCATAGTATATCGTTTGCCATACTACTCACGTCAACAACACTATCTTATTTTGGTTTGAAACTAACTTGAAGCGCCCTTTATCGAAAAAATAACGTGATTTTTTTTTAATGGAACAACATCGAGCAAAAATGCATTTAATTGCGTCATAGAGTGATACCTAGAGTATATTTTAGAATGAAAATCTCTGTTGCTTTTAAGGGCAAACTCTCTGTAGGTCTAATAGAAGTTACAAAATGCTAAAGAAATTACGTTTATAAAAAATAATAAAATCAAGTGCTTCAAAATAAAATTTGTGGAAATAATTGATATGTATATAAAGTACTTGCCTTAAAGTTTTTCTTGAAAAAAATTACAAACCAAAAGCACAAATATTTGAAGCACAGTCACACGTTAAAATCTGCCAACAAAGTGAAGGAAAATCGTAGTTTAACAATTATTAATGTTTGAGTGGTCACCGTAGTTAGATTTCTCGAACAAGTAAAGTAAAACCGTTTTCGAAACGGTTATTATCAATAGAATAAATATAAGTGCGATTTGCAAATTTGTGTTTGCCACCTGATGAAAACAGTAATATTTTAATAAAGTATTCGGTGTTCTGAAAATAATCTGCCAAACAAGTTTGGTACTCTGTGTACTGCCGAGTAACGATCCATTCGTGCTACGAATTATGAATGTCTGTGCTCTAGTTCCCTTATTATAACACTGACGTAGTTTTCCACAAAACACCAAAACACCCGATTCCTGTTTCGCCAACCAAATTGTCATCATGCGGAGATGATTAAAACCAACCTTATGTTAACAATGTATCCTATTTATACTTATTGTTTACGGTTGGCGATCCGTGACTTACTAACCAATAGAGTGGACTATATTAGATTAACCTTTTGTCCACTGTTCATATTATTTCTACATTTTGTAATTTTTAAGCTTTCAAATGCATCCAGCTGTCTAGTATTTGTTACATTCCTAATTGATATTAAATTGCTACTATCTATTTTATTGTTGTTCTCAAATGCATGTTGGGTAACAGTAGACGTATCTGTTCTACCATATTTGAGATGAGCCTTGAATCTAGTTTGAGTTGATTGTCTAGTTTGTCCAACATACTTTGGATTACAGCCCTTAAGTATAGCTAATTTCGTAAATCCTTACTTTTCCTTTTTTTCAGTTTTGTCTTTTGGGTCGCCTAAAAGTTGTTTTATCCTATTTCCCGATGAATGAACCACTGTCATACCTAGGTATATCTTTAAAAATCATGCCAACTGAATTGAGGGTCGTAAGAAATAGATACAAATTTCGAATTTACTCTTTCATTTTGAAAGGTCGAGGAATTTCGAACCGTCTTGAAATTTACGTTTCCTAAATATTTTATCAACTAAACTTACAGAATATCCATTACTCACAGCTACATCCTTATTTAATGTCTTTTCCTTTTCAAACCTCTCCTTGTTGAAAAAGAAGCTTAATAAGCGATGAACTAGAAAATTAAGACCTGCCATTTAGGATACATTGATAGCATAAGGTAAGTTTTGATCGTCTCCAAATGATTCCAACTTGGTTAGCGAAACACGCGTCGAATACAGTATATGGTGTTTTGGTGTTTTGTGGAAAACTACGTCAGTGTTAGCTTCACATCAAAGGTTTCAACCACTTCAGAATTGCCTTATTATAAATTTACAATAATTATTTGATTACGCCGTATACATATTTTTGTAATAACAGATCATGTAAAAGAAAAACAATAGTGAGAATCTTAATCCAGAATTAATAGTGTCTCTTACTATGTTACAAGATAGCATTTTGTAAAACAATTCACGCTTCTAAAAATAAATAAATTATTATCGAATGGCATTTATAAATGCATGATCAGTTTTTAATTATGAAAGTGGATGGAAGAATCGTTGTTGTTGAGGAAATCTCATTGAAGGTAAATGAATATTCATTAAAAAATTTAAAATTTAAAATTTAAAAGTTAACTAAATCTGTTAGCATTAAAATGATCCCATTATCCGATAATTAGAAATGCTCATCGCCGCCGCCTCAGTCAAAGCGCAGAAACTATCGACTATTTATTAATGTCGTTTATCTTTGATATTGATGAGCAGAGTTCGTAATTCACGTCCTACAAGGTCATTTCAAGCTCATGCAATGATTTATAAAGGTTTACTCAGCTATGATTATGAGTTAACGTTCAAAAATAATTGCATGCGCCTGAGAGGATCTTGGTTTTTACGTCATGTAGGACGTGAATTCCGGAACTTATTGATGAATATTTGTATGGACGACCTGGCTGTGTACGCGTCGTCGCCTGTATGTATTAAATATAACTATGTCGGATTCATAAAAACTTTTTTCTATGTCCTTTATAAAAAGTAATATTTTCCTCACTCAAATGCGGGTAGAAAATAGTACTATCTCTCCCTAGGGAGGCAAAATAGCTTCCCTCCCTTGCCTTGGGAGGAAAGTATTTTCTACTTACATTTTTGACTCGTATGGAAGTCGGTGGGGGGGGCAATTTTGACCAATACATACGATAATTGAAACTGCTTCTTTTATTTTTATTTCCCGAACCTAAAATAATGAAACAATTATTTCTCAGGAACGAATCGATAAAAGTTTTAAAAAATACACAATTATGTAGAGAATTGAAAAACCTTTCAAAAGATGTATCACTCGACCCCCTTTGCCATTTGAATTTTTTGAGGGGGGTGGCCGTGTAGGGTAGGGGGATGATGATAGGTATACAAGTATTACATTAAAATAGGTCCTCCTCGGAAACAAGGTCGACGTGTTTCACCAATTTTTCAAAAAATGTTTATCTCCAAAGTTATTCAGGGTGCCTACTTTTGGTTAGGACACCCTGTATATTATACTTAAAGTCTGTAAAGGTTCCTTAATGGTGTGAAATTCTTGCAGCATATTTTAGGTACATATAGATAAGTTCTCAAAGTGATTATTGAGTATTCAGTTTAATAAGTAATCAGATGTGTTTCTTAATTTTGTTTTAAAACTACCATCATCCCGATATATATGAAACAATATTTTTATGTTTCTGGCAAATATAGCGTTGTTTGAAAAAAAAATCTATAGATGTGTTTGTATGAAGGATGTATTTGAGGTACCATTGCAAATATAATAATTATATATTTTAACTGTCAACATTTTTTTTTCGATTTTCGCTGTTTCATATAATAGTGTATAATATGAAACATATCACTAACTTATAATCAGGTTAATTTAAGCAAACTGTTTCAAATAGACTTCACTGGTGGGTTATATGACAGTTAATAGGTTTTAAAAAATGTCCAACTTTATAGGCTATAAAAAAAAGAGAAATAAAGAAACACTGGCCATTTTATTTCATTATGTTTATTGTTTCATTTTAAATCAGACACATATTTTATTGCAATTGAGAAAATAAATAGACTCTTCTAAAAATAAATTAAAATAATATAGCACTTTAAAATTGTAGGTACAAAATATCTAAAAGCAAAAAGAAAATAGGACGAAAAAAAATTAACTAAGTAACATATTCTTTGGTTAAAAAAAAAAACAACATAAAATAGGTACTTTTTAAAACTAAAGACGAGCCCCCCCAAATGTATGGAAACCGCGGCCAATTACGGGTTGTGATATAATATATTGTATTTGATGTGAGGCAACTTCGGTAATATCCTCAACATTTGTGACAAGTTTATGCATATATGTTTGCGAGGCATTGCCGTTTCAGATTTCCCTGTAAAAAAAATATGGCAACACAGGTCGGCCATATCACAGGACGCATTATTTCATTGGTTGATTAACTGGCGGTAATTTTAAATTAATCCAAACATTTATAAATTTGTTGGCAGTTTTTTTTTAATCCTACTTATGGATACTGATTACATAAATAGTGTAAAATCACATACAATATAAATAAACCCAACTTTTAATATAGTGGTACATACCCATTGTAACTATTTTATTGTATTTATATATAAAATTTATAATATTTTTAACTCACATTACCAAGGAGGAATGGAAGGTTTAGTAATACCACTAAAAACTTAAATAACTTCCTTTAATTCATTATTATAAGAAAAACAAGTTTTTTAGATTAATGAGGTATATCCTAGTGACTAATGCATACATATTCCATCTACAAAATAAATGCATAATGAAATCGTTACAAATCTAAATTAATTCAACGGAAGGAAGCAGAAAAAGCAAAAAGTGTATTTTTTAAAATCCCGTTAGGATGTTTACCTCGTAATAATAGCACATCCGTAGGTTCAGAAAATCAAACTTCCTGAATTAATACTCACAGTACACTATTCACCGGACATGCATTAAACGTCCGGTACGTTATTATTCTCCTTGTCTTTAAAATAATTAAGTTACTAACATGAACGAGGAATGGTTAAATTCATGTTGCCATTATACATATGCACTGAAATGTTTTCTTTTTCTGACTTCTCGTTTCTAGTATTCCATTCGATTGGGAAACTTTTAATGAAATTGTATTTAAGAGCATGGACGTTGTTTGGATGGCCGATAGAGATAATTTTCCCACTGAAAATTTTAAAAACAAAGTATACTCAACGGAAAAATCAAATATAGTGAAAAACAAAAATACGTTAAAAATAAAAAAAATACACAACTATAACTCAACTCGTTTCTATGATAGTTATTATTGCTAATTTTAATAATTTTAACGACGCACAATGGGCTGAATTGCGATTCTAGACTAAATAATTTTTTTTTGTCTAGACCGGCTACAATGCAGCTCAGAAACATGAGAAAAAATATAAAAAATAAACTTTTTTTGCCTTTGTACAGGGTTATTCAAACTCGTTGTCTCGTTGTCTCGAGAAGATCGAAGAAGAAAATACAAAACTGTTTTAAAAATATTTTTTGTTGAAAATCTAAATTTTTGGCTACCGACGCAACGCTGGGCATCGCGATGACAAGATATCATATTTTCTAAGAGACATACGGATATTTTTCTACGATAGGAAAGACCATTCTTTTCCCTATCGATTGCATATAGCAATATTTATTACATCTTTTTTAGTTTAAAAGTTATAGGCCAAGATGTGTCGACAAACCAGAAAGGCTCTATACTGCGTGTAACATAAATTTTATTCATTACATTTGGTTTTATGGAGTTGGTCATGACTACGTTTGTGTTTTTTACCATTAAATAAACAAATAGCTATGGTGACACATAACGAAAAAGTCGATATGTTTGTAATATATTGGGAGGCTCGAAAATTTGCTGACAAATCATCTTTATAGGGAAAGGTATCCTAAGAAGTATATGTCAAATTATAAAAATATTTACTCGATTAGAGGCAACACTTAGGCAGAATGATACAGCTTTCTCTACAAGAAAGGTAAAACCAGTTTAAAAAAAGCTTGTTCTGATGAAGCAGTAGGTCAGGTTCTGCAATATTTCCAGAATGACCCAAGAAATTCTATAAATGATGCTAAGAGGGAACTTAATATATCGTCTTCATCTATCCAACGAATTTTGAAGGCAAATGGATTTCATGATTACAAAATTTATAAGTCAAAGTATCTGTCTCAACCCTACTCAGAAAGAAGAATACATTTTTTTGCACAAATTACTGTTGCAGCAGAAGAGGATCCCTATAATTACAATAATATCCTTTGGACTAACGACAGCCGTTTTGTCAGTAATATATTAGTATACCAAACAAAAAAAAATACCCACTATTGGGCAACCAAAAATCTCCATATGGTAAATCCAGTCACAAACCAAAGTCATTATGGGATTAATGTCTGGTGTGTCATTATTAGGCGCCATCTTATTGGGCCCTATTTTTATAAGGGAGCACTCACCGGTGCTATATATTTAAATTTTTTTGAGAGACCTATACTTCTACAAAATGTGCATAACAATATATGACTACAGCAAGATGGGGCACCTGCATATAATGCTAACATTTTACCAGACTTTTAAACGAAACCAACGAAGGCAAATGGATAGAAACTCACGGGCCAATAAGATGGCCACCAAAATCTCCGGACTTAATAACGTTAGATTTATTTTTTTGAGGGACACTCAAAAATTAAGTTTATAAGACTCGGACAATAGATATGGATGATTTAAAAGAAAAAATAGAATTGTGTATGATCAGATATACGCTACATCAAATCACAAATAGGGAAGTCCGAAAAAGATTTGAAAAATGTGCGATAGAGGGAGAGGGCATATAGAGGATCTGTTATGATTTATTTCATATTTTATTGTTAGTTTTTTAGTTATTTATTTATTGTAAATTGTTTTCTTTTTCTAATAAGTTAGATACATATTATTCCAGACTGTTTCATTGATTACATCTCATTTTTTTTGCATGGTATACTTCACATACTTTTAAACTTTCTTCTGAACAAACACTCAACAAAAGAAAAATATCAGTCACAATTGGCCAACTTCATAAAACCAAATGTAATGAATAAAATTTATGTTACACGCTGCATAAAGCCTCTCTGGTTTGTCGACACTTTTTTGCCTATAACTTTTAAACTAAAAAAGATAAAATAAATATTGCTATATGAAATAGATAGGAAAAAGAATGGTCTTTTTTAACCATAACGTTGGGCGTCGCGACGACAAGAAATCATATTTTCTCATAAACATACCTATAGTTCATGAGAAAATATGATTTCTTCTCGTCGACACGCCCAGCGTCGGTGGCCAAAAATTTAGATTTTCATCGAAATGTGTTCCTTGATTGGTTCCATTTAATATTCTTAAACAGTTTTGAATTTTCTTTTTCGGTCTTTTCAGAATATTAATGAGATATCGAGTTTGAATGACCCTGCGCAGCTTATAGGAAATTCTTGCAACATATTTTAGGTGCATATAGATAAGTTCTCAAAGTGATTATCGAATATTCAGTTTAACAAACAATTAGATGTGTTCCTTAATTTTATTTTAAAAGAACCACCATCTCAGTATATATGAAACAATATTTTTATATTTCTGGCAAATACAGCGTTATTTGAAAAAAAATGTACAGATGTGTTTGTATGAAGGATGTATTTGAGGTACCATTGCAAATATAATATTTATATATTGTAACTGTCAACTTTTTTTTTTTCGATTTTCGCTGATTCATATAACCCAGGGTATATGGGATATATGAAACGATATATCACTAACTTCAAATCAGGTTTATATAAGCAAAGTGTTTCAAATAGACCTCCCTGGTGGGTTATATGACAGTTAATATGTTTTAAAAAATTTCCAACTTTATGGGTTATAAAAAAAAGGGAAATAAAGAAACACTGGCTATTTTATTTTATTATGTTTATTGTTTCATTTTAAATCAGACACAGATTTTATGGCAACTGAGAAAATATATAGACTTCTAAAAATAAATAAAAATAATAAATACATCACTTTAAAATTTTAGATACAACATATTTTGCTTTACCTAAAAGCAAAAAAAGTAGGACGGAAAAAAAATAACTAAGTAACATATTCTTTGGTTTAAAAAAAAAAAAAAAAAAAATAGGTATTTAAAACAAAAGACGAGACCACCAAATGTATGGATACCCCCGCAAAATACGGGTTGTAATATAATACATTGTATTTGATATAAGACAACTTCTGCAACATCGTCAACATTTGGATAGACAAATTTGTCTTCATTAGCCGTGTAATTTCTTAAAAAAATTTTTCGAAGTGATAACTCTTTTCCTATTTTCAAAATTGAGGCACCATTCGTCACAAAGTAAATTATCTTCAAAACATTTAACTGCAACTCCTTTTCGATTTAAATATTCCTGAATGAACTCCTTTAAGTCTCGTTTACTAAATGGATAACTAAAGCCTGAGGCAGTTTTGAGTGCCGCCACAATATTTTTTCCTCAAATGTGTTCAGTACAAGAGGTTTCCCCAACTTATCTGATGTTATTCTATAAAATTTTCTCCAAATTGTAGTTTTTGAGACTCCGATCCTGTCTGCTGCTTGCCCGAAAGATACGTGTCCATCAATAACAAGTTCCAAAACACCTATTCAAACTTTTCTTCTAATGCTGTGACAAGTTTATGCATATATATTTGCAGGACATAGCCGTTTCAGATTTCCCTGTAAAAATGACACTTTTTGGTTTTTCTATTAAAAATATCTGATGTGGCCAGCACATAACTTTCTTATACCAGTATATTTCATCCCAATGTAAAGAAATCGTTCTATTTAATTCTTCACTTACCACAATTAAATGTTAATAGCGTACCTTGAAATGTTTCATTAAAATTTTTAAATAATTATCAGCGTCATTCGATACTGTCAACAATAATTCATGTCATATATTTCAATAATTTCTTCTTATTGACATTAACATTTTTGTAACTAAATTAGACATTTCAAATGTCAAACTGATAAAAATATCCTAACCCCATTTATGAGGTCAAATGTAAAAAATTTAAGTTTACATCAGCTTTATTTAAGTAATTGGAAAATATCTTTTATTGGCTTGATATGGTAGACATGATTAATAATCTTTCATCAAGAATATATTTTTTTGTAAAGGCAAATACAAACAAGTTTGGGTCCCGTGGACCTCCATTCAACTGGCCAATTTCTCTCATCACTGAATTTTTCATTGTCATTGGCCTTTAGAACAAGTGTACTAAATTTGATAGCTTTATCTCAAAAACTGTGGCTGCTATCGCGATCCTACAGATATGCAGACCGGTTTTTTTTTCCATAAAGTTATGTATTTTCATTACAATTCGTCGACAATCGTCCAGAAATGCAATAGAAGTTTTTAATTTTTTTCCCGAAATTGTACATTTTTTCTTCTTTCATTCATTGTGTCTCTTCTGGTGGTACCACATTTACCAAATTTAATGTGTCACCTAATATGTTGTTGACAATCTTAACTGCCAAATTTGGGAAGTCTATTTTTTTGAGTTATCGCAGATACACACATACACACACGCACGCACCGACAGACATCACTCGAGGTCGAAAAAAAATCACGATTACTATACTTCCTTTTATTAGGTATAAGAAAGTAAAAATATCTGACGTGGCCAGCTTATAACTTTCTTATACCAGTGTATATCATCCTGATCTAAGAAAATCAATCTGTTTAATTCTTCACTTACTTCAATTAAATTTTAAAAACGTATATTGAAATGTTTCATAAAAACTTCTTAATAATTAATTATCAGCGTCCTTCGACAATAATAATTCATGTCATATATTTTAATAATTTCTTGTTATTGACATTGACATTTTTCTAACTAAATTAGATATTTCAAATGTCAAACTGCCAGATTTATCCTAACCTCATTTTTTGAGGACAAATAATGCGTACAAAATTTCAATTTACATCAGCTTTATTTAAGTACTTGGAAAATATATTTTATACGCTTGATATAGTAGACATGATTTATAATCTTTCATCAATATATATTTTTTTGTAAAGTCAAATATAAAAAAAGTTTTCAGCTAGCCAATTTTGCTCATCACCGACACCCTCACCCACACTCGCACGCACCCACGCACGCACGCACGCACACACGCACGCACACACGCACGCACGCACGCACACACACACACACACACGCGCGCGCACCGACAGACATCATTCGGAAAATAGTCAGAATGGATTCAGGATGATTTAAAACGTATAAATCAATCAAAATCTCGAGGTCCAAAAAAATCGCGATTACTCTATGTACTTGCTTATATTAGGTATAAGGAAGTAAAAACATTGAATTATATAGAACTAAACAATCAGGCGGAAAATGTACTTGAGGTTATAAAGAGATATTTACCTCCCAGGTGAAAATGTGTACTTCAAACGATTTAAGAAATACACAAGTGATACTTTCTAATTTGAAAGAACTTAGTAACAAGCACTTTCCTATTGACATAGTGAATGATAAGTGTATCCCTCTGGTGGTCAGTGCTACTACCCGTCAGCATCATTAATATCTTAGTGACTGATAGCGACCTGCAAAGCAGATACCAAGAGCTGTGACCTCTAACCCTGGTTTGCTAAACTATATATTGAATGAGACTTACAGGAAACAACTACTCAGCGAACAAAAGCCCCGACTTGCATTGAATTAAAGCTGCAAGTCTTGTTTGATAGCTAAAATCTTTCTTATTATATATTTTTTTTACATTATTTACGTTTCTCTTGCACCGAAATCTCAAATAATATTTAAATATCGCAAGCCCACAAAGCCTTGTTAGCTCCATGTCTTCAGTTACTGTCAGATATGTAAATACTGCCAACTGACAAATTGTTGAGCGGTAAATTTAAAAAAGTTACTTGTTGTTTCATATAACCCTGAATGTTTCATAAATACCCGAATGACGGTATTCATTACAGAAAAAACCCGTACACTTAACTTGTAAATCATTGCTTGTAGGTAAGTTTAATAATGTTATGACAAAAGTTGTAATATCCCTAAATGGGTATCATTTACCAGCATTTTGAGATTTATATACTGTTATCCAAAAAATATAAATATTGTTGACGTCATCTCGTTTTCTTTCCACTTATATTTATGAAAACTGCTTTAGTGCTAGTTATTTTCTTGGTAATTAACTTCAATATATTTCCTTATTCCATTTAAATGGAAGGAAATAGTGCTGATAGAGCTACCAAGATTTCAGCAGTATTCAACGCGAAAGGAACGCCTGAATAAACTATATTTTGCTTACCTACCTAATGGACTATTATTTGCATTATTTTATTTAAAGCTCGCGTGCATCCGGAAAATCTCAACCCTTCTGAGAGCTTGCATTTCTATTGTATTTGAGGTCAATGCTTTATATTCAACATCACGAACTCCTTCAATTTCGCGTAATTACCGGTAGATTTTTGTTTTATTACTTTGTTGCTGTACAACGTTGTGATAATTATGTAATGTATGTATTCGTATCTCATATTCTGCGATTCAAGATAACATTATTAATTGTGAACATGCAAAATATCAAATAATGAGCAAACCACAAAAAGAATTATTATTACAGAATTTATAATAAGAGTATTTATAAATAATTGTGTGCATGGTATAAAGCTCGAGGCGGTGATTACGGAGAATTTGAAACGTTAAAATGTATAGATTTTACAAAACGTTGAAAAAACTTTAAACATTGTAGCGAGATACATCCAAATGGATAAATTTATTGGTTTGGTATTTACCAAATATAATACAATACAGTTTAACTACTATTATACTATTGAAAAAACGTGAACACACAACCACCCCCTTGGTTAGGGTCTAGATCGGGATTTGAACCCGTGAGTGGGCAAACAGTATATCGCATTTACTTCAACCTATGTTTTCTACCAGTTTTCGCAAATGATCATTTGTATCGTTGAGAAAGTAAAGACCGTTTATGTGTTTAATGTTGTATTTATTTCAACCTATATTTTGTACCAGTTTTCGTTTGTTTCATTTATTACTGATTATGGATAAGAAAAACACAGTTTAACTATTCCTGAGGTTGGTAATAATTTCAACGAAATGTCGACTAAATTAAATAGATTTTCTGTTTTGATTGACCTGTTCCCACTAAGTTGTAGTATCAATATACCGAGTGTCACTGATATATGGTTCACCCCTTCTTCTTTTTTTGTTTAATTTTTAACTTAGAAAAATGGTATTATGTATGATCAACACACAAATAAAAAGATATTATTTGACATAAAAAAATAGTATTTTATATAACAAGTAGATAAAATGGTGTTTTTTTTTACAAATTAGAACAGTATAATTTTGTAAAAATACAGCAAATTGACAAAGTTACCTTGTCGTAATGACTAAATTCTATTGCTGTTTCCATAGAAACCAATAATAAAACAACTAAATTATTATTTGGAACAAAATGAGTGATAGTGAGGAAGATTTTATTCCTGGTACTCCTCCGGAAATCAGGGAGTAAGCAATTGCTGTAACTTTAGATTTATTACCAACGAAATCTAGAAAATTGTACGAAAAAAAAAAGATTTATTTATGCACTGGTGTAAGCAGAATACTGTAACATGTCTAAGTCTGTTCTTTTTACTTATGTATCTGAAAAAGCAAAAACTTTAAAATATTCAAGTCTCTGGTCCAAGGTTTCGATGCTTATAGCAGTTTTGAATGTAAAGAATAATGTAGATGTATCCAATTATCAAAAAGTAAAAGTTTTTTTGAAAAGTCAATCCACTGGGTATTGGGCTAAGAAATCTAAAGTTTTTAACAGAGCAGATGTTGAACGTTTTTTACTAGAAGCACCAGATGAAAAGTTTTTAATGTTGACAGTTGTATTAATAATGGGCTTGGCTGGCGATAAATAGGTACTTCTTTATGTCAAACAATGTATTTTTATTTGTGTATTGACCATATTATATAATATCATTTTTCTTAGTTAAAAATAAAACAAAAAAAAAAAAGAGAGTGAACCATATCTAACGAATCTCATATTTTGTGAACATAGTACATTTTAAATAGATACAGAAAAAAAAGGGGGAAAGTTGCAATAGCTGAGAAATTGCGAATTTCGCGACTATGAAAATTAAATCTTAGAATATATCCTATGTTTTACCAAATACTAACTGTTAGTCTTTGGTTTTATTAACATGTTTATTGTGATATTATTGTTTAATAAAATGTATGTATAATTTTGAAAACTGTGAAATTGCTAATCATTTTCAGGCCTAAACTATTTTATAAACATAATTAAAATTACCATTGGTATGCTTTATTAGGTTATATGGCGAATATCTAGAAAACTATTGTGTATTGTGTGTTTAATATGTTATAATAATATTAAGGCACAATATAATAATCGTATTTTTATTTGCTGGAGTATTGATCGGTGATTTGAATTTCTTAGAAAAAATAACATCTAAGTTATCAAGTATCTTTTTAATTTTTAATAATCAATTTATATCTATAAGTAAAGGATATTACACAGTCATATTCTAATTTGTATATTTAACAACATCATAACATCTATAAGCAACTTTCTCACCCCAAACCTACTCACATTTAATTTCTTTAAATGATAGCCTACCCTTTGTCAGAGGTTGTTACAAATCTCCTGAGAATCTGCATTGGGATGTACTGCCAGAATAAAATTAACAAATTGCTTTTAAGGTTGGCTGAAATAAAAAAACTTATCTTATAAAGGCTATATTCCAATAAGAAATATGAAATTAGTCCTTATAGATTTAATTGAACATAATTTACATGTACTTAATTAATCCTTTTTAAATATTTTAAATTGATCTTTGTATCAGATGGTGAGCTTTCTACTCTATTGTAATACAGCTCTAAATCTCAATATTATTTAGGCTATTTTGACTATGTTGTTCAAATTACCTCAGCGACAAAAAACCATTTAGGTTAAGTTTAAGAAGATGGATGGCCACTTTATAGATACACTTCAATTAAATAGTTGATTGATTCGACCTTTACTTGATGAAAATCCATTTTACAAATAAACACAAAATAAACTTCTGTTTGATTTTCACAATTTTAATTAAGTTATGACAATTGTTTCGCCACACAGTGGCTTCGTCAGATGGTGAGTACAAGACTTGTACAAAGTCTTGTACTCACCATCTGACGAAGCCACTATGTGGCGAAACAATTGTCATAACTTAATTAAAATTGTGAAAATCAAACACTTCAATTATTTTGGCGATATTAATATCTAACACCATTCTCACTATAGGAATACCTTGCAATACCCCCCACCCAATTGCTGGCATAAAACAATTAGCTGGTGGTTGTACTTGTTGACTGGTAGCTTAGTTAGCAGGTCGTGAACAAGGGCTTAGATTGAACTGAGTTCTCACCAAAATCTAGGCCGGGCTCCAGGACTTTTACAAGTATCAAATAATTAAAAGTTTACTTTAATGGATAAAGATACAAAATTTACACAGGCTCAGATGGCCTCTTTTAGTCAAAAAATACAGTTGAGGTTGAAGATCAACAAAAGAAATGATATGACATTATTTAGAAAAGTGACCGATCTCTTACAATATGTTTCTGACCAAATATAAAATGTTACTGGGGACAGATATCTTACGTAACATCAAATAGGTCAGTCCAGCGAGGAATCCACCAACGGCTAAGCTCCAAATGGGTTCGGTGTCAGTTTGATTCAGCACTGTCAGTACTGCAGTTGCCCTTGAGATGAAATGCCAGTTGAATAAAATATCGTTTTTCTGCTCCAGCCAGTATACAGTGTTCAGTTCAATCCACCGGTTATATCCTTTTCCCTTGGTCCAGGTATTTACATAAATCAGTACTATAGGCAAAACAATGTAAAAAGCTGTGACGTTTAAATTGCCCAGCGACAAAGGAAAAACATGAAAGTTAACGCAAATTTAAAGAGTAAATTGGAAACTAACCAAACTAGGATTTGTATCCCACAATATCTTAGGAAGTTGAAGACCTCAATTAACTTAAGTATCAATAAAAGTTACGTTAAATAGAAAAAATACTAGTCCAATAAATAAAGTAGGTATAGCTATGTTAATAAACAAAATGAAACAGATATTCACTATATTTTTATATATTTTTTACTAAAAGATGGTAATCTTCGAAAAAACAGAATTTAGAATATCTGTACACAGACAGACAAATTGAAAAATAACGTAAATAAATATTTGCTAAAGATAAAACAGTACGATAATTGTTGTCAAATTAAAGGTAACGTTAAATTAAATTATTTATTAGTTCCTCGTTGAGAGGTAATAATGGATTTCAAATAAAGTTAAATAAAAATATATAGCTTGGCTATAGGTTTACTGCAAATAATTAAAGGTTAAACAATTGCCAGATAACTAGGTAGGTATCTTTGCCAGAGAATTAGGTAAGGCTCTACTAGAGCAACGTTTGTAACTAAACACTAAGGAAACGTTCAAGTAAGTACTCGATATTTTAAATTTAGAAAAACCTTATGCTACTGAGGTCTGCTTGGTAAATATATTCACTGATATAAAATGATTCACCACAAAACAAATGCACCACATTAGGTTAGGTAATCCTCACAAAAGTTATAAACAAAAATGTTTCCTACAAAAGGGTACCAAACTCCAAATATCAAGTGACCTAAAACATCAACAGACAAAGGCAGAAAACAACTAAAGATGCAAAATGACGACATCCGTTGTTAGGTAAATCTAAGTTTGGCAATAACCGAAAGTTAATTTAAATTATCACACGAAATTATTACAATATTAGAGGGATATTAGATAAATTTTCAACAAGGCATGATAAAACGATATTAATCGATATTAATGATGGCCGTTATAAAGAATAATCAACGTGAACGGATCGCCGAAGAGCAAATTCGCCCAAAGCGTAAATTAAGATACGGTACAAAATAATTATGAAAATTACCCCAAAGGTATGTTAAATCAAAACAGCAAACTTTTTAAATAATGATGATGATAAAATTACACGATAATACCAGAAAACATATAAATTTTACTAGACCGCTGCTGAACTATAAGTGTTAACCTCAGAACGCTACACTAGTATGAAGAAAGTACCACCGTTGTGTTCTGCTAACTAATCTCGATTATAGTTTGGAAAGAGACAAGCATTTGAGAGTTTAGTATGAGCAATAAAGACAAATAGATATTTATGCATTTTTTATAAGTGCAAAAATTTGCAAAACCAACTGTTCCAGTAGAAATCGGTGACGCCATCTGGACTAGACTGGCAGAAACTTAATTCATCAAAGAAAATGACAAACTGGAATGAAACGGCTTGCAATTTCGTTACAACCTATATCTATTTTTATGTAGAAATATTATAAGCAATGTAATAATGATTTTTTTTCTAAATATATACACATCACAGAAACTAGACATTCTCCGAATCCAAAGCCGAAGCTGCAGGAGCGCTGGTTACACTTATGAAAAAAATGCGGACATACAACCATTGCCATTGACATTGCAAATGTCGATGGCGGGAATACAACCCGCAGGATGATGGAGTGATTATTGATTATCTAGTCACACTTGCAATCGCGCGCTCTAGCCAACTACTCCACCGAGCTGGTATCTAAAAACATTTCATCAATTTCATCAAAATTCCAACATTAAATTTATTTACATATATCTCTTTTTGTTAGTAAAAATTCAGAAAGATATAAAACGGCATAACAAATGAAGTAAAAAAGGTATATACATAATTATTGTTTACTGCGTAAAAAATTTCACAAAAATGATTAAAATTAAAGCTTATATCAATACACATATATCAACTCTTCGCTTTTGCGAGACACTGTATATAATCGCGAACTAGAATATCTATTTAATATATCTATATATTATACATAGCATCATTGAAGCAAATAATTCATATCTATTTAATATTTTCCTACATTTAGAAAATCTGTTTGACAAATTTTGCACAACTTTGTGGAACAAAGTCGTGTTGTATTTTCTTAAACAATTGTAAAATTTTAAAGCAATTTTATACATTTGAATTGTGTATAATACTCGTACATTTCATTTGCCCAACATAAATATTTAATTACAATGATTTTGTTGGAAATATGTTCCTACAAGTTGGGGAAATTCAGAGGCAAATTTATTTATTTTTACTCGATAAGTAATAGCAGCTTAAGCTTAATTTATTGTTAATCGTGCTCTCAAACTACATACTTTATTACCATTCTATTTACAAGTAGATTTGAGCAACTGTTTAAAGAGTTTGCACAAATTGTGTAACATAAAAATTGTGTTTTTATAAACATTTGCTAACAAATTTCTGAAATTCTCAACTTAGTTATTTATGTTGAAATGTAGTAGTAATCTAAGTCTATGGTCTGCTATTTTATTTAATTTTTAAGTAAATAATGTGAGTAAGAATTTCGGCTTAGGGGTTTTCGTTTTTTGTATTGTAACTGGTGGAAATCATTTCTTAGATGTAAAAATATTTCTATTTAGTGAATTAACATTTTTTTAATCTCAGTATTTTTTTGCTTCTAACTAAGAATTATATTATTTAATCCAATGCAATATTGCTTCTAGATTGAGTAGTTGTTTTAATAGTTTCTGCGATTAAGTATATTTGAAGTGTCTCGTTTAATTTATTATACATCTAAAACTTTTATACTAGTGCATTGAGATAGGAATGACAGTATAAAATGCAAGAAACTATAGGATTTGTTATTGTTATCATATTAGGTTTGAAAAAATGCTTATGTAATATTCAATAATTACTTTATTATTTTTTCTAAAAAAGGATTACAACTTTGTAGTTTTAGGTATAACTTTTAACATTTACTTGTTACTATTTGTGAATATATTTCACCTCTCTATTGGAGTTTGCTCTGTCGGAGCATTTTTTCAATTTATCTTCTAAAATTGACTGCTTGTAGATGCAATTATCTTATAACTCATTAGTACTCTACTAGAAACCGGTCTGAAAATGGTGATCGCAATGGCCGCGGCCTCAAGAAGGATTTCATTTCATTAGATAAAAATCCTTTACTAGTCGTCAATCGCAATAAAGCTTGAGCACTTCGTGGTATGATACAAGTATATAAGTCATCAGAAAGTGTATTGTATAGTCTACTACTTTATTTAATTTTAAATTAAATAAAGTGTGAGAGGATTATTATTAAATGTCGGATACACTTAAAAAATATTCTAAACTCTTCCTTTTAGTAACCGTATGAAAGAATAAATGCAATTTAAGCAGAATATTTAGTGTACTTTTTTGTACAACGTAATGGTCTATTTCAATTACCAACTTTGTTCAGGAACTCGTGAAATGTCAAGTCAATTTCCTGTACATAAAAAGTGCATTCTGGCATTTTCTGAAAGGCTTTATTTATTCTGTCGGGGTGATATTTCCTAGCTATTGAAAATAGCTCATGAGAACATCGCTGATAGCTAGTGTCTGCAAATACCAGATGACACTAATATTTGACCGAAGAGAATATTCGTGCTATTCGATAAAGTTGGAAGGTTGCGCCATCAATTTTATGAAGCCCTAGGATGCGCAAGGCTTTGCTTTTCATTGCACTTCATCTCTACTTCCCTTTACTTCCTTTATTACCAGGCACCTGGAAGTCTTAATTTTCGTTTGTGTAATAATTCATGATACGACGCAGAGAAAGTTTAAGTCATACAAATAGAAGTGTGTGTAAGGGCTAATTCGGAAACACGATATATTTTCTAAAAATCATAAATACTTTTATGTACATTAGACACATATTTTTTTTGTATTTTATATACAGAATGTCTCTACAGCATACCATCAGAATTTAACATAGCAGCAGGTTTAAGAAATTAAAAAACTGTCTAGCGTTCCATCCCTACAGATCCACTAATCAGAATATCTGTTATTCAAACACATCCGAACATCCAGGAAAAAAATTGTGAGAGCTCCACGATGCATTAACAACATTTTACAACGTACTGCCGGTGGTACATTATGTAATAAGATTCACAATTCTTCTTATAAGAAACATAAAATAGTTGAATCATTTAGATTACTACGTACGAAAATGGGCCACTTATGTACTGACTTTGTTTCTTACTGTTTGTAAGATTATGGATACTCAGCTGTGAATGATGGTGAATATATAATGTCTATGTTCTTTGACTTATCAAAGGCCTTTGACACCATACAAACTGAAATTCTAATTAAAAATTTATATAATCTAGGACTCATTCATGCAGCTTTAAAATGGATAAAGTCCTGTATTGAAGACCTATCTTCAATACCTATCATTAATAGTCAATTATAACAACATTAACTCAACTATCCGTAACGTCGAACTTGGTGTTCCCCAAGGCCCAGTTTGGAGCCCATTACTGTTTAAAATTTTTTTATAAGTAATGGGCATTTAACTATGTTAGCTGATGATATGACAATATCGGTATTTGCAGATAATATCAAAGAAGTTCGTAAGAGAGCAGAACAAGATATAAATGAATTGAATACTTGGTATGATAAAAACAAATTAATAATAAATCATCAACTTAACTCTCTGTAATGTCGAACTTGGTGTTTCCCATGGCTAAGTTTTGGATTCGTTGCTGTTTATGTTGTATGTTAATGACCTTCCAAATTTTATAAATAATGGGCATTTAACAATGTTTGCTGATGATATGACAATATCGGTATCTGCAGATAACATCAAAGAAGTTCATAAGAGAGCAGAACAAGCTATAAATGAATTGGGTACTTGGTGTGATAGAAACAAATTAATATTAAACATAAAACCGTTGTCATGAATTTTCATATTATAAAATCTTTACTACCAGATTTTGAAATCGTGAGAACCAATGTATCTACTGTAATAAAATTTTTGGGTACCTTTCTTGATCCTACATTATCTTGGGATATTCATATTGACAATGTTTGTAAAAAGCTAAATAAAGCATACTTTGGTATACTGCAATTGAAGAACTGCCTGGACGAAAGAGGCTTGTCAGACATCTATGTCTTAGCCTACTCGCACATTTCATTAAACGTTCTTAGTTGGGGATGTGGAAGAGATAAGGAAGATTATATGTTTTACAAAAAAATGATAATGCGTTTAATTTTTAACTTAAATTCCAATGAAACCTGTAAAGCAATTTACAAATAGAAAAATATAGTAACTGTGCCATGCATATATATATATATATATATATATATATATATATATATATATATATATATATATATATATATATATATATATATATATATATATATATATATATATATATATATATATATATATATATATATATATATATATATATATATATATATATATATATATATATATATATATATATATATATATATATATATATATATATATATATATATATATATATATATATATATATATATATATATATATATATATATATATATATATATATATATATATATATATATATATATATATATATATACATATATACATATATATATATATATATATATATATATATATATATATATATATATATATATATATATATATATATATATATATATATATATATATATATATATATATATATATATATATATATATATATATATATATATATATATATATATATATATATATATATATATATATATATATATATATATATATATATATATATATATATATATATATATATATATATATATATATATATATATATATATATATATATATATATATATATATATATATATATATATATATATATATATATATATATATATATATATATATATATATATATATATATATATATATATATATATATATATATATATATATATATATATATATATATATATATATATATATATATATATATATATATGTTAAATTCGTTTTCCGGGTATACTCCCGCGTAGGTGATAGGCCCCGAGAGGGACCGTGGTTGTCTGAACGACGTTTCGGCAGAATCTCATCTGCCATCTTCAGGTTCTAACAGATAACTGCTTACTGCGGCTTCTGGTAACTCGAACTGGAATGACGTTTTCTGGATCTGGCAGTTCTTTATATACTCTACCTATGTTACGCTCTGTTGCTCTCGACACACTCCGGGCGTCATGGTCTGCTGCACCCATCTCCTGATTTCGAGCGCGGCTTCGTGTAATCGGTCCTGTTCGGGCGCGCATGCGTGTGTCTGTGCTTATGTCACGGTCTGTTGCACCCATCTCCTGATTTCGAGCGCGACTCCGTGTACTTGGTCCTATTAGATTAGCTCTGGTTGGTTCCTCTTCGTGTGTTCGTTGCGTTATGTTTCTTGCTTCCTCATGGACAGCAGCATGCAATACCAGAGCAGGCTTCCATGTAGTAGGTAGTCTTTGGGTGTCATCTCGTGTATTTAGATTGTGTGGTCTTTTCTCTATTTCTATGGCCTCTCTGATGATTCTTGACTTGTAATGCTCGATATTGGCTAGTGTTTTTGTTTTGTCGAAATCAATCCTATGTCCTGTAGTTTTGACATGTTGAGCTAAAGATGATGTTCTCTCGTCTTTTCTAACAGCGTTTATGTGTTCTTCGCGTCTTGCACTTATTTTTCTGTTGGTCTGCCCTATGTATGATTTGTTGCAATCTTGGCAAGGTATTTCATATACCCCTTGACTTTCTAGAGCAATTTTGGTCTTTGGATTTCGAAGAATGGTGCTGATTTTCTTGTCGGTCTTAAAAGTTGTTTCTATTTTATGTTTACGTAGAAGTTTGCTTATTTTATCCGTTGTTCCTTTTATGTATGGCAGATAGGCTTTTGCTATGGGTTGTTCGGAGTCCTCTTGATTTCTCGGCCGAGATGGTTTTGACAACTTCTGTATTCTTTGTTGTGTGAACCCATTCAAGCAAGAAACATAACGCAACGAACACACGAAGAGGAACCAACCAGAGCTAATCTAATAGGACCAAGTACACGGAGTCGCGCTCGAAATCAGGAGATGGGTGCAACAGACCGTGACATAAGCACAGACACACGCATGCGCGCCCGAACAGGACCGATTACACGAAGCCGCGCTCGAAATCAGGAGATGGGTGCAGCAGACCATGACGCCCGGAGTGTGTCGAGAGCAACAGAGCGTAACATAGGTAGAGTATATAAAGAACTGCCAGATCCAGAAAACGTCATTCCAGTTCGAGTTACCAGAAGCCGCAGTAAGCAGTTATCTGTTAGAACCTGAAGATGGCAGATGAGATTCTGCCGAAACGTCGTTCAGACAACCACGGTCCCTCTCGGGGCCTATCACCTACGCGGGAGTATACCCGGAAAACGAATTTAACATTCACCACCCGCGAAAACCTGAAAAAACAACATATATATATATATATATATATATATATATATATATATATATATATATATATATATATATATATATATATATATATATATATATATATATATATATATATATATATATATATATATATATATATATATATATATATATATATATATATATATATATATATACATATATATATATATATATATATATATATATATTATATATATATACATATACATATACATATACTATATAATATATATATATATATATATATATATATATATATATATATATATATATATATATATATATATATATATATATATATATATATATATATATATATATATATATATATATATATATATATATATATATATATATATATATATATATATATATATATATATATATATATATATATATATATATATATATATATATATATATATATATATATATATATATATATATATATATATATATATATATATATATATATCTTTAAGTGTTCAATGTACACCAAGTATAACATTCATATGTTTAATAAAGTTTCTGATGTACATGCGTACGCAACAAGACATGGTAAAATCTTAAGCAGTCCTTCACATAAAACTTCCATATTTAAGCACTTCCCCAAGTATAACTGTGTCTGTATGTATAATTCATTGCCTGAAAGCATACGTGAGATAATTTACCCCATGGCCTAAAAAATAATTAAAAGCCTGTTATTAGAAAATGTTTTTTATTCTGTTGATGAATTTGTTTCCGGATCTTAAATTCATGTTTGATGTTAGAGTTAATATTTTTTTAAATATTGATATGTATGTTTTGTTTGTTTTGTAGATATACACTTATGTTATTTTTATCTCTTGAATGTTTCGTAGTTATTTTTATTATTAATGTTTTGACTGTAGCACATCTCATTATCTACTTCTTGTATTATCATTACTCAATTTAATAATTAACCAGCCATATATTATCTATGTGTCATTAATGATAAATAAACATTATTATCATCCTCAAAAAATCCCTGTCCAAATATTACAAGCAAATTATTTCTAATACCTACGTGTCATTGTACCTCCTATGATCCGGCCGACGCACCGAGGCACAAGAGGCCGAACGTACAGTTGCTGGACAACTGGTAAGTATAACTAATCCTTTCCTTACAGATGGATCAACCCACAGAAGTGACATGACGCAACCAACCACCTTCCCACAAACCTTGCGGGCACCGGTCAGTGAATCGACCAGTGTCCGTAGACGCCCTGGCTCCGTGAAGGACGAAAGTGCTAAGAAAGCACTTAAGCTTTCACCTCCTAGAGCTGCATAGTTCATCCTCATCTTGTCCGATGATCCAGATGACAATATATCAATTGACACTTTGTGTACTGGCAGCCAATCCCAAGTCACAGAATATCCGCACAGTCCCTGACAGACTGATGACTAGCCTCGGGAGTGACAAGCTGGCGAAGAAAGAAGACGAAGACAGAAGAGCGCCAGAAGAGGCCCTAGCCAGCAGGGTTCATCAGGCAGAACCCAGGGATGTTGGCCGAAATCTTCGGCACCGCTCACATTTGTGAGTGTGGCCGTTCGTAAAGTAAGCTAACCCGCCCTGCACGAGGCCGGTCCAGGTCTGCAGCGATGACTAGGGTAAAGAGGCAATAGTCCTGCCTGGCTCTAGCATCCGAGAGCATCATCAAGCCAAATGGATATTGGCGTACGTGTCATTGTGTGCAGATTTAATTGGGCCCATCATGAAACATTAAAATTTCTTGTAAATTTTGTTTCATTGGCGAAAATAATGCGGAGATCAAAATTAGATTATATACAGCCTTCCAAAACTGCTAGCAAAATACAACTCTCAAAGGAATATCAACCGTTAACTGATGGGAAGGAATGACCTTTGGGGAAAAATTACTCAATAAAGACGCTGAGCTTCGCGGTAGTTCCCAATGGCTAGTCTATACTAGAAATGAATGTGTCATTTCTGCAATCAAGATCAAAAGCAATACTCAATATCTTGTCTTATAAAGTAAAAATTGCGTAAACCGTAATAAATTAACAAAAACTTATCTGATTCTCATTGTTGACAGAAATGAAACCATCCGAGGTATTTTCAACAAAATTTTGAACATACTTTTGTTAGTATGTAACTGAATTAATAATAAAATCCTATTTAAAATACTCTTAAGTTTTAATTATAATGTCGTTGGAATTTCAATATCTTATCTATAAAATTAAATAAAAAAAGAATACAAGTGTACCATTATTTGGAGAAATATAATTTTGTAAGTGTAAGTGTAAGTGTAATGCATTCGCCAAATGCGCCCATTGATATCTGTATGATAAGCGCGATTGCTGTTCCGATGATATCCCACTTTGACACGTGACATATTTTAGTACTGTCCATAATAAGAACATCATAATATGAAGCCGTATATTACATTTTGGTTTAACTTCGAGAAATCCAGAATAGCACATATTGGGGCACCTATTACTTCGAAACAAGTAAATGTACGAGAAAAATATATATACAACATTTTTTGTGAGAATTTTATCTATTATCTTTAAGTTTGATAACTACATATTTTTATGCTGACACTAACCGAGATATTTTCAAATATATCAACATTCTTTATTAGTTCTGACATTTTTTCAAGATGGCGACAAAAGCTTGTTCGGAATTATCCCGCACTCGGCTAATTTAAAATATATATATATATATATATATATATATATATATATATATATATATATATATATATATATATATATATATATATATATATATATATATATATATATATATATATATATATATATATATATATATATATATATATATATATATATATATATATATATATATATATATATATATATATATATATATATATATATATATATATATATATATATATATATATATATATATATATATATATATATATATATATATATATATGTATGTATATATATATATATATATATATATATATATATATATATATGTTAGATTACGGTTTGCGTAAACTTGTTTTTAAAAAATATTTATTTATTTAACATGGACTCTACGTTGAGTCTTGGTAAAAATACAATGAATTGAATTGAATATAATTTAATGTAACATGTCGAAAGTGAGTATAAGAACTGAGTTTACAAATGATATTAATTTAATTTATAAGCTTGGAAGGCTGTACTTGGTCAGCATAAACAATGATTCCCAAGCTTATAACAAAGGAAATGCAAATTAAGCAGTTAACAATAAAATAAGCAGGAATTTGTTATCAGTCACGTAGTGAAATATGATATCCTGGGATAGTCTAGAATATATTCTAAGTTACTATACGGTGTCTGAAATATTATATAACAACTTCCCCCTTATAGAAAAGTTGGTGTTTATACAAAAATGTAAAACAGTGTAAAAGCATGAAATCTAACATAGTGTAAAATGTAAAATAGCAAAGCGTTAACATTGAGAATGGTTATAAAATGAAAACAAAAATAAAATAATAAAATAATAAAAAAGGTGACAAAATAATAAAATGATAAAATTTAAAATGCATCACAAAAATGAAATAATATTCACTGAAAGTCTTTTGCATTAAGTTCAGATAGAAAAACACATTTAACAGTCTTTTTAAGTCAATGCGATTTCTTCGGTTCCTTCTTCATGGATACTTGGTCTTTTCCTCGGAGGTAGAATACTGGAAAATCTTCTGAAGACCTTACTTGGTCGTGGTGGAGGTGGAGGTGATCCGGATGGATTGACAAGAGCCAGCTTCCGACTCCTTCTTTTGCATTTGAAAAATATATAGAGAATAATAAGGGCAATAATTAATGTTATGGTCAGATATGTGAACCATGAGATGTGTTTGGTCACAAAAGGTTCGTTGATAAGATCATCTAAATTTTTGGAATATTGGTCTAATTTGTGTTTGGCAATTTCGAGGTCTTCGGTGTTCAGGTGGTTTAATTTTAATGGTTTTAATTTGGGTAGTTGACTTTTGTATGGAAAGTTGGTGCAGCATTCATAGGGAATTTGAATAGGATGGGTTTTATCTTTAACATCTAATATTTCCTTGGATTCGGCTTGAATCTTGGTAATGCCGATAAAGGCGTAACAACTAGGTTGTAATTTTATAATAGAGTTCTTCATGATGATTTCCGTTACTGAATTTCTCTTAGGGCAACTGATAGTAACGTGTAGAGGTTCTACATTAATAATTAACCATGTGTTCTCCTGGAGTTTTTGAACATTATATCCTTGACTAATGATAAATGATGTTTGACAGTTTTCGGGTAGGCGATTGAGATGTTTGAACAGTCTTGCTTCACAAATTGCATTGGTGTCGATTGGATAAGCGAATAAGTTAGAGCATAATTTAGTTCCAATGTAGAGTTGTTTGCATTCTTTCAGGTCCGGAATAGGTATAAACATTAAAGAATCATCATCTCTCGCGATATATTTTTGAGACGTTGACAGAATGTGGTGCAAACCAGTTCTATTATCCAAAATAGGGATAGGGTATAATTGATAGGTTGTGTAAGTTTGAGGATCTACTAAAGGTATGTTTAAGGCAAAAATTAAACTTGAATCTGTTTGAAAAGCTTGCAGTTCAATAATATCTAGGTACTGAGCAACTCTTGATAATTTTATTTGAAGTGGCAAGTTGTTCCTTTGCAAATTTTGTGAAATTTCTTGTAAAGAGCTTATTAAATCCTGAGGGGTAATTATAGAGGTATGAATGATTTTTAATCTTGCAAAAGTTATTGAATTTAGAATATCGTTTAAATGGTCCTCGATGTATAAATAGTTTGCCATTAATTGTTCACATATTTCGAGAAACTTTAGTTTTGTTTTAACTATTTGTATATCATGTTCGGTACGTAAGATCGCATCTTCGATATCTTTGATATCTTTATTAAACGTTTCCTCGTCAATTTGTAATTTTTGAATAGTTGAATTGAAATTTTTTATAACCGATGTTGTTACGGATATTTGATTTTTAATTAAGTTTTCTAGTTGATGCTCGTCGTTGTTTAGTTTATTAATACATTCGGAATAGTATTGACCGTCTTCGGCATCTAGATTTCCGGTAATTGATTTAAATACTGTCCCGATTCCGTTTATAATTCCTCTTTTGTATCGTTTTGTATCAAGATAAACCTCGTCAAACTTAGATTGAATAGATTTAGAAATTTGTTTTAGAAGGCTAAGATGAGTTTAACTTCGCTCATGAAAGTATTCATGTTATGATATGCAGGGTCAAGGGTGTTTAGGATGGTGTCCAGGATTTTGTCGTTTTTGTCAGAAACTGTCTTTAGTTCGGATATATTCTTGTGAACTAATAGTGTCCACTTCTCGTTGGTCACAATTATTTCGGATTTTTCGTGGTAGTAAATTCCAATGGTGTTATTAATTGGTGTAATTTTGTATTGGGACACTGCTAGGGCTACTGATCCGAACAGCAGGAGTAACCTGAAAAAGGTTAATTTTCAAAATAGGGTTTCATTCGATCAAAATTTACTTTACTAGTTTAGTTAGTGTCTGGGTTAAGTAGAATAGCAGAATTTTGGAAAATTTCGATTATTTCGAAAGGACCGTTAAACTTGTTGTGTAGTTTATCTTTGATTTGTGAATCTTTGACGTAAACTTTATTGCCAATTTGGTAATCGGGTCGATTTTCGGGAATATTTTTGTCAAAGCGGACTTTTGCTTTTTCTTTTTGTAGTTGCGTTCTTTCGCGCGCTAGTTTATAATAATGGGATATTCGATTATTAAGGTCTTGTAACGATTTATTTTAATCATTACAACAATCATATATAAAGATACGTTTATAAGGCAAAATGTAGCAAATTGTTGTGATTCTCAGTAACGTAGCAGTGTACCCTATGAGCTATTTGTATGTTAGATTGCTTATTTATGGGTATGTCTTATATTCTGTCTTAATCTAACACATGACAATACAAACACCTCATTAAACATCGTAATTGTAAATGTGGTTGCATACGTAGCATATTATTTGAATTTCTAATTCTCTACTATAATATTTAATCGCCTGGGCAAGGACCTTTTTTTAAATAGGAATATTCTTTTTTTTTCTAAGCAGATGAAGTAAGTAAATATCTTCCATCGGAGGTATTCGTTTTTACCGTTGTAAAGAAAGAACGCGGACAGTAGTAATTCTGAATGGGTCTAGTAAAAGTTTATCAAGTGTTGCGATTATTAATTATTGTGCCATATTATTTTGGGATCTACTTGTTAAACTATAAAATATAGTTTCCGTTTTGTGTGGAAGTTGCTATAGAGCATTTTGGTTGAGTTTATAGGAAATTATTTCCTCATTGAAGGATTAGATTTGCTAGGCTGTATTCCCCCATTTTGTAAGTACAAAAAAATCTGCATTTTTAAGAAACTTATAATATGTGCGTTCATATCTTTTTAGATTGTGTCCTAACAGCATAGGCCCTTTGTTGAGATAGAGTTCATTTTCCGTGTGAGAAGAAACCCTCCAAGGAGGTAAACCCTTTTTTTGTTTGTTTTCAGAACGTTATGTAATAAGCTATTTTATTTTAGGGTTTTAAGTACTAGTTGTTTTAAGTACTAGTTTTCAATTAGTGGTTTTATCTACTAGTTTCAACGTTTGGTTTTTTTTTAAATTTACTACCGTTTACAATTTCCTGGTGTAACGTCTTGGAATTCCAGTTATCTTTTTTTTTTGCCTTAAATTCTTAAAATTCGGACCTAGAGAGAGAGAGGTAGACATTTGGTGTCTTGCAGTGGAAATCTCGTATCCCCTGGTGAAGGCAACGATATGACATAAACCTCAGTTAAGATATGCATGCTTAATTATTATTATTATTTTTTTTTATCTAGTTAGTGTTACTATTTATCAATTTATTGTATTATATGACTCACTTATATTCATATAATCATATACTACCCACATACTATAATTAAATTATAAAAATATAAGTCAGGTGGTAAATTAATTTTATTAACCACTAAGATAGTGATACAAGTTTGTTTTTGCGCTCAAGTAAATCAATCTCTTGTTTTTGTTATCAACTTTTTGCAAAGGATTGACATTTGTTCTTTTTTTTTTATGTATAGGCACTTTCGAGTGTATATTAAATTTATGGTAAATATTCATAATAAAATATCTGTTGTAATAATGCTGTAAACTCTACGTGTACACGTACGGTAACCACAACTAAAAGGGATAGCTTGTGTCCAATTTATTGTACACTGCTCACACTAATATATTTGCCATTTGCGATAATTCTCGACATATTATTTAAGTATTAATATTTAAAAATAGGATAAAAAGAGCATATAAGCAATAATCATTGTGCAGTTACAACCTATTTATTGTCTTTGCCAATTTCTTTTGTTATATCATTCTTTAGTAATTTAATAAATTCATTTTTCTTTTTTTTTTCTGCTCATTTGTTTTAAGCATGTCTACTTCTGTTGAGGTCCTATAAATTTATAGGCTAGGGATCTAGAAACCTAGCAATTTAGAAATATATGTGGGTGTATTATATATATATATATATTTTTTTTTTGAGTATAGCAAATTTGTGTTGGTAAGATTAGCAATTTATTTTTTTTTTGTTTGAAGCGGGTTCCTTTAACAACAGGTGCTTTTCTAGTTTAAAGTGGCGGAAATAAACTAGTGGCGCCCTTAAAATTATTGTTTTACCCACCCTACTCTTCGGCTGAGTGTCGGGTAATATTTGTTTGCCGCGCAATCAACGCAATCCGTTTTCAGGCTAAATTGAGTAAATAAGAGAATCGCGTCGCAGTCTCTTACGTGTTTAGTAATCAAGTCTTTCTGGTTATAAAGTTTTTCGGGTGGTCTGTTTGAGGTATGCCCGAAAATTAGCTCATACGGTGTAAATCCGTGTGTTTTATTGATCGAGTTGTTGTAACAGATAACAGCATAAGGCAGTATAGTGAGTGGATATTCGTTAGGGTTTTCTGTATTATGAACCCTTATCATTTCCGCTAACGTGGCGTGGAATCTTTCGAGTGAACCGTTCGATTGCGGGTGTCCTACGCTAGAATATGTCAGTTTTATGTCATATAGAGTACATAGGTCTCTGAGTAGGCTGTTGTCGAATTCACGGCCATAGTCACAGTGTACTGGTAATGGTGTGCCAAAATGTTGAAAATATAGCAATAAGGTATTGACAACTGATTTCGCCGTTTTGTCCTTTAAGGCGTATGCTTGAGTGAATTTTGTTAATTCATCTCGGATGGTTAAAGCGTGGTTTCTGTTCGGTGTTTCGAAAATATCAATATTTAGACGTGGTTTCTGTAATAACTAAAGGGTTGCTGAGATTTTTGCGGCAGACTTTTGTCTTTTGACATGTTTCGCAATTTTTTATATAGTTTTCAATGTCTTTGGTTAAACCTTGCCAATTATATTTTACTTTTATTCTCCGAATTGTTTCGTTTATCCCACGGTGTAAGTTATTTTTACCTGTGTGATTTTGGTCAATAATAATAGGAATTTGGTCATTATCTGGAGTTTTGACGATGTTTTGGCAAATTACTAGTTTTAAGTCTTTTTCTGCAAAGATAAATGATAGTATTTCCAATGTAGGTAAATCTAAATTATTTTCTACGTGATACGTACACGAAAGATCGAGATCGTTTTGATGTTTGAATAAAGTATAAAATAATGTTTCGTTGACAGATTCTAGATCGAGAGGTAATGGGATGATAAAATATTTTCGATTTCTGACAGTCTTACTTGAAACTATGTTAATTTTAGCGTTACTAAAATCGGGATGTTCTTCGAAAATATCCTCGAATATTTTATAGTGAAAATCTTCCAGTTTATGTTGTTGGAAGAACGTTATAATATTTTTTGTTTTCCTTGTCTAATAATTGTTTACTAGAAAATTCGATTTTAGAATAATCGATTAGCGATTTTGTCTTGTATAAATTTACGAAAGTATTAAATTCTTGAAAAAATTGTTCGTCCGTGATTTTATCATCGGAATTTTCGGTGTCGGAATTTTGTTCGTCATCCGAATTAGCGGCTAAAAGAGATGTTTGAAAGGTAACACAATCTTTAACATGGTTTAGTTTGATTCTAGATAACGCGTCGGCATTTTTTGTTAATTTTACCTGGTTTGTATATGACTTCGTAGTCATATTCTTCCAGTTTTAAGCGCCAATGAGCTAGCCTGCTTCCTGGGTCCTTTATAGAGAACAGCCAGGTAAGTGGTCTGTGGTCAGTAACTAACGTGAATTTTCTGCCGAATAAATATGGTCTAAAGTGCTTAACTGACCAGACTATTGCTAAGAGCTCACGTTCAATAGTAGAGTACTTTGTTTCCGCACTGCATAACGTTCTGGACGCATATGCAATAGGTAGGTCCTTGCCTATAGGGCCCTGCGAGAGTACTGCACCTATCGCGAATGCGCTAGCATCCGTGGTTAGTATGAAAGTATCGTTAAAATTCGGGTATATTAGAATCGGTGTGGTTGTTAAGGCTTGTTTCAAATTTTCGAAGGAATTTGTACAGTCATTGTCGAAATTAAAGGGAATGTCTTTTTGCAGTAATTTTGTCAGTGGTTTGGATATCTTAGAGAAATTAGGAATGAGTCTCCTATAATAACCAGCTAGACCTAAGAATGATTGTATTTCTTTGGAATTTTTAGGCTGAGGAAAATTTTGAATAGCGTCAACTTTAATTGGGTTTGGCTTTACACCATCTTTAGTGATGAGGTGACCAAGATAGGCGACTTCTTTGCGCAAGAATTCGCACTTGTCCGGTTGAATTTTTAAATTTGCTTTTCGTAAACGTTGAAATACTTCGGTTAAACGGGAGAGATGTTCGTGAATGGTTGGTGAATAGATGATAATATCATCCATATAAGCCAAACAGCGTTCATTCTGGATACCTAACAAAATGTTGTCCATCACTCTCTGAAATGTTGATGGGGCATTTTTAAGTCCGAATGGCATTCGCACAAATTCAAAATGACCATTTTCGACGGTGAAAGCAGTCTTTTGAATGTCTTCCGTATTTATCTCGATCTGGTGAAAACCAGATGCCAAATCTAGTGTCGTAAAATACTGGCATTTGCCAAGTTGATCTAGTAAGTCAGAAATATTTGGGAGTGGATATTTGTCGTCAACTGTCAGTTCGTTTAATTTTCTATAGTCTACTACGACTCGCCATTTTTGTTTTCCGGACGCGTCGAGTTTTTTTGGGACAACCCAAACTGGAGAAGACCAGGGCGAGATTGATGGTCGAATGATACCTTGGTCTAACATTTTAGAAACTTGTGTTTTGACTTCTTCTTTCTGAATATGCGGATATCGGTATGATTTTGTAAAAACTGGCTTTGCATTATTTGTGTCAATCGAATGTTTTATTTCGTTCGTAAAACTCAAGTTATCTCCTTCTAGGTAGAAAATATCAGAAAAGTTTAAACAAAGTTGAGTAATTAAATAACTCTCTTCGTCGTTAAGATGTTCTAAGCGTAATTGTTTTCTAATTTCAAAATGTCTGTCTGTCTGTTGGGAATCGAGAATTTGGGAATTCAAATTAAATATTTCTCTAAATTTCTCAACAGGTTCTAGTTTAAGATTTGAAAGATCTATTATTTTAAGTATTGCATTAGGATTTATAATTGATGTTAAAAATTCTCCATTATTGTCAATTTTGACGAGAGCATTTGGCAAACGTACTTTGTCGGATTCCTGAGCTAACAGTATAGCATCAGTATTTCGTAAATTACATTTAAGTTTAAAAATCTTTTCTATACGCGGCTCAATAGATATTAAATTTTGGTTATTGGTATTATCTAAATTTTGATTTTCTGGATGGGGTTTTTGACATTGATTTTGCGTTACATTTTTACAACTAACAGGTAATTGTACGCACGAATCATCAGTAACCTTAAATAGCGGTACAGTTTTAAAGTTCGTTATTAGTTTTTTATTTTTTATATCTACCTGACATTCGTAGTGTTCTAAAAAATCCGCGCCTAACAGTCCATCAAAGTCTATATCTAAATTAGAACATAAACTTTATGTGGATTGCCTTCTGTAAATGGTATAAGTGCTGATTCACTTATTTTTACCTTTTGGTCCGTTATACCCTGTATAATTACATTTTCAGAAAATCTTTGTCGATAATTTTCGGCTGTTTTAGGTTTAAAAATAGAAATACCTGCACCGGTGTCTATTAAAATTTTAAATCTGTTTGTGATATCTTTTATATAATAAAGATTTTTCGAATTTACAGATAGTAATGAATTTACATGAATGTCTGTTCTGGGAAGTTTAAGTACGGGTTCAAGTCGTCTTGTAAGTTCATGGTTTGTATTTGTGTTTGTAAATCCGCAACTGGGTCTGAATCTTCGTTGGGAGGATTCGTTGGATGATCTAAGCCTTGGTAAAAATCCTGAGGATTAGCAGTATAATTCTCATAGTAAGTATCCTGAGAATTAGCAGTATAATTCCCATAGTTAGTATCCTGAGAATTAGCAGTATAATTCTCATGGTGAGTGTCCTGAGAATTAGCAGTATAATTCTCCTCATTTTGTTCAGGTTGAAAATTATTAAAATTACAAGTTTCATTTTGTACTTGATTGTCAAAGGAATAATTTTCGTATTGATCAGTGTACTGCTTATCGTAAGTTGCGCAATTTAAATGATGGGTTTTTGGTTGATTATTGAAGCGATTAAAATTGGGGTTGTGCTGTATTACAGATTGTGTTTGTGGATTATAATTAGGATTCGGTCTTATGGCTGGAGTCCTATTCTGTTGAGAAGAGCTCGGTTGTTGATTTTGAAATTGATTTGGATACTGGTTTTGTGGAAATGTTCTTTGATAATGATTTGATTGTGCAAAATTTTGATAGTTTGAATTTCCTTGGAAATTTGGCCTATTGAAATTTTGAGAAGTTGAAGGTTGTTGTTGTTGTTGTCTTGTTCGGCATTCGTTTATAGTATGCCCATTTCTTTTGCAAAATGAACAGAATGTTTGAAAATTAATGTTTGGCCTTCTTACTTGACTTTGAATTGGATTTTTGGCAACGTTATTTTTTGGGAATTTTTGAGTTTCAAAATAAGATAGCTGTAATTCTCTTTTAATGCGATTTATAGCGTCTAGCATATTTTTAGGATTTCCGGCACGAATAATTTTGCCTAGTGTTGGTTCTAAACCTGTGAGTAGAGTAGTTAGCGTCATTGTTTCAATTAATTCGCTTTGCGCTTGTTTTTGTTCCGCAGTAAAATGTTGTTTTTGAATTGCAGCATGCATTTTTGCATTATGCGTTTGTAACCGTGCTATAAATGTTAATGCAGATTCGTTATGTATTTGATGAATCCGCTGTAAATCTTGAATGAGAGTTGTCAGATCTCTCGAGTCGCCAAAATGAGACTCTAATAAGAATTTTATTTCTGCCCATGTAGCTGGGTTACGAGAGTTTACGATTTCGGCAGCTTTGCCACGCAATTTATTTTTTATATGTATGGTTAACAATAACTTTTGATCTCTAACAGCCATAGAGTGGGCGTAAATACATGAATTAAGAAAAGTTTGTAGAGCGATGGGGTTGCCATCGAACTCCGGTATTATGGAAAAAATTTCAGATAGTTTGTAAGGTTCAACTTGTTCTGTAACTGCGTCTGGCATTTTGTTGCTTAGTATTTAGAAATTATTTAGAAATTAATTGATCAATTTAGGTGATCAAGGAAAATATTAAAAGTATTTCTTAATTAAAGTTATGTACTTATTAAAGTTTATTTGTTTTAGTGGTGTATTAACTTTGTAATGCGGTTTTTACTATTTGTAGAATAATTGTAAATGGGATAATAATAATAGTAATGGATAATAGAAATAATTATGCACTTACATAAAAATTAGTTTGGTCTCTAAGTCGAACTGTACTTCTTGCTCACCTCTACACACGTATATGTAGCGAGTGGATACAGTTAGAAATATCAGCCAACTAATATGTGAAATATAACGAATTTGATCTTTAGATCGAACTGTACTTCTTGCTCACCTCTACAAACGTATATGTAGCGAGTGGATACAGTTAGAAATGTCAGAGCCAAATAAAAATAAAAATTAAAAGTGAAATAAAATAATAATAAAAAATGTTTGTTGCTTGATAAAAAAAATTTAAATGATAGTACGAGATGATTCTTATAATATTTCTTACTCTATAGTTTGCATCATGGAGTAGGTTCTTTTCTGTTAAAGAATTGGGATCCACCACTGCAGCTAAGAAGTTCTCCTTGTTCTAGTAGGTCCTGTCCACTAGTTAGGCACCTTTTCGAAGATGGACTCCTTGTTCTCTTGGAGAGTTACACGACTAGTTAGGCTCCCGAACTGCAATGTTTTCAGATCCTACCGACTGCGCCAATTGTTAGATTACGGTTTGCGTAAACTTGTTTTTAAAAAATATTTATTTATTTAACATGGACTCAACGTTGAGTCTTGGTAAAAATACAATGAATTGAATTGAATATAATTTAATGTAACATGTAGAAAGTGAGTATAAGAACTGAGTTTACAAATGATATTAATTTAATTTATAAGCTTGGAAGGCTGTACTTGGTCAGCATAAACAATGATTCCCAAGCTTATAACAAAGGAAATGCAAATTAAGCAGTTAACAATAAAATAAGCAGGAATTTGTTATCAGTCACGTAGTGAAATATGATATCCTGGGATAGTCTAGAATATATTCCAAGTTACTATACGGTGTCTGAAATATTGTATAACAAATATATATATATATATATATATATATATATATATATATATATATATATATATATATATATATATATATATATATATATATATATATATAAAATATTTGTTTCGACAAAATCTTGTTTTGCATCTTTTCGAAATTTTAAAAAACAGCTGTAAATGTATTTATTCTACATATAATAAAATACATTTTTATCTTATTTTCAGCAAACATTCATAAAAAAATATGTTTATAACTCTACTATGTAAACGAAGTTTTCACCGTAAGTTGTAAAAGCCACATTTATAGCTATTTATAAAATTAGATTTAGATAATGCATATATATGTATATATATATATATATATATATATATATATATATATATATATACAGGGTGAGTCTTAAGTGCGTAGTTATATTTAAACCACCGATTCTTGACATCTGTAGAAACCCACTGACACATTTTTTTTCTCTTAATTCCCACGTAAAATTGAGTTATCGACTTTCAAAAAAATAAGATGAAATTGTTTTGGAACTGCTGATTACTAGAAACATTCCTCATTTTATCTGAAATAGTGCATTGACCTTTAGCAGTGTTGCCGCATTTCATATACAATAGGTATATCACCTAGCAGTAAGTTCGTTCCGGGACATAATTTTGAATGAAATAATTACCTACTGATGCGATTAAGTGCTCCATTTGAAATAATTTTTAAACATTTTAAAATACCTTTTAATATAAGAAATGTACAAGTTTGCCTTTTTCTTGCATCAATTAAACTTTCTTTCAAGTGTTTCGTAAACTAAAACCAAATTTTCCGATAAACAGTAAACATAAAATGCTACTGACAATTTTGATTTCGTTTTTTCAAAGTTTATAAAAGAATTATTAAATTTTAACAAGTAGTAGTTACTTACCCTGCGATTATAATAATTTGAAGTAATCCTGTAATTTATTAATAAATAAATCGTTTTCTAACAGTCATCAGAGACAACCACCTCTGCAGTCATATGTTCGGCTGGTTCATTGACCTGATATGTAGGTCAATGGGCGAGTTACACTAACCTATCTTTTAGGTACACTACATTACCAACCAATTTATGATTCAAATTACAGACATCAAGCATATTCCTATGAATTAAGATGGAAAATCTAGTTCAAATCAGTAACTAAAAGTCACTAAATAAAAACAACTACGTAACTTTATTTGTAAACAAAATCCAAGCTTTGACAAGAACTATTCTAATAACAAAAAGCACTTTTAGGTACTGTTGAAATATCGCAAAACTGAAATAAAAAAAAGCACAAAGAACAACACGCACTTAAATCGAAACTAAACTTATTCTCGATTTACCTAATACTTAATGTCAATGACGCTAAAGACGTTTACGTAAATTCACTCTGAACGATTTCCAATTATTATTCTCTCTATTGCTATAAGAATAACAAAGACAGCGAGAGTGAGTTGGCCTCTCCAGGTATATTTTCGTAAACCGCTATGACCGATACAAAAACAACAATTTGCTTGTTTACATATCAACATAGATTTATGAAAGGGGAGATAGAACATAGTTCACGGCGCACGCTGCCAATTCCCCCCACTGCTGTCATCCACCAATCACAGGCAGTGTGTCGGTATCTTCGACAGTTCGATCGCATCCATATTGTATTTCGATGTTCGTTGTGGAAGTGAGGTTTTGATTCAGTGACTATTTTTGTGACTATAGCGTGAAAAATGCCCAGATGCGTTATAAAAAGTTGTGTTTACCACAAAACTGCAAACTGTGTGAGGGATAAATCATCTATTCATTTATTTCGGTAAGTTACTTAATAAACATGTTTGTTTTGGAGGCCATATTCGATTGTTTAAGGAGACACAGAGCCGTATTTCCCAATTCCGTGTGATTTGCAAAGATAATTATTAATTATTGTAATAATGTGGATTAATCAAAGAGGATTAATATATTTAATGTTGACAGTAGCACGTTTTATACGATTTTACATAATAGGTACTTTAAGATTGTATTATTTTTAGTGTTCCAAAGGATACTGAGAGAAGAGAGGCTTGGAGAGTACCTTTAAATTTGGAAAAAGAAGATATGTTTGTGAATTCCAATGTATGCCACTTACATTTTACTCAGGAGTCTTATGATTTTGAGAAGTCACCTTTTTCACTCCATTTAAAACAAAATGCTTTACCTATTATGGACATTATGGTAAGTAGATTCGAAAGAAATATATAATATTAGTTTATTCAGATCACTAAAATAATTATTATTAAAAATACAGTAGGACCTACTTAAATTATTAAACAAACAGTTAATAGTGTCCAAAAAATTACCTTTTCCGAAGTTCTCAAATATTTACTTACATAAAATTTTATAAAAATTAGAAACGTATTTAAAATTTTGTGCCTGAATTATTTTTACAATAATGTATTTATTCATAACTTTTGTTTATTTACTGTTTCCATATGAGCAGAAAAATTATTTTATAAATACCTATTAAATTTATTCGAAAATATAATTAAAAAATTGGTGTGTATTATTTAGGTATACTATTATTTTCAAATATATTTTTTCGAGGATTTATTTTTGTGATTTTCTTACAGAAAAACAAATCAATATAGAAAATGTAAAATTTTCCAAGGGCCTTTAATTTTTTTTTAAATTCAGGTGAATGATGTTCAATAAAGCAGAGGGATAGTTCAATTAGAAATTTTACATTCTCAATATTCATTTATTTTTTCTGATTGCAAATTATGAAAATTGAGAAAAATCCATAAAACTTAATATTTTTCGATAACTCCTAAAATGAAGTCTACAGGGGGACTCGACAGGGGGAGTGTCAATATATGAGGAAAAACCCTGTAGATAAAATATCAAAAGGATTACAATATAAACAATAACACGTAGGTATAATACATCTTATTTTTTATAGGATACTAGTAAAAGCTTGACCAAAACTACATCTGTTTCGTCTCAACCATCGACGAGTGCTGCTATATCTTTGTTAAATGAACCATGGCCATCAACAAGTACTGGATTTTATTAGGACATAGAAAGGACAGAATTGCCACAAAGGTCATTTACTAGTTTGGGTTTTGTGGAAAATAAAACACCCCCAAGTTCTCCTATTCGAGAGTATTCTAAAGTAAGTTAACTAAGTAAAATTTATTATTGATTACTATTGCTAAGTATTTTAACTTATTGAAAAATAAAGTATACTTATTTAAAAAACATATTAATTAAGTTGTTCAAATTGTTCAGTCAGCATTGCCAGGGCCTTTATTATTTAATATTGGCAATCAGTAAGTAATAGAAGTATGTTAAATTAAAAAAAAAATAAACATCTTATGTAAAGTAAGTCTTCATTCAATCTATAATCAAAAATCAATAATAGTGCCAATATTGTTTATTAATTATGTAAATTTTTTTAAGGTTGAAACACCCCGAAAACGAAAACTGAAGTCTCAGTTGACTAAAGCTCGTAAAAAAATTAAGAGGCTTAGGACAAGTCTTGGCCATTTTAAGAAAAGAGTTGCTAGGCTTGCTGAGGTGATTAAATCACTCAGTGGCAAAGTCACCGATGAAACATTAGAAACTTTGTGTAAGATAGGACCTAATGAAGAATTTTTGCAGAGACAGATGTACCATAAACATAAGTATGTCGAACAGCTTAAAGCCTTTTCATTAACTCTTCTTTATTATTCTGTTAAGGCATACAATTTTGTTCGTAATACTTTTAATTCGGCTGTTCCTCACCCAAAGACTATATCGAGGTGGTACAAAAATATAAATGGCGAGGCCGGATTTACAGCAGAAGTTTTCGACCTATTAAAAATCAAAGGACAGAATACAGATTATAAACTTATTTGCAGCTTAACTATAGACAAAATGGCAATTCGTCAGCATGTGGAGTGGGATGGAACGAAGTATTACGGATTTGTAGATTTTGGAGTAGAAACTGAAACTGACAGTCATCCTGTAGCCAAGGATGCACTCGTGTTCATACTAGTTTGCATTAATGAGTCATGGAAGCTTCCTCTTGGATATTTTTTAATAGATAGTTTAACCGGTCAACAAAAAAAAATTTAGCGCTACAGTGTCTAAAGTTCAATATGTTTTGATGGAGCTACGAACAATGTTACGTTGGCCAAACAGTTAGGGTGTAATTTTGATCCCAAAAATATACAATCTACATTTGTTGATCCCAGTTGTGGCAGAAGAATTGCAGTCTTTTTTTACCCCTGTCATATGTTTAAATTGTTAAGAAATTTGTTAGGAGATAAAAAAAAATATTATTGATGATAACGGTGATATTATTCAGTGGGAATATTTAGTAAAATTAATGAAATTGCAAGATGAAGAGGGTGTTCATTTAGCTAATAAATTGAGAAAATCACATATATTCTTTAAAAACAAAAAAATGAAAGTTAAATTAGCCACCCAACTATTTAGTACTTCTGTAGCACATGCTTTGGAGTTTTTAAACGAAACTTTAAAATTAGAGCAGTTTAAAGATTGTGAAGCTACAGTAAAATTTATTAGATGTATCAATAACTTATTTGACATCTTGAATTCCAGAAATATGTATCAGTATGGTTATAAACAGCCTGTTAACAAACAATATTTTGAGGGTTTTAATAAATTTTTGACAGAAACAGCAGACTATTTAAAATCTTTGGAATTAGCGATTGGCAAACCTGTTTGTGAGAGTGTAAGAAAAATGGGGGTAATAGGATTGTTGTTTTGTATCGAAAGTATAACATTTCTCTATAACAATATTATTGAAGAAAATCAATTATTGTTGTATATTCCTACTTACAAAATTAGCCAGGATCATGTTGAACTTTTTTTTGGGCAAATCAGGGCAATGGGGGGTTGTAACAACAACCCAACAGCTAAACAATTTAAAGTCGCGTATAAGAAAATGCTTGTACACCTTGAATTGAGAGATTCTTTTAGAGGAAATTGTATTCCATTGGAAACAATTTCAGTTTTGTCTCCTTCTGATATTATTAATAAATCGTGTGGTAGACAGCGAATAGCAGAAGATATAGACGAACCAGAAATGGACGATGACATGTATTACCACATTCTAAATATAGAAATATCAGAATTTAAAAATGAAATTTTTATTTATGTAGGGGGTTATATTGTAACCAAACTCTTGAAAATTCTAAAATGTGAAGAATGTGTGGAAGCATTGTTAGGGGACAGAGCTGACTTTCTTACGTCCTTTATAAATCAGAAAGACAGAGGTCAACTCTCGTATCCCTCCAAAGATGTAATATTTATATGTCGAACTTCAGAGAAAATCTTTCAAATTTATATAAATAAAAGAAATAATTTAATAAATGTCAATTTATTAAACATAAAATTGTGAGGTTTGTTAATTAATCAAAACTTATTTAAAAACCTAAATAATCATTTTAAAGAACAGACTGCGTTTACCTGTCACTATAGCAATTTAATTAAATTAATATCATCTCTATATTTTAAAATTAGAATTCACCATTATAACAGCAATATGTTTGATAGAAGTAGAAGCATGAGATATGTTTTATAATAAATTAATATTATTTAAAGGACAATAATGTATGTATTATTTTATATAAGTACACTATTTTTTATAATAAGTAGATGCACATTTACATAAATGATTGTTAGAAACTTTGTTTTTTTAATTATATTGATACATAGGTTTATAGAGTACTGTCTATTATTTAAAATACACAATGCATAGGTTAGCTAATATAAAAATTGTTGTTTTTTTTTTCAATAAAATCACTTTATTTTCAATACTAATTTTTTTATTTGAATTATATTTTAGAAGCCAAAATAAAAAATGTATATGGTTTTAATAAAAATATTTAAATAGTCTGGATGTTCTTTATTGTGTTATTTAAAGAAATATACCCAAAAAAAAACTACAAAAAAAGCATCTTATATTTGAGACACAAAAGATTACATCTAGTTAAATAAAAAAATAAATATAAAGCTAAAACTTTCTTAAATACCTTATTTTTTAGTTCTTGCAAAGAAATTAGGAGTCAAAATGTTTTGTTTCTTGTTGTACCTCTACAATATAATTATATTAATATATTATTATGTTGTATACATAAGACCATTTTATGGCATTGTAATGATAAAAAATACCCAGAAGAATACTATATAATTAAAATAATGCTGAAAACTAAAACAAAACTGTTACTGATGCTAACCTCTAAATTGTATCAGTTGTAGTTGTAGTTCGTGTTTACAAGTGCAGTAATAACAATTCAGTGGCGGCTGGTGGATTTAGGCTAAACCATAAATCAATATTGGAGCATGGAATCCAAACATTATTTTAAGGCACGACTACCAGTACTGAATGAAAAAGTTTTGCAAAAAAAAATTAAATAAAAATTGAGAAAAGGTTACAAAAATACTCTGCCGATCCAGATAACTTCTAGACCATTAGTAAAATATTTGCAAACTATTTTTTTTCCTAATCAGAAGGAAAATTTATCACCCCGGTTTTTTGGTTTTCGAAAATTGTGATTTTTTGTAAAGTTATGACATTTTAAAATTTAAATTCTTCATTGTGTAAATTTCAAATTGTCATAACTTTACAAAAAATCAAAATTTTCGAAAACAAAAAAAAACGGGGTGATAAATTTTCCTTCTGATTACGAAAAAAATAGTTTCCAAATATTTTACTAATGGTCTAGAAATAATCTGGATCGGCAGCGCATTTTTGTAACTTTTTTTCTATTTTTTTTTCAATTTTTTTTTGCAAAACTTCTTCGTTCAGTAACTGGTAGTCGTGCCTTAAAATATTACTTGGGTTCCATGCTCCAATACTGAGATATGATATAACCTAAATCCACCAACCGCCACTGTAACAATTAATCCGTGGGAAGATTGCAACGAGTAAAGTTGTGACATTGTAAGTGTGATATTTTTATTAGTGATTAGTGTTATTCTCGGAAACTGTGATATTATTTAATAGTTATTAGTGTGTGTTTTAGTCCTGTGTTTTAATTATTGATTATTATTAGTGATTTATTTTTGCTGTGTACCAGGGTATGTGGATTATTTATAGAAGAGATTATTTTATTTCAATTAGGTACGTGCAGAATGCCAATTTTTTTATTATTTATTTCAGTAAGTATTAGAATTTTTTATAGTTTAATTTATTTATTAAGGAGTTTAAGTTTTTGTTTTCAGAATTTATTGTTAATTTTACTAACATAGCCTCACCCAAACTAACACCCCAACCACTTCCTGGCAGGTAAAGCTCATACCTCCACGTGGTACTTACTGGGCAACAATAATAATTTCTTATTTAAAATTTTTTTTGTTGGCTAAACTGTGCAAAAAATAATTCTATTGTGGATGGATTATAGCAATTAATAATTTAAGTGAGTAATCATTATTGCAAAAATATTAAATGATCTTAATACGGTCCTGTCCCACCAGACTTGGACGTTTGATTGATTCATGGAACCAATCAGTTTCTCTCAAAAGTGAGACAGACAACTTATAACCTCGCATTATACGAATTGTCAGCAAGGAACTTGTTAGACGATAGAGAATATACTCGCCTAGCACGCGGGTTCGAATCACAAACTTATTTTATTTTTTTTTTTAAATAAGTATTTTTTTAGTTCGTTAGTAAGATTTATATGAAGATTACATTTTTTCCTTGCCCTTTATTATAGTTTGTTTATTTTTACTACATTTTTTCCTTGCCCTTTATTATAGTTTGTTTATTTTCAGTTAAGTAAACCAATCTACCTTTCCGTTCTTTAAAGTATATGCTTCTTTATAAAATGATTATTTTCAATTTTGTTTCATTTTTAGTAAAGTGAAACCAAATTACCAGATGTGTACTAATTTAAAATAGATTTGTGCGGAACGCTGACAGTGGCAACACTGCCTTGAGTTACGTAATTTCTATGAACGGTGTTTACACAGATATCCAGTGACCATCAAAATGTCGGTTGCCGGAGGACGAAAAAAATTATCAGAAATTCAAAATTTTTTTTTGTTTAAAAAAAATTTTTTAACAGTGCCAATCAATTGTACTCGACGAAATATATTGAGGGTTAAAATATAACTACGCATTTAAAACTCACCCTGTATATATATATATATATATATATATATATATATATATATATATATATATATATATATATATATATATATATATATATATATATATATATATATATATATATATATATATATATATATATATATATATGAATAGTGGTGAGAGGTATGAAACTTCTCATATGGTCTGATTGCTACTATCCGACCGACATCCTAGATGTCTCTGTGGCGGATAGCGACTTGCATCACAGCAAGTACCGAGAGCGGCGACCCCTAGCCCAGGTGGACTAAACTAATGTTATTAAATATGATTTAAAGGAAACAACTACTCAGCGGGCAAATACCCCGACCTGCATTGAATTACACCTTCAAATCATGATAGATGGAAAGCCAATATCATTTGTCAATTCCTAACCAGACATAGATCGATTTCGAACTTATTTGTTCTCTTCAGTATGCCATAGGTTATGGAACAGACGGTCGGATAGTAGCAATCAGACCATATGAGAAGTTTCATACCTCTCGCCACTATTCACTTCACCATAGTTGGTATATAACTAGCAGGTTGGCCGCTATAATTTGTCTGTTCCATAACCTATGGCATACTGAAGAGAACAAATAAGTTCGAAATCGATCTATGTCTGGTTAGGAATTGACAAATAATATTGGCTTTCCATCTATCATGATTTGAAGGTGTAATTCAATGCAGGTCGGGGTATTTGCCCGCTGAGTAGTTGTTTCCTTTAAATCATATTTAATAACATTAGTTTAGTCCACCTGGGCTAGGGGTCGCCCTCGGTACTTGCTGTAATGCAAGTCGCTATCCGCCACAGAGACATCTAGGATGTCGGTCGGATAGTAGCAATCAGACCATATGAGAAGTTTCATACCTCTCACCACTATTCACTTCACCATAGTTAGTATATAACTAGCAGGTTGGCCGCTATCATTTGTCTGTTCCATAACCTATGGCATACTGAAGAGAACAAATAAGTTCGAAATCGATCTATGTCTGGTTAGGAATTGACAAATGATATTGGCTTTCCATCTATCATGATTTGAAGGTGTAATTCAATGCAGGTCGGGGTATTTGCTCGCTGAGTAGTTGTTTCCTTTAAATCATATTTAATAATATATATATATATATATATATATATATATATATATATATATATATATATATATATATATATATATATATATATATATATATATATATATATATATATATATATATATATATATATATATACATATATATATAGATATGTATATATATATAAGATAAGATAAGAAAAAATAGAGGCATCTCAAAATCACTTAATTTTTTTCCATACTTTATGAACACATTGTATATTGCCATATTTAAGGTCTATCTAAAGTATGGGATATATTCAGGTGAATGCGTTAGAGCTAATCTATTAGACGGTCGGATAGTAGCAATCAGACCATATGAGAAGTTTCATACCTCTCGCCACTATTCACTTCACCATAGTTGGTATATAACTAGCAGGTTGGCCGCTATAATTTGTCTGTTCCATAACCTATGGCATACTGAAGAGAACAAATAAGTTCGAAATCGATCTATGTCTGGTTAGGAATTGACAAATGATATTGGCTTTCCATCTATCATGATTTGAAGGTGTAATTCAATGCAGGTCGGGGTATTTGTCCGCTGAGTAGTTGTTTCCTTTAAATCATATTTAATAACATTAGTTTAGTCCACCTGGGCTAGGGGTCGCCGCTCTCGGTACTTGCTGTAATGCAAGTCGCTATCCGCCACAGAGACATCTAGGATGTCGGTCGGATAGTAGCAATCAGACCATATGAGAAGTTTCATACCTCTCACCACTATTCACTTCACCATAGTTAGTATATAACTAGCAGGTTGGCCGCTATCATTTGTCTGTTCCATAACCTATGGCATACTGAAGAGAACAAATAAGTTCGAAATCGATCTATGTCTGGTTAGGAATTGACAAATGATATTGGCTTTCCATCTATCATGATTTGAAGGTGTAATTCAATGCAGGTCGGGGTATTTGCTCGCTGAGTAGTTGTTTCCTTTAAATCATATTTTAATAATATATATATATATATATATATATATATATATATATATATATATATATATATATATATATATATATATATATATATATATATATATATATATATATATATATATATATATATATATATATACATATATATATAGATATGTATATATATATAAGATAAGATAAGAAAAAAATAGAGGCATCTCAAAATCACTTAATTTTTTCCATACTTTATGAACACATTGTATATTGCCATATTTAAGGTCTATCTAAAGTATGGGATATATTCAGGTGAAAGCGTTAGAGCTAATCTATTAGACGGTCGGATAGTAGCAATCAGACCATATGAGAAGTTTCATACCTCTCGCCACTATTCACTTCACCATAGTTGGTATATAACTAGCAGGTTGGCCGCTATAATTTGTCTGTTCCATAACCTATGGCATACTGAAGAGAACAAATAAGTTCGAAATCGATCTATGTCTGGTTAGGAATTGACAAATGATATTGGCTTTCCATCTATCATGATTTGAAAGTGTAATTCAATGCAGGTCGGGGTATTTGCCCGCTGAGTAGTTGTTTCCTTTAAATCATATTTAATAACATTAGTTTAGTCCACCTGGGCTAGGGGTCGCCGCTCTCGGTACTTGCTGTAATGCAAGTCGCTATCCGCCACAGAGACATCTAGGATGTCGGTCGGATAGTAGCAATCAGACCATATGAGAAGTTTCATACCTCTCACCACTATTCACTTCACCATAGTTAGTATATAACTAGCAGGTTGGCCGCTATCATTTGTCTGTTCCATAACCTATGGCATACTGAAGAGAACAAATAAGTTCGAAATCGATCTATGTCTGGTTAGGAATTGACAAATGATATTGGCTTTCCATCTATCATGATTTGAAGGTGTAATTCAATGCAGGTCGGGGTATTTGCTCGCTGAGTAGTTGTTTCCTTTAAATCATATTTAATAATATATATATATATATATATATATATATATATATATATATATATATATATATATATATATATATATATATATATATATATATATATATATATATATATATATATATATATATATATATATATATATATATATATATATATATATATATATATATGTATATATATATAAGATAAGATAAGAAAAAAATAGAGGCATCTCAAAATCACTTAATTTTTTTCCATACTTTATGAACACATTGTATATTGCCATATTTAAGGTCTATCTAAAGTATGGGATATATTCAGGTGAATGCGTTAGAGCTAATCTATTATGTAATACAAGCTAAATATTTCATCTGAACACAGCTAGAGGGATCAAAACAGCTCTGGCCACTTCCCACACGATCTTCTTAAAGCAAATTCTGATATCCCTAATGATCTGACTCAAGGAAAAAGTCTTAGATCTAAGTAAATTGGTGGTGACAAATTTGGCAAGGATCTCGTTGCTGTCGGCTTCAATTCATGTCAAGTTTATCTCTGAAATTAACATTGTCCTTATATTTATTTCCTTCGGTAAGCTTTTATTAGCCCAATAAATATCTCTCTCCGCGTACTTCCTAAACTCAACATTATTGTACTAAATTCTTTATTTAGCAATAAATAAGGATTATTTTCTAAATAGCTTAGTTTATATTTCCTGTTATCTTCTTTTAACTGTTAACAAAGGCTTTTAAAAATATTTATTAAATGCATTAAATATGTCATTTTACTTTTAAAAGCTGTATTTGAACTGGTTGGTGATAGATATGAAAACAATTATACCAATATCGGTTATTGGTTGCTTAAAAAGTAAAAAAGGTAATTAATTACAAGAATAACTTTAATTAGGATGTTTCAGGTGAAAAAGTGAATATTAAAATAATAAAATAAGTATAATGAGACTTAGCAATTTTTATAGATTTATACAGGATGTTTTAATTATCATTCGCTTGCCTATGTCTTTTTAACCTATTAAAATAACAAACAATTATGAGACAGGAAGTTTTTCTATCTAATAAAGGTACAGGATATTCCATCTAAGCGGAAACGTTGACCTAGCACCTTTACGGTTTTGCTAGGAAACACAATTCAAAAGAGATAATATGGTAGTTTTCTGGTGATCTGAAGTTAAAAAACAATAGAACATCAAATGATGAAAAAATTCACGAAAAAGTGTATCGAATAAAAAAGAATTACCTTGTAATCTACTAGAAATCAAAATGTTAAAATGGCACTATTGAATAAATATTGAAATTGGAAATTCCAATTCCAATTATCCCAAAATAACAATAAGTTTCGTATTTTCTGGTTCAATCCGTATATTTTTAAAATTCTGATTTAGGTTTTATTCTGAATTCAACTGTACCATATTCGATATAGATATAGGTTTTGACATATTCAAAAGAACGGTAAACAGGCTGAATTACAAAAATATTGTACTCTATTTTTTCCTGCGAGGATACCTGAGCCCAGAAAATTTTAAATACTTTATTCTGATTGATACTTTTTCATCCTTGTTCACATGATACAATTTTAAGAGATATACATGAAATAATTTGTAATTCAGTTTGAACTTGTCCACCACTGCATACACTTTTTATATTTCTTTGATTTTGGAAGCATTTTTCTCAGCTGACAGAGGCATTCTTTTTGGTGTACTGTTTTCTCTCATTGTAGCAATTCTACATATAAATTTTCTTACAAATAGGCTAATAAAGTGATGTAAAAGATTGTCGAAAAAGAAGATATAACGACATGTTTTCTGAGAGCATTCTAGTAAACGGAGATTATGCACATTTATTAAACTTCTTTTCCCTTTCTTCTAGAAGTTTGAGGTCTTTCGTCTGGTACATATTATAATTTAAGAGATATTCAGAAATGACATTCCTGCACCACATTTTGAATTCAAATCGTACAATTTTTCCAGGGATGAATTGTTTGCAACGGTGGCGACCTTAGTACTAACCACTGATTCATCGCATTCCAAGTTTCTCTAGCACAAAATGGTTAAAGCTTCAAGTTGTATTATTTGTTAGTGGCCTTAGATTCCATACACATCAATTTTATGATTGTTAGTATAATAAATATTCGTACGAATCCTTCCTGCCTCTCTCAAGAGCCACAGCGTGTTGTAGATAATTCACCGACTGTAGAAGATGTCGAAAACTTCTGGAAAGGAATCAATGAAACGATGCGTCCATTCCATAGCGACACTCCAGCAATTGCACACTTCGAGACTCTGTGTCACAGACATCTTGAAGAGTCAGAAGAAGTGTTCCCGGCAATCAGTACAGAGGAAGGCCAACAAGCACTTGTTGGTACCAAGAATTTCGCTTCCCCGGACCCAGACGTCAGATGTACAGCGGGTCACGACAGAGCAGGTAGCATTTAGGAGAGGGGTTTTCCAGGGTGATTCCCTGAGTCCTCTCCTCTTCTACATCTCACTGCTACCATTGTCTGTTGGGATTCGGCAAACCCGCAGATATCATTGTGGACCACACAGCGACCGGACCTTATGGTCACTCATCTATTTTATATGGATGACCTTAACCTTTATGCATCCGTAGAGCGCGAACTACAAGACGCTCTTAGGGTGGTCGAGGAATACACGCAGGCAGTTGGTATGGAGTTCGGGTTGGACAAATGTACAGTCGTCCATCTCAAGAGAATACGATGCGGGGAATTCTCTGAAGATGCGCAGCTCGCAGACGGAGGCATCCTAAGACATTTGGATGCCGGAGAGATCTACATATATCTGGATGTGCAACAAAGACACATCCAGGATGTAAAACAAATAATGGATTCTCTCCGCGGCAAGTACAGACACCGCCTCCGAAAGATCTGGTCTTCCGAACTTTCGGGGAAGAACAAGGTGTCTGCAAATAATATGCTTGCCGTTCCGGTTTTGCTCTACTCCTTCGGAGTAGTAGAGTAGATGGTAGATGAGCTGCGTCAATTAGACAAAGATACCAGCAAGATGATGAATATTCATAGAAGTATTCATCCTAGATCATCCGTTCCTCTTGTTGACCTCCCACGTCAACGGGTGGGGGGCGAGGATTCTTGAGCCAAGAGTGTACGTATGGCAGACTAGTACTGAGTATGGTTATGTAACATCCTCAAGGGCTTAGATCTCCTCTTGCGGTTTGTAAAACATCGCAAAACTATAGAAGTGGGAGCAGGTTTGTTCAAGGCAGCAAAATGAGCAGCAGATGAACTCGGTCTCGCATTCGACAACAGGCGAGGTTGCCGGTGAGATAATGATGTAGAGTCGCTTTCAGACGATTTGGCTGAAGTTCAGTGACTGCACTGAACTTCAGCCAAATCGCATCTCAAAATCTAATTTAGCAACATAATATCACACTTAGTAAAACTATATATGCCGTGATGGTAATATCTTGAAAAATAACAAGTACTTAAATTAATTATGAGTTTTTCCCGGTCACGATAAAATATATATAAAACAGGAAACAAACAGATAAAATTGACGGGTAATGAGTGTTTTATGTTAATGTATTTATGTAACATATTTTTTACCCTACCACTAAGGCTCATTGTTTGCTTCATAGGTTCTCCAGTTTACAGTTTATCAAAATATGTCAGTAATATTTTAAATTTTGCCTTTACAAAAGATGAAAAATTTATTGAAAATTCTTTTGAATTTGCGGAACTCATTAAAAGACAAACAATTTCGGACAACTATATATTGGTATCCCTAGATGTGATATCATTATTTACAAACATACCCATTGATTTAACGATAAACATTATACAAGATAGATGGCATTTAATTAAAAACCATACAACAATTTCTTTAGAAATATATTTAGAGGTATTTAATTTCTGCACCGAAGGCAATTATTTTAACTTTAATGGAGCATATTTTAAGCAAATATATGGTCTAGGTATGGGTAATTGTATGTCTCCTGTTTGTTCAGATTTGATTATGTCTCACTCACAAGAAGTCTGGTTAAGCAAATTGTCTTTTGAAGTACCTATTTTTAAACGGTATGTGAATGATATATTTCTGGTAATACCTAAAGGAAAAAATGAAGAACTATTGAACGTGTTTAACAACTTCCATGAATGGTTGCAATTTACAATAGAAATTGAAAATAATAGTGACTGTCCTTTTTAGATGTTGATATTATACAAACAACCGAAAATATATTACTTATAGACTGGTACCACAAACCCATTTTCTCAGAGAGATTTTTAAATTTTAATTCTCAACACTTGTTTAAAAAAAAATAAACATCTTCAATAACTTAAAATACAGAGCAATTCATTTAACAAGCCTACAATTTCACAATAAAAATTTACAACTAATAAAAAATATCTAATAAAAAATCAATACCCAATTTCACTAATTAACAGAATAATAAATAACAATAATAGCTTATCAAATAGATCCTCATCTTCAGATACAAAAATGTATTACCACATGTTAAAAATATTTCTGAGAGAGTAAAGAAGGTAGCATCTACGGATAAAATTAATATTACTTTCAAGTGTGAAAATACAATAGAGAAAAATTACTTTAAAAATTTAAAAGTGAAAACACCAAATGAATTACGGTCAAATATCATTTACAAAATACCGTGCAAGCATTGTGAAAAAAGTTATATAGGCCAAACAGGTAGATACTTAAAAACCAGAAAGAAGAGTACATGAGAGACGTTAAAAACAAAAATAAAATAAATACAACATCATCAGTAGAACACTGCAAATGTTTAAATCACAATTTTAATTTTAACGAAACAAAAATAGTAAGTAGGCAGCGTAATTTTAAAAAGAGAAAATTCTAGGAAATGGTCAATATAAAGGAGATTAAGTCACTTAATTCAAAGAAAGACATTGATAACTTAAACGCATGATATTTTAATCTTATTAATAGGTTAGGTAAAAAAATAACTATAATTTAAAATGTATTATTTATAAAATATTAAACAAATAATCAGTCTTTGTAGTTGCATAATTGGGTATGCCCTCATAGAATGTAACTAACCGTGGACACGTGTTTCAACCTTACGGTACTCCTTAGCACGGTGGAAAAAAGTTGAAAAGATGGGCTAAACTTGTTAGAAGATACAAATGGAAACACCACTGGCAGGTAGTCAGGGCACATTTGTGGCTTCAATTGGATGTTCCCGGGATTTGGGATCGACGAACATCGCCACGGAGGCAACTAAAAGCTGCCTGCGTGGAGTTTCCTACCCAGGAATATAAAGAAGAAAAAAATGAGATTTACTCGCGGTATCATTACATTACAGTAAGAAAAGTTGCATAATTGGGTAAGCCCGCATAGAATGTAACTAACCGTGGGCACGTGTTTCGACCTTACGGTACTCCTCAGCACGTTGACAAAAAGTTGAAAAGATGGGCTCAACTTGTTAGAAGACACAAATGGGTAGTCCCTGTGTCTTCTAACAAGTTGAGCCCATCTTTTCAACTTTCTTTCACCATGCTGAGAAGTACCGTAAGGTTGAAACACGTGTCCACAAATATGTTACATAAATACATTAACGTAAAACACTCAATACCCATCAATTTTATCTGTTTGTTTCCTGTTTTATATACATTTTATGGTGACCAGGAAAAAAAAATTAATGTAAGTACTTGTTATTTTTCAAAATATTACCATCACTGCATATATGGTTTTACTAAGTGTGATACTATGTTGTTAAAATTAGATTTTAAGATGCCCTAAGAAAATATATTTAAATATTTTTAATTATTGTTAATATGTTGTGATCTTTAATATCTATTTATATGTATGTGCGTGTTTTGTGTATATAAGTAGGTGCCTATATCTGTTTAGTCATTTGTTTATTTTTTTTTTGTTTATTCCACATGCTATATTATATACATATTTTTTAATTTACATTTTTTTACAAATTTTATACATACATCATAATTTTATATCTTATAGTGCCCTGAAGATGGTAATAAAATTTACCGAAACGTCAACAAGTTGATAAAATAGTTTTTCTCAAAAAAGGGCCTTTCCCAACAACATTTTTCCAGCAATTATTAATCCGGTCTAAAAACTTTTCTATTTATATTTACTGCATGCAATACAGTAAAAACGTGGCAACTTTATTTAATTTATTAAAAAATTATCGCAAATTTAACGTAAACCATTTAATTATGTTTGTAACATTTATTTATACAAAAAAAATAAACTATCAAATAATAGCAGTATTTAACATTGATAGATAAAAACGAAGTTATATTGAATAATTAATTTCTAATGTTACTAAAAAACGCTATAATGTCAATAAAAAAAGATTGGCTGTTAAAGAGAGTATTTACAAAAAAAATTTTAAACTAATGGTTAAATAACAACCCTCTTGAGTTTAAAATGTCTGAATTAATCTATACCGTATTCTAATATATATATTCCATCACATCATCAATCATCTCAATATTCGCAGAAAATCTACTACACTCAATACTTGACAAACCTTCTACTTTTGTGAATATAAGTTTTTGCAGTCGTAAAGTATATAGCCCTCGTCTGCGGATCTTGTTTGTTACTACCGCATAACATAAATGTTATTAATTTTCTTCTGTTGAATGAGTTTCGCTTCTTTAATTTAATTCAATAATAAAACTTATACGTCTTAAGAATTAAGATATTCTGCAATGCAAGGTACTCATTTATCATGCATCGGTAAATAAATAGTAAAAAAGATAAAAACTGAATCAAATAAAAAAATACTTTCGTGTTTCAGTCATGAATAATATAATTTATACAAGTACATGATCATTTTCTGTGTACTATTTTTGTACACGTATAAAGTTAAAACCCTGTTAAAATATCTAATATGGAAATAGATAGAAATTATCCTTTTATATCATATTATATTTTTCTTGTACTGCAGTTTTATAGGTTGTAGTTTGAATTTATATATACAGAGTGTTTTAGGAGAAAACCGTAATATTCGTAGAACGATAAGGAAATTCGTTTTTATTATAAACGATTCCATCACTGATTTTTCTTTATTTTCTTAACCATGGAAAAGATATATTCGAATAAAACAGTTAATCTTTTATTGACAGCAATTCTGTTGTTTGTTAAAGTTACTTGATTTTTGCAATACCTGAGAAATGTACTGAACGGGAAGTCGGTACTGATGTAGTTATACAATAATACATTTTTGCTGTGGTAAAATGTCGCCCTGGAATTAGTATAAGGTGGATTTTAGCTCGTCTTGGAGTTTCACAAACGGCCGCATGAAAGACTATTCATGATAATGGTGGAATGTATACTTTCATCATGGTAGAATGGATAGCTTAGTGTCGAATGAAAGAGACCGAGATAAGCTGTTTTTACCACTTTTAAGAGTATCACGTATACAATATTTCTCAATAAACATAATGTTTTTTTTAATTTATTAAATTTTGCAAATGTTGGATATTGTTCGCTACCTAAATTACGATAAGAAAATATCCTGCTTACGGTTTTTCCGTTATTAAGTAAACGATTCTTGACTTTCAACCAATTTTGAAAGTCTAATGCAGGTATTATTGGCATATAATAAAATCGGACAACTTAAATTGGTAAATTAAATAATTTATATAAATAACAAGTAACGCTGGACAATATGTCGATCTCTGCAGTACACCGTGTTTAATTGATAGGAGGTCAGAACTTACGTTAAAGAAAGTGGCATGTTTTCCATCTGACAAATAAGACTTTATTAAATTTAACCTTTTATCATTAAAATCGTAAAACTGTAACTTATCAAATAATATAATATAAGAAATATAGTCAAACAGAAAATTGCTCTTATGTAATTTTTTTTTTTTCAAATCCTTTACAGATTATCGATAAGTTGTTATTGTGTTTTTTTTTTGATAAAATCTTAATAAATGTTTTTCATTTACATTGTTACAATTTTTTACATAAAACATAAATGACAATATGTTTTATTAACTCTAATAGTTTTAGATTTTGATTAGTCGTATTCAAAACTAAGACTATTAACAACTAACAGGTAATGAGTATTTAGTAGTTAACCAGGTTTAACTTAACAAGATAACTGTTCCCACTTTTCAAGCAGTCTTGGGAATGTCTTCATGGGCATGTCAAAATACATGTCGGAGCTCCCATCCCTGTTTAAATTTATTAAAATAGACATTGTGGAAACCTGAAATTGGTGCCCTGCTAATTAGTTCCCTAGTTTAACTACAGTGATGTAGGGTATTGTCCATGTTTAATTAATTTTGTCATTAGACCTACACAAAGTCTCTAAATCTTGTGATGCGTTTAATACATGGAATAAGAAAATTTGCCTGTATCAAAATCAAATAACTGGTTAAATACAAAGAGCTAAAGTAATTTACATTGTGTGTTTGTAACTCCACTGATAACACAAGGAATCTCTAATTTACTAACATAATAAAATTCATAGTCGTACCGTCAACCATAATATAATAGCTATACAAATGGGATATGCACATTATCGCATTCGTTTGACAATTGCAGAATGAGCTGTAGGTGAGTTCTGTAATCAAAAGCCGGTCCGTTATAATGCACTCTATCGAACGGAGATAGAGGGCGAACTTACAATATGCGCCGAGAGCTACACATAACAACAGATTTCCAGCGACCAATAGGTTACCTAGGCTTGTCGCTAGGCTTCTATGCGTGGTTACCCTATACGTTTTGTCAGGAGGTGTAAGCTTTTCTGTGGTTTTGTTTTGTGCGTTTACTGTGTTCCAGGTTATAGATACTTTTATTAATTTAATTGTGCTTTTAGTGCATATGTATAAGTATAAATATAAATCTATACTTTATTTATTTATTGTTTGTTTTTAAATGTGCTGTGATGAAAAGAAGCGTAAAAGAAAAAAGCAGGTCACGTTTTGTTGTTGTAAAAGCTGCAAAAAATAAAAGGTACACTGGAATATCGGAACTTTTTTTCTTTTCCTCATGATCCTGGAAGGTAAGTAACTTTATCTGTGCAAAGTATAAAATATAAATTTGTTACTTACACTACACTTGGGGATGAGGTATGGTCACCCGTTTAATTTCCGATACTCGATCAGTGAAGTTAAATAACATTAATCGAGTCTGGCAATTGGATGGATGACCGGTAGCTCATCTAACAGTCTGTAGTTTGTCAACGGACTAACCCGGGACAGTACAAAAAAAATGGACAAGTTACTTCTTGTAAGAAATTAAGGAGAATGCAAAACGAAATTTGTACTAAATTTAATTATTATCAAGAATATCAATATTTTGTTTTTATACGAAAAATTTTACTATTTTATAAACGACTTCTTTTATATTAATCTGTTACAAATATTTTGCAATTTTAAATTTATTAATAAAAAAACACAAAATTAATAATTTAGGCACATCAATAAAGCATTTGTTCTTTTTTTTTATACTTAACTTTTTTATTTTCTAACCTAAAATTATTTAGCATTCATTATTCAGTTATTAATATTAAAATATATCACCTACTGTGCATGTTGTTTCATTTATCTAAAGCATATACAATTTTTTATTTTAAAGTGCAGTCTCAAAAAATAAGATATATACACATGGCTACACAAGCAGCAGAGTATACTATAGATGGTTTATTAATGATGCAAGTGTACGCAGAAAACTATAAACAACTGTTAATGGACATGATATAAGAAGTAAGACTTTGTTACACAATGACCCTCACCGACGCCAGTCAATTTCTTAAAACGGGCCGGGTTTAGAATCAGACAAGTACGATAATGTGTGTATATCACTCGTTAAAAAATTTAAAAAAAAAGAAATGTGTAAAATAATTTGACAAATAATATCAAAATGTGTCGAAATTAAAGATATTTGAAATTTACTCTGGCCATGATTTTTCATGTAATCATAGGTATCCAGTGGTATCCAAGATTCTGTTTACATAAATTTCTTTGTTCAGCGTGGCAGAAAGGCTTTGCACTTTATTAAGTTTTTCAGAAGTTCTTTAGGTATAAAATCTAAGAAGCAGCCGCAAACGTTATTTCAGGTCTCGTACCTATCTAATATCATTGTAAAGAGAACAAGTTAAAGACATGTGAATTAAAAAGCTTTATTAGTGTAATTGTATTGAGTAAAATGCAAAAATCTTCGTCTCACTGAGGTTATTCTGCCGTTCTTTGCTTAAAGGTGGTATTTCCAAAAGTGCTCAAACTGAAGAAATCTCTTTTAAAGTTAAACTCATTTTCCAACAACTTAAAATTGTTTAATAAACAAACTATTGCACTAAGTTGTTACTAAAGGTGTTAACTTAAATGTTTAACTGTGTTTGGACAGGTTTTTATGGGTATTGTAAAAAATATGGTAGATACCACTTTTAAGGTCGGCATGTTTGTATTACATTGTTCTTCCAAAAGTGGTATATTAATAAAAAATAAGTAAATAAATTACCCAAACCATTAATTTTTTAATGAAAACAACAAAATAGACTTACAAACTAAAAAGTACATTAGTTATTAGTATAATTGTGCGATTATATAAACACGTAAGCCTCTATATAACTACATAAAATTTAAATTTGTTTATATTATGTGATTAAGTAACACGTTATATTCATAATCTTAGGTAAATCTAAAATTATCGATGCTTTTAATATTATACAGAGGAATTTTTTTAAGAACTGGTTCATATCCATAGATTTTTAAACACAAAAATTCTTATATTAACAAAAAAATGCATTCTCAAAAAAAAATTAATTTAACATTTTTAATCGTCTACATTATTAATTTAAGCAACAGCGGAGTTGTTAATTGGAAGGTTTCTCCAAAACTCTAAACGATGTTCTGGAAAAATCGAAGATAACTGTTTCAAAATATTATTTTTCCTGTTTTCAGTAATTCCTCTTTTCGGTTTCATTTTTTTAGAGAACTTGACTCCATTTTTGACACTTTCACTTTTTAAGAAATTTAATTGTCGTTCCTAGGTATCCAAAAAACTTGTTTTATAAGTCAATATTTTCATGTCTCTTTTTGCTCTAATTTGTACAATGTGAGATTGTTGTTTTTTTAGTTTATAAGCGGATGAACAATCTTTCCATTCAAAAAAATACCTTTTTTAGAATTTGCTTGTTGTACCACATTTATAAAATCATTAGTCATATATTTTTGGCTTTTTCCTTAAGGACAATTTCACCTGGTGGTGGAGGTTGTCCGCAGACATAAATTATGCCCTGGCTCAAAATATTTAAGGACAATGTGATTAGTGGCTGTTTCTGGTGAATTAACAATAAAAAATATTAAAAATAAAAGTAGAGTCAAATTCTTGTTCTGGGATGAACAATTATCAGCCCATAATACTATGTTTTCATAATTTCCTGAAAAAAGAAAATGACAATAAGCACTTATCATATCTTCCTTTTGCCTTCCCGCTAAAGCTTCATGCCAAAGAATGGCAACTGAAATTAAATGTTTTTGCTTTGTTCACAAAGGCACAAAACTTTGGTTAAACGCTATTAATCGGGGGGCTAACAATTGTGACCTTTTTAAACATGTCTAATCTTGGCAGCATTATTATTTCTTGCAGATCACCTGAAAAATATACTGTATTTTGATCCGGAACCTCCGTATCTATTCTGTAGGCTGCCCGAGCTTCATTTGCTTCAGTTATACCGATAGTAAACAAGTCAGAACTCGACAAAATTCAAAAGCTAACTATTTAAAATATGCTTAAAAGTGGCATCTCCAATGATTTTTGGGACATACCACTTTATAGCTAATAAAATAACAGATACCATATTTAAGACTTATTTATTTTGTAACATATACTCATAGCTTAAAAGTGGTATCTTCAGAACCCTTGAATACATACCACATTATAGTTGAGAAATGGCTGATACCACTATAAAGTTTCTGGATTTGTATATTTCATGGAGATTTGACAATTTTTATTCCTATTTATTTTTCTTTACATTACGATCTACCACTTTTAAGTTAGGAAAAGAGGTAGAATTGTCTCTTCCACCGATCGGTCGTTATAACTCAATTTTGGCCAAAAGTGGAGATATCACCTTTAAGCTTAGCATTGCAGTATTATTCCATGTTGAGAACAGAACTATCAGTTAAGCAAACTATCGACATAAAAAAATACGCAAATTTGATAGCATTTAAAAAAATTCAAAAGGACATAAGCCTAAGAAATCTAAAGTGTAGGTCAAGGAGCATAAGAACATTTTTGCAAATTGTGGACAATGGCAAATTTTTAATGATGAAAGTAACTTTTACAAGACTGTTATACTCATGAAATTTATTTTCAGGTTGTGCTAATTTTTGGTCTGGCTGGGTCACGCAGAATGAAAAAATTCAAAGGAGAGTGCTTTCGAATCCTGATTACAAACACTAATCAAAAATTGCACCGGAGTTTTTTATATCATCTGGTGATATTGAAGGATATGGTAGAGATTATCAGACATTGTGTTAAACTTCTACCGGAAAACTATGGTCACAATTGCTTTTTCGTTCGTTATAGAAATGTAAATGTATAAAGCAACCAATTGGTATATACCATTAGAAATGTACCTATATTAATTAACCAATTTTTGCAGGAACTTGATCCAAAAAAAGTATTCTGTTCATTGTTTTAGATGATGTTCAATGTCATTATTAGCTGATTCAGAACTAGATCTTCTAGCCATGAAGACGCATGGTAGCTAGAAATCGAGTACTGTTGCGGAAAGATATATTCAAACTTCTCTTCTCCTCTTCTTAGAATGAAAAGCAAACAGCTTTAAAAAATTTTAGAAAGAAAGAAAAACTTTGTGTTGTTCTCAAAAAAATTAGGTAATGCCTAACAATTGTGATGATTTTTTTTAAATATGAATGCTTCTTTTCAAGTAGTACCTAAAACATTTGGCATAAATTTAAGTTATTGTAGACTGTGTCATAAATATTTATAACAAATAATATTTCCTGGCTTAAAACTTGATTCAGTCATTATCACACTAGTGCGGTAATGACTATCATGTTACTTAAATAAATATCCAAATCTTGGTTGTTACGTAACAGTAGTAAATTAATAGTATGTTATTTATTGAACGTACAATAATGGCTATTACTGAAGATGAAGTTTACAACACGCGTCGAAGGTGGGTGTCGTAATTTGTCCGAATGAGTAATAACCATTAAGCACGAGTAAAATGCTATATATACTTTTTCTACGACTACTGAACAGAAAGTTACAATTTTAGATTTGGATAACTTTGATGAAAATAATTATTACTAGTTTGAATAATTTTATTTTTAATTATCATTCTTAGGGGCGAGCGTAGATTTGCCTTAACAGTATTCGTATTCGATACGAAAGTTAAGTAACGATAGTCGCAGTCAGTAATTTGACGGTAATTCAAGTGAAATGTTGTAGAATCGAAATTATACAAAAAATTTTATTATTTCGAAAAAAATAATGTCACCAAAAAATTACCCAGATCACATAGAAGGCCCTCAGCCATTAGAAACATTCAAAAAATGCCCGGGACCGAAATTACACTGGTTATCACATGACACACCACTTCTTTAGCAAATTAGATAAAGACTAAAAAACCGTATTCAAAACTTCAAACCGCAATTTTTTATCTCAATTCTCCGATTTTTAAAAGCCAAATTAGTAAAATTAATTTTCATTAAAAAACTTCTCCGCAGCAAAAGCGCGACGTTGCACTTACAAACATCAAATTGGCCAAATTTCATAAAGACATTCATAAGCAATAATTGCAAACCAGTCTGAATGATTTTACTGCAATCCAAGAGGCCCTACGAAATTTTAATTTCAGTGGTCAACACAAGTAAATAATTGTCAGTGACCAAAGCCATCATAAAATAGTTCTGGAGTGGGTTGGAACCTTTGATGTGAACATAACACTGACGTATTTTTCCTCGAAACACCAAAACACTATTTACTGCACTCGACGCGCGTTTCGCCAACCAAGTTGACATCATCTGAAGATGATTAAAACTGAACAGTTTTAAATTCATTTTTTAAGTATTACATTCATTTTTCAATGTATAAATTCTACCACTCGAAACCGAAGAGTAAGTATCGTAGTATTAAATTGGATTTTTAAGTAAAATAATTCCTTTTTGACTTTCATGTTGTAGAGACATCACTCCGTGATCGCATAGAAATTAACTTAAAACCTGCTGTGAACCCTATTATTAAACACCAACCGATCTAAAACCCTTAGCACAGTCCTTCGTTGACCGTTTCACAGGTAATAGATCTCACACGGGCCCCAGAAGTCGTAAAATAGTCACTAAAAAGTTTCTCCACGCCCAAGGCTGGGTTATTTTTTGATATCCAAGACACGAAGACGGCGTCCACCACCTATATAGTAATTTTAAAACATTCACCGCAGAGAACAAGAAGTACTTCTTCGACTGCATTTATCATTCGTGGATTTTGGTTTGATGAGTCTTCCGTCATTAGATTTTACTGTAAAAATCTACACTGTCGTTTATTTATCAAACTTAAAGAAACACAAACAGGCTCCTACAGACGTAGGTTGTTCAAAAATAAAATATTAAACGTTGATGCAAAAGAACATCGTCGTCTGAGATCTCCAACGACAAGTTAAAGAATTGACTTACAATCTTAGAGACTTAGAATCATTTTATCAGAACTATTTTTTTCGCGCAGCTAGGTTTGTTAAGATAAATTCTCGAACCTCAGTTTTATATTAGAAAATTTAACTTATTTCAAAATTAAAGATTCACTTGACTTAAAATTCATTTATTCAACAAAATTTGGTTAGTTCTAAGATTCCCAGGAGTTTACTAGGCTGCCATAAAAGTTTTATAATGTAGTGAAATTTTTTGAGTTTTAAGGGTCGACGGCCAAAATTTTTACAAAAAATAAATTTCATCTAAATCATTTTGTTAGTCCACTAGGACATAGAAGAATTAATTTTTAAATTTTCAGTAACTTTCGATTTAGTCGTTTGAAAGTAAATTTTCAAATTTATTTTAATTTTAATAAAATAGTATTAAGCATAAAGAGATACACTGCTCAAACAAAATTTTTTCCGAATCCGACAAAGAAAAAATTTAATAATTTTTTTTTTTTTTAGTTTTACAAATCGTTGATTATTAAGAAAAGTGGTGAAGTAGGTTGGTAGTATTCGAGTTGTAAGTCAACTTGCTGCCTAGTTTGCTGAATTTTTCAAGAAATGTTTTGAAGTGTTTTGTGATTGTGAATTTTATGTTCATCTAATTTGATTTTTGGTCTTAACAACTTAGTCAAATAAACACACTTTCACAAATCCACCTGATCTCGCTAGTAAAATTAAATTTTTTAAGAAACCCTCTGTTCAAATTACTTTTTGGCCTTCAGCAACTCATTTTCAAGCTAGAAAAAAAGCCAAATTGCCAGGGACCCTCTGTGCAAATTTTTTTTAAGCACTAATAAATAAATAAGCATAAGCCACTTGATTAAATCCTTCAGCTACAAAGTCTGAGGTAGAAACAAGTCTCTCAAGCAAGCACCGCCAAAGAGGAGTTGCTGAAGACTCTTCTCTGCTAGCATAGTCAATGGCACACAGATATTCAAAGAGGTTAAGAATAGACTACCGTACTTCTCTGTATGTACAAAATCGACATTGAGAAAATTCTATTCCTACGAACAAATACCAAGGCAACAAAACTAAAAAATTATTTTCGTGGCAGCAAGTCACATGGCGCCCAACTTAATAAAACAAGATCCTAGCTAGGAAGAAATCGATAAACAAGTATATCCAAAAGAAATTCACACAAAGCTTTGACATAATTGTGATAGAAATCGGCAACCTCGTTCCATCTTCTAGCGGTTTGTATATCATCGTATACGTAGAAGATATGCAATCTTAGGCGAGAGCTGTGTAGATGATATTCCATCATTCGGAATGGATGTAAGGCAGTTGGTCCCTTGTCTATTAAATGTTAAGCAAGTAAAAAATCCCTACTTTTCGACCGAGAAGTGGTTCGGCAAAATTTCCAGGTTGGGGATAGCTCGTCTCCTGGTGTCTGTGATTGGTCCTGGTATCGTAAATAGGCCTACGTTAAATAAGTGATTAAAATAAATTATCACTCTTAATAACAAAATTAATAGTAATGTTGTAAAAGTTACCAAATTGTATGTGTTGAATTAATACTTTCATTTACAATTAAAGATTTTTATGGATACTTGTATTTCTTCGAACTGATTGAATAATATTATTTGCTGTATCCAAATAATGTCAACTACCGATTACCGGTGACAAGAAATTATGACATTTGAAAATAATTTATGATATCTGAATATTGCGCTGCGTCATAGCATCCTTATTAATGCTATAGCTGTTTGATTTGCCACAACCTGTGAGTTATAACTAAGCTTGGCCAAGATCATTAATCCTACAGAGACGTACTGGGTATGCATCATATCATAATACTTGAATAAGTACAATAATAAAAACAAAAATATTTTATATATTGTGAAGTAGGTTTTTGTATTATTTCGTTCGCTTTAAATTATTTTTTATGTATTTCCTTATATTTTGTAAGATTAATGCTGCACATTATTATTAAACTGTTAAATGACGTTCACACATGTACATTGTATATCTAAGTGATAACTGATAATAAATAAATAAATAAATAAAATAAATGGAAATAAATTTTATTAATACTGGTACACTTTATAAAAATATGTACAAAACTCACGTTCTTAAGCAGATTTATGAAGTAGCTTGGTTGTCGTTATCACAAACTGGAGCACTTCTATAATAACTGTGTAGCATCAGATATGTTTCTACAGTTGTCTCAGTAAGTGATGTGTGATGTTCGCTGTGGTGAAAAAAATATGTTTGTATTTTGAAAAAGACCGTTCGACATCTACGGAAGTAATACAGGCATAAGTGAAACACTCTGTGAACTCACTTAACGCAGCAGTAGATGCACCATCACAAATTTGTCTTAATTTGGTAAAATTAGGATCTTTCCGTAATAACACTCTCGAATTTTTCAATAATGGGCTTATTTTTTGCGTCATTTATAGTCTGTAGCTGTGTATTTACGTCTTCCACTATTTGCAGCGATTCCACTAACGACAACAAAGTATTTTGCAATTTTTCTATTTCGTCGTGTAGTCCTCTATAATTATTATAAATAGTTTTTAAATCTGTTTCAGGGAAACATCTTGAAAGCTTGTCTGGCTTTCCTTAATAGCTGCAGCCTCGTTAGGGTTGAACTGTAGTATCACAGCTTTTATTTGTTGAAAATATACAGCATAATAAAAAGCTGCCTTCAACCACGTTCCCCAACATGTAAGAATCGGCTCTGGTGATTCCGGAATACTAGGACACAGTGTGTGAAATGCTCTAAGCCATTTAGGAAATTTGAGAAACACTTTTTTTGTATTTGGTATTAATGCATCTACCTCTGGAAAACATTTTCGAATCGTTTCTGCTACAAGATGGAACGCATGCACTTTACACGTAACATGTAAAAACCCACAATCGTCTCTTTGAAGAAAACGGCCCACCAAGTACATTGTCGCAGAACCATCGGTCACAAACATCAACACTTGACTTGTTGACAGTTCAAATTTTTCGAAAGTCTCCAACACCACCCGCGTAATTGTTTCGCCAGTATACGCATTTAGTTTTTTGCTAACTAGTAAAAGTGGAAATGTTGGTTTAACAGGGTCGAATATACGTACTATAACATTTAAAATAGAATTTTTTTTACAATCTATCGTCTCGTCAACACATAACCACAGCCGTGTATTTTTTAATGCACATTTAATCCTATTTACAATGTCTTCACGAACACTTGGTACATATTTACGTATTGATGAACGACTTGGTAAATTCACCTGTGGATTGTATTTATTCCAGAACTCCCGAAATGCTGGTTTATCCAATATGCGCAGGGGAACATCACAGGCAATCAGCATTAACAGTAAATCAAACATAAACTGAGGTTCCAAAGAAGACACGCCATTTTTTTAAATTTTTATGCCGGTTACTATTGACATGAATTTTGCAGCAGGATTTATTCCAGCACATTAAGTCTTGATCAGAAACTTTACAAATTATTTTGCATCCATCATAGAATAAATCCGGAAATTCACCGATAAATTTATTCACTTTATCAGCGTACGGTCGTTTTCTACTCTTTACGCTCAACATTATTTATTAATTGTTAGTACTCTATGCATTGACCGACGGATAACAACTAAAGTGTGTCATGTCATCGTCATCGTAAACAAGCGCGCGATGGCATTGGTATTGCGCCCGACCCTGAATCTACCATCCTTGGCCAGGCTTAGTTATAATAAATTATTTAGAGATCGGGAAGTAGCGATAAATGACGTCAATTCCAGGGTTGACGCTAGATGATGTGTCACCGCGTAAATACGTTCATGCATATTTTGTACAATATATTTGATAACATCCACAGTTAATACTAAGAGGATTGAAAGTATTGGTGAATATAACACTAACACACATATATTTTTAACTATTTAACTAAGTAAAATAGGTAATCTACGGTAATCCAGACGTATTTGTCATTCAGTTCAGAACAATTTTTTTGTCTCATACTGTCACATCTCTATGATACTTTTTATGACTGTTTGAGGAAATGGATAATGCTTGATGTTACGCAAAAGCACTTTTTTTACGGCTTGTGCAATATAATTCTGTGCCGTTATACTGCAACTATGAGAAATCACAAGTTCATTTCATCATCGTCTGAGGGAATTAATTGACGTTTTAAAAAAGTTAACTTGTGTTGTCTTTAATTTCGCTCTGACTTATTGTATTATATAAAATGTTCTTTTTCAAACAGATTCTCAATGATACTAAATAAATCCATCTATCTAACATGGAGGAGTGGGCGTAAACGTGACGGCCAAGCCACACCTACCTATGCATTGCTATTGGACACTCGACTAACGAGCATTTCCTATCAAGATATAGTGGTGAGTAAGTAAATATCTTTTATATCTGCAAACTGTCCAATTACCAAATAAAAGCCTTTAATTTTTTATTCCCAGAAAACAGATTTATTGCATACTACATAAAGATAAGAATATTTTATCATTTTTCATTTCATATTGTTTGGAAACGTTTGATTAGGTGTTTATAATATAATATTTTATCTACAGTAAGTAAAAGTCATCTTTGGAATGTATTGGTACCTCCCGATCTCTATATTACTCATGGTAGACACGCCCATGAGTAAGGAATGAATTGCGTTATCTATCAGAAAACATACATAATTATTTAAATTGCCTTAAGTACACAGCCTGAAGTACATCTATAATAATCGTTGCTACTTTTATTTCGTCAGAATCCGATACTGGTTAATTAAGTATTAGAAATTGTTTGCATAATCTTAAATTGTCTGGTTAAGTTAGATAATTAAAAAGAAAGTCATTCCTTTTTATTTTCTTTTTGTTAAAACTCGAAATATTTAAACTGGTTGAATATAAAATACGGGAGTGTATGCTTGAATAAAAGAACTCCAATACATGCATGTGGTTGTATTAAAAACATGAAAATAATCTTAAAAATAAATTAATTTTTCGTATAGCCCTAATCCTCAACCTACATACACTGAATATTGAATTATATTAAACACAGAATTTTTTGCCTCTTTTGAATTTATCATTAATTTGGAAACGAACCTACCCTCGTCATTTTTAAATTTGTTTTTAAGTAAGTTATTGAATAGGGGTTATCTGCCTTGTAAATTTGTCTGGCCTGATAATGCCTTTTTATTAACTTTTTTCGGTTGGTCGGTTGGTTTATTTTGTAATACCTACACAGTTTTGCGGCTTTTATATTTTAATCGCCACAATACTCTTGCTATTTTCAAACTTCATAAAAGGTCTCATTAAATTCGAAATAAGTGCAGAATATAAATTCATTCGGGATCACCAGGTAAGTAAATAACTACTCAAGATTTAAAGGAATTGAATCCTAAATTTGACCGCTAATATCACGATAAAGAAAAACAGTAGGTGTTAACCTTCATAATGTTTAACTATAAAATGGTTAATAAAAAACTATTACCAGCATTCTAGAATTGTTTAAATATTCAACAATGTTACTAGTAAGTGACTTCGTATTAGAAGGAGATGCCCTATTGAGTGTCATGACATATCAACAGAGACTTACCTTTCTTAGATTTCTTTTCATGTGGTCATTTGAATGGTAAAATTTACGCAACCCACCCTAATTCTGTAGAAGATTTATGGCAACATATCACGTACGAATTACGTCAACTTACTTCAGAAATAATAATAATAATCACGACAGAGCAGGTGGCAATTAGGAGAGGAGTTTTCTAGGCGATTCACTGAGTCATCTCTTCTGCATCTCACTGTTGCCGTTGTCTACTGGGTTTCATTAAACCTGCGGATATCAATGTGAACCTCCCAGCGACTCGAGACATAAAGTCACCCATCTCCTCTTTTATGTTTATTAAACTTTGTGCCTATGGAGAGCGCAAACATAATAACGCTGGTGGTGGTCAAAGAATACACGCAGGTAATTAGTATGAAGTTCGGGTTGGACAAATATGCAGTCATCCACCTCAATAGAGGAATTCTCTGAAGGTGCGCAGCTCTCAGGCATCTGGATGCCGAAGAGACCTATATATATCTGGATGTGCAACAAGGGCACATTCAGGATCTAAAATAAATAAAGAATTCTCTCCGCGGCAAGTACAGACACCGTCTCCAAAATATTTGGTCTTCCGACCTTTCGGGGAAAAGGAAGATGTCTGCGACTAACATGTTTGCCATTCAGGTTCTGCTCTATTCTTATGGAGTAGTAAAGTGGATGGTAAATGAGCTATAAGAAAGTAATTTTGGAGATATCGATAAGATTTCGTGAAAATAGGTTTAGTATCATTTGTGTCTATAGGATGTTTGATTTCATTTGTAAATGTCAGATTGTCTCCTTCTAAACAAAATGTGTGTATTCTTCAACGTTTAAATGATCTAAACAACTACGTTTCTTATTTCAAATGTTCTGTCCGTCTGTACGTGTGTCTAAATTTTGAGCATTTAAATTAAAAATCGCTTTAAACTTTTGCACTAGTTCAAGCTTTATGTTAGAAAAATCGACAAATTTGGTAATGGCATTGGCAGTAATAATTGATGTTAGAAATTCACCGTTTTCTTTTATTTGTACAAGTGCATTAGACAATTTTTTTCTGTACGAGGTTCGATCGAAATTTTGTTTTGGATACAGTTTTGAAGTTTATTTTCATATAATTCGGGAATTTCGGGTTCTGGTGAATTTTTTCATTACTTTAAAAAGTGGAAGCTTATTAACTTTGAGAATAGTTGTAGGCTCTTGAAATGTGTCCTAATTTGGGTTTCAAACTGGTTGCTAGGTTATTAAGAGTCATTGTTTTGATCAAGGGTGATTACGTCGTTTTTTCCTCAGTTGTCATGTTTTGCTTTTGAACAGAGGCTGTGCGTTTGTAGTCTAGCAATAAATGCTAAAGGTAATTTATTACTTAATTGATGAATTCATTCATGTATCAATGCGGTTAGGTCACGTGAGTCACCAAAGTGGGCTTCTAATAAAGATTTTATGTCGCTCCAAAGACTAGGGTTTCTTGAACTAACAATTTCGGCAGCTTTACCGCGAAGTTTGTTTTTAATGTGTAAGGTTAATAAAAATTTTCGGTCGTCCAAGGCCATTCGATGGACGTGGGCGTAAGCATTCAAGAAAGTTTATAAAATATAGGATTACAACTGTAGTTTGAGAGTTTGGCATTTTGTTGCTTAGTATTCAGAAATTATTTAGAAAATTATTGATTAAATTGAGTAATCAAAGAGAAATATTAAAAGAAATTAAAAATAAAATGTTGTATAACACAGTTATAGTAAATTAAGTATACCTCTTAATTAAACTTACGCACTTATTAACATAATTAGTGGTGCATTAACAGTATAATGCGATTTTTATTGCTATTAAATTAATTGTAAATGGGATTGGATAATAGAAATAATTATGCACTTAAACTAAAATTAGTTTGGCTTTTTAAGTCAAACTGTACTTCACGCCCACCTCTACACACGTATATGTAGCGACTGGATACAGTTAGAAATATCAGCAAATTAATATTTAAAAATATAACGAATTTGGTCATCAAGTCGAACTGTACCTCACACTCACCTCTACACACGTATATGTAGCGAGTGGATACAGTTAGAAATATCAGAGCCAAATAATATAGTTGTATATGAAATATACATGTAGATTAATTAATAAAAACAGAATTGTTTGTGAATTGGAAAAAACGTTAATACGAGATGATTCTTATAAATATTTCTTACTCAATGGTTTTCTTCATGGAGTAGGTTCTTCCGTCTAGGGATTAGAAACCTCCACCACAGTGAAGAAGAGCTCCTTGTTCCAGAAGTTAACTTGCACTGGTTAGGCACCTCGCGATGTTCTCCTTATTCTATTGGGTTTCACTACTGGTTAGGCTTCTTGTTCTGGAGTGTTTATGGATCCTACCGACTGCGCCAATTGTTAGATTACGGTTTACGTTAACTTGCTTTTAAAAATATTTATTAACTTAAATAGACTCAACGTTAAGTCTTAATGAAAATAAAGAATTTAGTTTATATATTTAATATAACATGACGAAAGTAAATGAGTATAATAACTGGGTTGGCAAGCGACAAATTTAATTTTTAAGCTTGAAAATCTGCACTTAGTCAACATAAACAATAATTCCTAAGCTTGTAACAAAGGAAATGCAATATATATATATATATATATATATATATATATATATATATATATATATATATATATATATATATATATATATATATATATATATATATATATATATATATATATATATATATATATATATATATATATGTATATATATATATATATATATATATATATATATATATATATATATATATATATATATATATATATATATAGTTACAATATCGCCTTATCTAGGTAAATAATTGAGTAAAAATACAATATAATAACATAAATCGGGTGACTTATAGTAAAATAACGATTGGAATTACTTATAAGTAAATAATTCCTACTAGAAAATGAATTTTAGAAAGAAACAGAGTTAATAAGCCATGTACAGAGACAATTTATAGATTGGCAGATATTACTATGCATTATATGAGTAATAAATGACTTTAAAAACAGTAAAATATGATTTTCTTAGATTTGTGGGCGAATGAATGAATAGGGGTAGTATTGTGTATAAAAGCAAACATAAAATATTAATATAAGGGTAGAATAGGTTAACATAAATGTTTGTATCATAAAAATTTGTTACTTGACGTGGATGATAGATAAAACTGGTGTCGTAGTGTAGATTTCAGCCAGCAACTCTGTTGAACCCAAATAGACAGTGTCGATCCAATGTGGAGTGAGGATTTGTAGTTGTAAAAGCACCAAAGGCAGTCAGAAAGCTGAAAAATTATAAATTATTAGGACTGTTATGTAAAATAGGTAAAGTTTAGGCCATGGGAGATAGGACATGGACAGTGATTATGTAAAATAGGTGAAATTTAAGTAAAAGGGAGACGAGAACATGAAACAAATCGTTTCATGGTGAAAGTAAACTGCATATTTGTAAATTGTAATAGACTTACCAAATTATAAGTATTGTATTGTATATAATCTATCAGTCAGAGTACGGTAGACAAGGAACTGTAAAAATGGTAGTTATGAACCGCAGATAGGCCTGGAAATGCTTGCTGAGGTAATATTCTTCAGTCATTAAGCTGAAAAGCATATAAAGTATAAACATTGTGTTAAAATAGGTCTAAAAGTACAAGTTATATAGAAAACAGTGAGATTATTAGGTAGTAATGGCAAAAACATTAAACAGTGCTACGTTTTATAAATTAATGTCTCGATTTGTAACAAAAATGTGTTGTATAGTTAGAAAAGGTGAAAGACTTACCTAGTCATGGGTGAACACATAGACTGGAACAGTTAAATAGTGTCCAGCCATCAAATTAGGTGGAATGTAAATATTCAGGTAACGATGAGATGTAAAACCACTCACAGCTTCTGTAATTTTGTGTAGACTTAAGATTTTTAACAGCCAGGTGCAAGGACAATATCCCATAGACATTTTACAAATGAATTTAGGGCAACAGAATGTGTATTTAATTGGCTAGACATCAATGTTGATGAAGATGCATGGCCTACGAATAAAACATGTCATATCAGATTAAAATTTTATTGGTATAAGCTAAAATGTGTTAGGATAATTAAGTTAGGGTTTGGAATTGTGTTATTTGTTAAAATAGATATGTTTTGAGTTAAATATTAAACATTATTTCTATATTTATGGGTGTAAATTAAGTTAGGTTAGGAGTGTAGAAAATTTTGTTAAAACCCAGACTATTGTATGCTAAAAAGACGGGGAAAATTCTAGTGTAAATGAATATCATAATAGTTTTTCATAAGGATCAATCATAGCTACAGGAACATAGAAAATACAAAATTTATAAATTTTTAATAAAAAACATAGTAGGCTAGAAGTTGAATTTTGACAAGTAAATTGGAAATCAAGCCATATAATTGGGCGATTTTGAGGAGAAAAACAGTTTTTGATGGTGCTTCAAAGGGTAGACTACCTTCGTTTGTTAAAAATACTCCTAACCTCAAATTTGTAACATGGCCTACTAGATTAAAAAGTTTCGAAAATAAAGTTTTGTGAGGTTAGAAATGTAAAGGAGATAAATTTAAAAGGAAATTATTATGTTCCTGGGAGCTGTTTTTATTAAATTTAATTGTCAACAAGTGTTAAAAGAATGTAAACTTACCTGTCAGTAATTTTAAGTAATCCAACGTGTCACAGTGAACCACCGAAGTTAAGTGCAAGTAAATATGCCACATCGGCTTTAATGTGAAATAGTTTTTAAAAAAGTAAAGTGTTTTGTGCATCGATAGAGTCAACGTAAACTTCAAAAACAACAAACCAGTCCAGTCAGATGACAGCAAAAGAGCCACGCAGCGACATTCAGGAGAACTAGGAAGGAATGAGATATACAGGGTGTTCTCGGTATAAAGTCGAGTAAGGTTGGTGTAACGTGTTTAAATAAAAATTTCATGTCTGCAAATTTCAAAATTGTATTTCTTTGTTTGTAACATTGTATTTTGGTTTATGTGTGTAAATTATATGTTTGTTTTGCGAAAAATGGTGCCTTTCATTTATTTGCCACAGCATAGATAAGAATTTCATATTTTAATTAAAGTGACCAGAACAGGGAACCTAACCTGAGATAGTCTCAAGAGTAGCCGAGGAGATTATATATTTTTTTATAAGCTATAGTAAAACAAAGTAAGTAAGTGTCAATTTTCCAAATTCAATTTTTCCAGTTTCACATTAACATTTTGTTTTACTTATTTACAAAAAATAATAAAAACCCACATTCATTTTTTAATATTAAATATATATATATATATATATATATATATATATATATATATATATATATATATATATATATATATATATATATATATATATATATATATTTATATATATATATATATATATAAATATATATATATATATATATATATATATATATATATATATATATGTATATTATATATATATATATATATATATATATATATATATATATATATATATATATATATATATATATATATATATATATATATATATATATATATATATATATATATATATATATATATATATATATATATATATATATATATATATGTTAGATTACGGTTTCCGTAAAGTTGTTTTTAAAAAATATTTATTTAATTAACATGGACTCAACGTTGAGTCTTGGTAAAAATACAATGAATTTAATTTGGTATAAGTTTAATATGACATGTCGAAAGTGAGTATAAGAACTGAGTTAACAAATGATATTAATTTAATTTATAAGCTTGGAAGGCTGTACTTGGTCAGCATAAACAATGATTCCCAAGCTTATAACAAAGGAAATGCAAATCAAGCAGTTAACAATAAAATAAGCAGGAATTTGTTATCAGTCATGTAGTGAAATATGATATCCTGGGATAGTCTAGAATATATTCTAAGTTACTACATGGGGTCTGAAATATTATATAATATATATATATATATATATATATATATATATATATATATATATATATATATATATATATATATATATATATATATATATATATATATATATATATATATATATATATATATATATATATATATATATATATATATATATATATATATATATATATATATATATATATATATATATATATATATGTTTACAGGGCGACAGACAATATTGCCACGGAGGCAACTATAGCTACCTGTGGAAATTCCCATGGGTGAGGCCCGCAAGAGATGGAATCCCATTATCTTTTCTGCTTGTTATATTTCACCACGCAGTAACATTTCCTTCTCTGTTATTTTACATAGAGAATTTAGTTTATATGTTTAATATAACATGACGAAAGTAAATGAGTATAATAACTGAGTTGACAAGCGACATGAATTTAATTTATAAGCTTGAAAGGTTGCACTTAGTCAGCATAAACAATAATTCCCAAGCTTGTTACAAAGGAAATGCAAATTAGCAGTTAGCAATAAATAAGCAGAAGTTTGTTATCAGCCACGTAGTGAAATTTATGATATCCTGAGATAGTTTAGAATATAATCTAAGTTAATATGTGGTGTCTAGAATATTATATATATATATATATATATATATATATATATATATATATATATATATATATATATATATATATATATATATATATATATATATATATATATATATATATATATATATATATATATATATATATATATATATATATATATATATATATATATATATATATATATATATATATATATATATATATATATACATAATATATTTTTATTATATATATATATATATATATATATATATATATATATATATATATATATATATATATATATATATATATATATATATATATATATATATATATATATGTTTACAGGGCGACAGACAACATTGCCACGGAGGCTATCTGTGGAAATTCCCGTGGGTGAGGCCCGCAAGAGATGGAATCCCATTATATTCTCTGCTTGTTATATTACACCCCGCAGTAACATTTCATTCTCTGTTACTTTACATTCCTTGAGTAGGAAATTCCATGCAAGCTATAATTGCCTCCGTGGCAATATTGTCTGTCGCCCTGTAAACACGGGGTTTTTCAATTGCAGCTACAGCTGAGCAACTGGCTTCCTGTCAGTGGTTTTCTTTGTGTTCTTTTGCCTAAGTGTGGTCATCCTTACAACTTATAGTTGATAACGACTAGTGAGTTAGAAAAGAGATGGAATATATAGAATAGAATTGTAATAGTAAGGCTTCGCTTAAAATTCTATTTTTTAACTACTCGATCATGACTAGCTTTCACTTGTCAAAGCACTATGGTGTATTTGTGACCAATAAAGATCTTATCTTATTCAGGAAAAGTGAAGTAATATTATTTTGTTCGTGTAAACGTATTCCTATTACAGTAATAATGTAAGAAAGCATCGGCGTCTGAATAGATCTTTGTTTCGATAACTTAAAAGAAAATATAAGAATATGTAGTAATCGTTGATTTTAAAAAATATTTCTGTGTTGTTTTTATTTATTCGCAAATAATGATTATTGAAATTCTAGATATCGATGTAGAGAAAATGTAATTATTCTGTTTCCAAATTTAGTTCATGTTTTTTCCATGATATAATTCGATTCAGCATTAATTCAGAACGTTCAAATAACAAATACTGCCTGTTCGTTTGGTGATGAAATCACTGGTAATCAATCAATTATCACGATCCTGCCTGTCATTAACCGTTCCCAAATTGTTTCAGCGCTCAGCATATAAACCGAATAGCTACTATCCGACATTTCAGACATGAAACAAATATATAATCCTAACACGTACTTGACTGATAGCAGAACTATTTGGAAGATTTGTGTAAATTTTTTAACGTCTACATAAACAGCTGATATAAAATGCTTCTAGGGACGAACATTTTGAAGATGATATTTTATGAATATTTTATGTAACTGACTCAAACGAGTCTAATTTTCATCTTATTTTTGGGAGTTCTCTTGAATATTTGTGCGTGATTTTCAGGTGAAATGTGAATTAAAGAATTTGACATGGAATTTACGCATACAGTGATTTCACATTTTATTTCAATATAAACATTTTAAAAAACTACGTAGCATCTTGGTAGTATAAAGAAGAGTGGTGTATTCTTTCACGCATGTTGTTCGGGTTCAAACCAAACATAATCAAATCGATGAAGTATCCACGAATCTGATTACGGGGCGCTACAATTTGTAAAGGGTAATATTATGTGAATCGGTCAGTAGTTTAATGCAAGAGACCGTGCACACTACTGTAGGGCTATTCTGACCAACCGCCAAAATTCGCTACATTTTTTATGTCTTCTTAACCATTTATTTAACGTTCTATTTCCGTTATCAAGACCGACGTTAGGGGACAAGCTATCCTCAACTTGGAAATTTTGCCGAACCTTTTCTTTTTTTAGAAGAGTAGGATTCCTACTCATCCTTACTGGTATAACATCATATAGACAAGGGATCGTCTGCTGTACATCCCCTCCGAAAGATAGTAATCCGCTACACAATTCTCGCCTAAAGGTGCTTACAGACACGCATACATGTCTTAAGATATTAACGCACGTTCATGCACGTGGTATGCCGTATTCTCTTTCTAAAATAAATATAAATTTTTCCCAGAGGGAGTTTCATGCACAATATGGCGAACGGCTAGTTGGTATTGGCGGAGGCATATGATCGAAGGATAAGGAAAACAGAAACTCACCCTATCATACTCCATCGTGTCAAACAAATTTGTTTTGTAAAAACTAAGGGGACTTTATAAGACAAAAAGTTGATAAAAATTGCGGCATCTTTAATAGATTAGAAAAAAACTGTACCTATTTAGCTCTTACAAAACAGGACAACTTTCTCGTACATATAGTTGCACGAGTTCAATTTGTAAAAGACTGCAACATTTTTATTAAACTGAATAATATTGGTGAAAACGGTATAGTCAAAGTTATATCTAAATTATGTTTCAAAAAAGTTGTGTTGATGTCAGAAATGACAATTTTATGCAAATTTCTGTGGAAAATAGGAGAGAAATTAAATAAAAGCTGTCAGCAAGATGTTGCTCCCTATTACTAGAATGCATCATAACAGTATCTAGACAACAAAACCCTTAGTTCCATTGGATCCTTTTCTTCGTAAACTATAAATAATAACTATAAGATTTTCCAGAATTTTGGTATCATGTAATCACAAAATATATTATGATCATCCAACGCTATTTTTGGCAATACATTATAAGAGAAAAAATAACTCTTCAACGAAGACTAATAACTGCCGATACTAAATGATGACTTCACAGCTCCAAAGCACTAAGTTATTACAGGAAAATCTCAGTATATAATTTAAACTAATAAATATTCTTAATTAATTCCCTCAGGGTCTAATTTTAAATCTATATGAGTTCAAAATGAAATTATGAACATCCTGTATTTTTCCACGCGTCATTTCGTTTTTGGTTTATTGAATTTCATATATTAGGTATGTATTGTTTATCCATTTTATCGTCGATGTATTGAGGTATACTAAGTTTATATAAAGAAGAAATTTCAATTCTCTCAGTCACACCTAATTCAGTTTACACGCCACTAACCTAATCAAAATTGGATTAGTGGCGTTGGAGTTAATTTTTAATTATTAACTGAATGAGTCGTGGACATTGTGATTTTCAAACTCGTTTCTGGTAGGGGAATGTCCCTGTTTCGCACAGATTCTAGCCACTTCTGAATTATTGATAGACACTGCAGAGTACAGAACTGAAAATGTTAAACCAGTGTAACAAATGTATTCGCCATTCAAGATTGGCTTGCCTGTCACCCTTACCCAGTCATTATATTCAACACTGGTGTATTACAAATATGTTGTGGTAACGGCGGCGTGCGGTTTCCATTCCCTTGATCTATGATCCTTGGCAAATTGATTAGAAAATATGTATTGGGAAATTTATTACTGTTCACATACATTGTAGTAAAGTATCCAGGAAACTGAAAAAATTTAAAAAAAATGATTGTATTTGTGAAATAAGGATGCAGTTTACTCGTCAAAGTAATGTTGCTCCACAATCAGTATCTATCACGGTTAATTCCTCTTCTTTTCAAAACAAATACATTTAACAAAATCATTAACGATATTTTAACACCAAAATCTCAAAAACTCTATAACATGACACATGCTGGTATTTTTGAAATCAGAAAAATGAGGAGAATCAAACTAATTTAAAAGAGAAAGTAAAATGTCATATTTTTTAAACGAGATGCACAATTGTTTTCTTTATGCGAAATTTGGAATTTGGAAAAGTCTTTACATCTTATAAACTCCAATAATAACCGAGTGATTTCAAAAAAATTACATTTACGCGTAATGACCTTGTACATAACGGCACAAATAAAAATTGTCTAGATAATGAGATCACGTGACCAGGCTAATCATTAAGCATATTTTCCCCAAAAACCACGATATTTTCTGTAGAACTTTTATTTTTAAAATAAATACAGAAACGTACTTTTTTACATGGGCTTATATGACAGTAACAAACAAAAATCCTCATTTTCTCCGTTCGGTTACGGATGAAAATTAAATATTTTTCCTATACTTTTCGTTTCCCACGACCATATCTCCCAAACTATTATATGTATCTATCGAAAAAAAAAATGTTATTTATAAAATGTGCGCAATAATATCCAGATTACGTCAGAACTTAAATCAGATTTTTTTTGAAGTAACTGAGATATTTAATATTGTATAGCTTATCGTCTCAAGTTCGTTGCAAATGTTCGCGTCCCCACAACTACGAGACATTTTCAATCACCCGCACTACCTCCCGCAATGGTCCATCATTAAAGTTATACTTGCTTTCTTTTAATATTGATTTTTTTGAAAATATTTGTGCTGCAGAATAAACATACGTATATTTGTTGAATATTAATTCAGTTTATATTGATCTACATGGAATTGTTTATGTAATAAATCAACACGTTATAAAAGAGTTTACTCTTTACAAGATACCTTCAGCTGATATGTATTTTTTCACTAAAACTTTCTACCATATAATTATTATTATTTCCTATATTACAAGAATAGGGGTCCTGCGCGGTAGCAGCTAATCTATGCATTTCACTAGTGGTGCTGTAAGATATTCTAGCAAGTGTAGCTCATGTGATTTAGCATCAAATGCCTTGCAGTAATCGATCCAGGCCATTTTCATAAATATATCTGATGATTACCTTTATCGCATCATTTCATAATAATCATAATTGTCGTTTTTGTTTCAATAAATTCAACACTTAAATATCAAACAAACTTACAAGAAATTTACCAAGTATCATGATATTAATAAACATATTGTTACGCCACTGGACTGTGTAGACTGAATAGATGAAACTAGAATTGTACGAGAATGGCCGGGAATGTTCCGGAATGTTTAAGGCCGCGTGAATGGATGTATAAATAAGGCGAACGGTGAGCCGAGAGTCAGTCTTAAATTGAAAGTGAACGAGTAAAGAAGAAATAAGATATAGACTTAAAAGTGTTTAATTGCGATTATAAATAAGACAGTCATTAATCTATTGTTGTTAATTATTATTTAGTTAATAAAGCACTGAGTAAGTGTTACTTGGACTTTCAATCAACGAATCTACGAGTAGAGGTATTTGTGGGGATAGCAAACATGTAACAATTTGGTGTCGGAAGTGGATTGGAAGAGAAATTTCTGGAATATTCGAAAAGGTTCTACAGTACTCTTCTCAGGAATTAGTGGTAACACGAAGAATTAAGCTACAGTGCAGTGTTTAAGGATTGCTTCTGGAACGAATAGTGATTTTAAAGTGGATTTTCGAGAAGTTTCTAGAACATTCGATTTTGCAGATACGCGAGGGCCGCTGACCATAACGTGTTGTGCACTGGAAAACCAGATTATTAGTGTAAGAATATTCTATTTGGAAACCACAGAAGATACGTGAACTGTGTTAACGGGAACGTATTATAGATTCAAAACAAGACTGAATAGTGATATTTTCTGAAAGTTCTAGAATATTCCATTGCGCAATTATTGGAGATAAGTAAATTTCTTCAACACAGAAGTAGTATAGAGTCTAAATAGGACTTTCTAGAGATGTTTCAAGGCTGCTCATAGAGATTAGCCCATTTAGCCTATCCTGATGCACCAATAGAATTTCAACAACAATTAGCAGTTGGAGCAATCATTGATGGAGTAAGGGACCAGTAAGTTAGGTAGATTCTTAAGTTAGCAAAGCATAAGCGAAGTAGTGAGGCTCTAGTACATGCACTTGAGCTGCCTATGAGGATACCACACAATCAGACCAGAGAATGCGAGCCGTAGTTGTGGAAGAGATCCCGGCAGATAAAACTATGCAAGTCGTATTAACCGAGTTACAAAAGTTGATTGCACAACTATTGACAAAGATGAATTCCCGGACGAGATAAAAACAATAAAATAGCGGTAGCCGGGATAGAGATATCCGCTGTTATAAGTGTGGCAAATTGGGTCCTATTAAGAGGAACTGTCATGAGCACAACATTCAAGATGTAATGTCCGAACTACAAAAAACCATGCAACTACTGATAAACTCGAATCTCCAGCTGAGACAAAATCAACAGTAAAGTAGTGGGAGATAGAATGGAGGCGGCATGCGCTGTTATAAATGTGGTAGAGTAGGCCATATTCAATGTATCTGTCGTCAGCGTAGCCCTGAGAGGGTAAATGTCGCAGTAATGGAGGAACCGCAGGAAAACTGGCGAGCTGGTACTTCGGGGAATATGCTGGTTAATAAAAAACAGATGATCTTTCCAAAAAACCGTATCAGAAAGACTGCAAGCCTTGCCACTGTAAGGAAAAACAGAATTATGTACAAATAGTGAATGCCGTTAAAACTAATGTTCTAGATAATTGGACAAAAGATAGGTTAATGGAAGCGCAGTTAAACGATAAGGAAATTGGTTCTATTCTGAAATGGAAAGAAAGAGAAACCCGACCCGATTGGAAGGACATTTCAAATAAATCAGTGGGGCTGAAGGCTTTGTGGGCACAATGAGACTTCCTTAGAGTAGAGAATAGATTGTTGAGGTGAGCGTAGGAAAATCCAGATGGGAAGAAAATTACTTTGATATTGGTAATCCCCAGGTGTCACGTAGCAAAAGTACTTCAGCAAATGCATAATAGAACGTCTGACGGACATTTTGGTATCAACCAGACCCTGACAAAAGTAAGAGAACGTTTCTACTGAGTAAACAGTCGTGCAGATGTGGAGGTTTGGTGCCGCCAATGTGAAGTTTGCGAGGCAAGAATGGGGCCACAGATAAGAGATAAGGGTTCAATGAAGCAATATAACGCCAGGGCTACTTTTGAGCAAATTACAACAGCAAGTGACCGTATGAATGCTCGTTATGATTTTAAGGCTAATTCAAGAGGGTGCCAGGCGAGAGAGTTGGTTTGGTTATATACCGAAATCAGCAAAGTCCAAAATAAATGATGAAGGTGGTGCATACACAGAGACTAGCCAAGTATGCAGGGAACAATGAATTGCCCGATTGGGACGCTCAAGGTTAAGGGTGGGGGGTAGTTTTACGCCACTGGATTATATAGATTGAATAGATGGAACTAGAATTGCACGAGAACGGCCGGAATGTTCTAGACCGCGTGAATGGATGTATAAATAAGGCGAACGGTGGGCCGAGAGTCAGTCTCAAGTTGAAGGTAAACGAGTAAAGAAAAAATAAGATAGACTTAAAAGTGTTTAATTGTGATTATAGTCAAGACAGTCATTAATCTATTGTTGTTAATTATTAATTAGTTAATAAAGTAGTGAGTAAGTGTTACCTGGACTTTCAGTCAACGAATCTACGAGTAGAGGTGTTTGTGGGGATAGCAAACACGTAACAATATCCTTAGAAAGAAAATGTTATTTAGAATAAAAGTTAACAGCTATTTTCGAAATTAATACCCGTAGATTTAAACGATAAGGGTCAACTCGCAAGTTCAATGATTTTTTAAATATTCATGAACAGTTATTGATTAACATGCAATTTCGATTGAAAACCAGAAAGAAAATAATTAATGGGATTTGACAAGAATAATTATTTTATTTTCCGATTAAATATGATGGAATTCATTCACAATCATGCCATTGTTTCTAAAAAGCTAGTCATGAACAATATCCACGTATTTTGTGTTTTTGCTTCAGTCTGGACACTTTTGTATGTATTCGCACGCTCAGATTTTATGGGTGGTTATCATTATTCTTTTACTCCATACGGTTTCGATTGCATTATGTCGGGCTAGTAATAATGCTTCACATTCTTTATGTCCGGACTTTCAAACTACAGCTTTGCAATCAACAATGGCATAAAATATTTTTAAAACTGCAATTTGGGTTGAATTAAATTTAACAATGATATTCACATAAGCAGCGATGTCTGAATATGATTGAAGCCCTTGACTATATAAAAATATAAATGTTAATATACCACATAATAATATAATAGTCACTTACAATACTCAAGTTAGGGTACAAAAGATCAGGAGAAATATAGCAAATAACACTTATTTGAGGTAAACTTGGAAATTACTTTTAATAAAATTAAAAGGATTCACTTCAGGTTAACAAAAAGGCCATCACTAGATCAAAATCATATTAGGGAAAGTAAAATAAGTACCTGCAGTGGAGATTCCACAGTAGAAAGACAGGAACATGTACAGTGTAATCGTAGGAAACCTTTAACGTAGGACAATTTCGGTTTCTGTAATGTGAACATTCATATTGTAAGTTAAATACAGCCAGAACTTTAAAACCAAGGACATAATGTATTGTGCATTATCTAAAGTGTAAATAATAAAAAGTTAAACGATAATAAGTCATAAAAAGAACGGTTTGTGTATCAACATCGGTACAATATTCTAATTATTTAAAATTATGTAAATGAACTCTAGAAAATTAAAACTATAAGTGAAAACCTACCTAATGGAGACTCGCAAAGGTAGACCACTAGGTTTGGACACAAATTAAAGTGTTTGTATTAAAATAAATTTTGTAATGTTTGATATTGCACGATGCTATAGACAAATATCCATTAATAAAATAAGTAATTGCAGGAAGTATTATATTGCATTCATGTACAATAGTGTCAGTGAAATATTCTATACAATGGGATTCCATAAGTGTGTACCATGTAAGAAGGACAGTCCTGGTTCTTCAGGACACACTCGTTCTGAAAACAGAAATCACAAATTTGTCAATATTTATGTAAAAATTACATTGAAAGTTAATAAAATAAGCAAGTTGTACTAGTTATAAGGTGGTTGTTACTAGTTTAACAAAAATAATTATAATGTGCTCCGAAACTTCACCGATCACAAAATTTTAACGTAATCAAGAGTATAGCACCCCAAATTAAGATTTTCCCAGGAATCTGAAAAAAATAATACAATGCATATTCAATGAGGCATAAGTCCTAGAATTCTACATTTACAAATGAAAATTTTGAAAATGAAAATCAAGATACCCAGTTCTAAGTTGTTTGCGGCAAAATTTAGCATTTTTGGAAAAATCAACTTAGTTTTTAGTTTCGAGCATCGAAAAAGCCGCACGTGAATGTTATTAAAAAGACATAACCTTAAATTTTTAATAGTTTATTAAATAAAATAAAAGGTATTAATATATGAATTTACGATGTGCAAAGGGCAACGACAGTTGTAATAAATAATAAGAATTGGAAGCAAGCATATAATAAGAAGAAAAGAAATAAATAAAAGTAGTGAAAATAGAATATTCATATTAACGTAAATAATTTGTGGAACTTATCTTCGAAAGTTTTTATGGAAATCCGTAAACAATAAATTTCAAAATTACCATTACAAAATATATTGGAAGCAATAAATAAAATCAAAAGTTTTTGAAGAAAACACGTAGTCCATGGGAAATTTCACAAGCTGTCAGTAGAGTCGGTAAGTCAGAAATCAAAGGAACACAGATAACAAAAAATCCTCATCAGGTCGTATTTAAATACATTATTTTGCAAAATCATAGTTAAATAAAGTCTCGAGCACAGAATTTTTATTTAGATAAGTTTAATTTAAGGTTTTTGAGTCATTGCTGTTAAAAATTGATTTCATATTTAAATAAAACACAATTTATAATTTGTTATATCTGAATTAAATCATTTTATTTGAATCCTTGGTAAAATAGTACATACAAATTTTATATACTCAAATAAATTTATACAAGGCGATTTCAAATGAGTGTCTAAGCTTTGAACCGGCCACTCTGAGATAAGATAATATATATAATGTTGATTTAAGAGATTGAAAACACTGATTGGTATAATTAGATGTTGATTAATACTTATATAGACAAAAATAAAATGATATATGTCGTTATACATAAGAAAACTTTACGATATTTCCAACGAAATAAAATGGCAATTATTACTCAATTTAAACGTACCCTAATACCAAAATATTTTATAACATAGGCATTTATTAAATATTATAGATACAAAAATGAGAAATTGAATTGAGGAGAGGAGAATATGACACTAGCATTAAATAAACCTGAAAATTACACACCTGTGTTTTTAATCAATAAAATGTGTGTTTTCTGTAGTGTCACAATGGCAACCCAGGTATTTTTTTTGAAAATCTTTTTGTACTCGTTTACCCTGGAGAGAATTATAGTGGAAATTTATTGACATAATATAATAATGTTTTGATCTTAAACGTGAATTGATTAAGTACAATTAACCAGTGTTTATTTGCTTTATAAATTTAACATATTTGAACAAAGGTGAACAAATACTTAATAAAATTATATATTTCTTTTACGTTAAAAATTATTATAATTTTCAGTTACAAATTTCAAGTGTTTCTGATATTCTTCTGCTTCCTCCTTTCTTCTTAATGGTGAATAGGCTAGACCATAACAAATGGCATTTATTAAATATCTGTGTCTAATAAAATATATATTTGGACACTAAATTCTCTATTTTACCAACTGTAGTTGCACAGATGTATCATTTCAAGATTTAGCATAGTTCTTTCTTTCATATCATGTCGAGTTTAAATTATTACAATTGGTGGGAAATTATATTTTAGCAATTTTTGTTGTATCCAGTAATGATTAGTTTTATTAAGCTATAAATACTCTATTTTACCAACTGTAGTTTCACACATATATTATTTTAAGATTTAGCATAGTTTATTATTTCATATTATGTCGAGTTGAAATTAAAAACCGAAAATTTTTCCTCGGCCGTGAATATTTTAAGAAAATTATCATAACCTTGAAAAAAATTTCGGAAATAATTTAATATCTAGTGATATTACATATGAATATAGTTTATACTGTTACGTTGCAGTAATTACGTAGGAAAGAATGTGTGATGGTAAAAAAATTAAGTTTATATTTCGACAGTGCAGTAATTACGTAAGGTTGTAAAGTTCTATGATCAGTGGCGAAAAATATTACACAACAAAACTTTTGCTCTTCCCTGTCACTGACGACTGGTGGAATTCATTGGAAAGTAGCCGGCTCTCGATGTTGCAGCGCGACGAACGACAGGCAATTCCCGCCAGGTAAATTGTTCTCCCTCATGTATACCCCAAGCATTGTGTCAAATCAGCCCTTCAAGAGGAGACCAACCTCAACGATCTGGTTAGATAAAGTCGCAATGACAACAAGGAAGAACACCCAAACGGAAGAAAGAAACGTAGAAAATAATTGAAATGAATCGAAAAGAAGCCATGAAAAGGGAAGATAGGATAATCTTATAAATACAAAAATAAATAGAAAATGTTACATGAAAAATATGGCACACTTACTTTGGATCTTGTCTAGGCTTCAATGGTTCTGGAGACAATGCGGCTGTGAACAAAAAATCCGTAAAACGATATGTGAATCAATAATAATTTAATAACAAACACCACTTATTATTCACAAGCAATAAAATGAGCAAATCCTCGTAACACATTTTCAAAACTAGCACGGGAAATATAACCCACTAACAAAATAAAGCACTTGTCGCGTTGAGCGTCTCCTAGAACAGATTTAGTATGAAAACACCATTCCTACGATACCGTGGAGTCATGCTGCAGGAGCCCAATAAAAAGTAATAATTTTTTCCCTAATTACCTACCCTAACCTAATAGTATACCTACATAATAGTCTGATGGTTACAAGAAATTTATGCTAGTGAAGATCTCTCGACAAATGTGCTTTTAGACGAAAAGGTAGGTAGTACATTTTTGGGACTATTTTCCAAAGGGGAGGAATTTCAGAACGTGCCGTCGCGTCAGCATAAAACTCACAGTTCAGGCACAGAATAACCAACTTATTTTATAGTCTTGGCTCATCATTGGATTAGAATATGACTAATTATTAGTTGTGTAAATAGTTCTGCGAGATTTTAAACCGTAACAAATTTATTTAGTTTTGTTGATATTTTCACCGTATGCTATTGAGATGCCTATCAATAGTACCCTCAACGACATTTTACCTTTGGATATTTATATGCAAAATATCCATTTTTTCAGAACTGAGATTAAAGAGCTTGTCGACTTGCAGAAAAGCTCCTCAAATTTAACAGTTTCCAGTTAGGTTTTCGTAAAAAATCCTCGGGCAGGGCAATTTTGCTTTCAAAAAATACATCTTTTCTGATAAATGGCATTCTTTGATTGTGTATTGTCTTCGAGATATAACGCCATCGTCCAATTTTTTTTAAAATGGCAATCTACCGTGTGACCCACTTGAAAGCGGGACATCCCCATAAAATTTGTATTTATCGTCCGATATTGACTAACTTTTTTTTTTGGATTGTAGAACGAGAAAAACTGTAATTTAAGACAAAGCATCATTTTTTTTACAAAAACCAAGGCCTATTGCGTAATTTTTTAGGCATAAAAATTAAAGAAATCGTATTAGCTATTTTTTTACAAAAAAATCTGAGTACACCACTGGATTAAGCGCCCCGTGAAATGGACATGTACCAAATTCCATAAAAAAATATTGCATATTAATAATTCTGTGGCAAAATTAATAATCACATTCTTCTCATGAATTTATTTCTTCTGATGAAGCAAGCCATGGTATAAAACGAGTTATATAATTGAATATAATATATGTATTGTTAGTTAGGACAGCTTCCTGTTTTTCGACCTATTAACTTAAACATATAAATATAAGCTTGTTAATTGAGTAATGTTAAGATATTTATTATATACATTTCTATATACTTCCATTAAGTAATCTAAACATGTTTTTAATATAATGAATAGCCAATCTGTTAGAAAGATTATATAAAGGCAAATTGTACCTTATATTTTTGTTCTATTACTTCGAATCCATGTAACTGTGAACGTGCTTAAATAAATGTATTAAGTTCATATATTTGTTTTTTAAAAACAAAGTCCGTTTGGCAACGAGCTTAATTGGCGCAGTCGGGTCGGATAAAGGTGTTCTTTTAACTGCAAAAAGAATTTTGTTTCAACAAACTAAGCCTTTCCAAGAATCAACGTTCCACAACACCTTCACTGGACTTCAAGCAGTAGAACCCAGGAGATCTTCAACTACCAACAAGGTAAGCCAAGTATTTTCCTGTTTATCTTTTCCTAAACTCTTAATCGTAAGAATTAGGTGAAAAAGAATTTAGTTTTTAGTTTGAGAATTTTAAATTCCTGCAATAAAAAAAAAATTACGCAAGTGAATAATTCAATGGTGAAATCATTCATAGTGCAATTAATTTTTGCGAATTTTAATTAAAAATAATAAAGAAAGAAAATTAGAAGAAAAATTTAGTTTTTAGTGAATTTTAATTTCCTGCGATTTTAAAAATTAAGCAAGTGAATAATTCGATCACGAAATCATTCATAGTGCAATAATATTTACTTTTTGTATATTTTAGAGATCAAACTTAAAATAAATAAATTTTCTATAATAATTATTAAATCGATATATTGTATAAAAAAAAAATTTTATAACGAAAAACTATATATATTAAGTTATTTTCTACTTGGTATAAATTTAATATTATTAAACTGATATACGAAGTGTTTTAAAATAACTGTATTATATTAATTAAAATAAAAATATATATATACACAATAATAATACGTTATTCGTACGTATTTTACAATAAATAAAATTAATTTATGCCGATATTTGATGATGTAGAAGAGATAAGTGATAATTTAAATCAAATATCACTTAGTAATAGTAATCAGTTAGAAAAATCAGAATCCAAAATGCCAGAAGTAAATTTTGTTTTGCTTAAAGCTTTTGCAGACACAATCCCAGTCTATAACGGACGAACAGATTTATTAGAATTTTTTATTAATTCAGCAGATCAATTTCATAACTTATACACATCCACTGATATTATTTTAAACCACTATATATTACAAGTAATAAAATCTAAGCTGACTGGTAGAGCTCAGATATTAATCGGTGCTAGACTAGAATTAAATAATTGGCAAAGTGTCAAAACATCTTTGAGATTAAATTTTGGAGATCCTAGAGATTTTGGTTGTTTAGGAGCCGAAATGGCAGCAATGAGACCATTTTCAAAAGAATCTTTTTCAAATTTCGCATACAAGATATTCGTAGTCAAATCTGTTTTAAATTAAATTCTGACACTACCTTAACTTCTGAAGATAAAATAGTACGTCTACAAATGTATGACGATTCTGCTTTTAAAACTTTTATTAAACATTTGACCGAACGATTGAGAGATCGTATTTTAAATCGCAACGCGAATTCTTTAGAAGACGCACTTAGAATAGTTCGCGAAGACGAAAATTTAAGACATGAACTTGGACTACTCAACACAACACAAAGAGAGTCAACGCCAAATATTAGACAAAATTCCAACAATATGCCTCTGAATCATAAAATTAATCACCACTCGAATGCATATAATTCGACACCACGATTTAAATCACCTAATACAAATGTACAATACTTATCACCTAGACCTCCATCACAATTTCCAGCTGATTTACAAAATAATCAAAAACCGTTTTTCCAACATAAAAATAACATGAGACAGTCATTTCCCAGCAATCAACAAGTTTTTGGCAAACCACAGAACGTGTGGAAACCAAACAATACTATGCCTTTACAACAACCTACCCCGATGTCAACCACATCCAGGGCAACTACAACACAAAGACATAGTCAAACAATGCCTTTCAGGCAACCAAATTATTTCCAATCGCGAAATTTCCAAAACGAAGAACTACATGTTCACGAATACGATGAACACCCTAATGAGTCGGATACATTTTCAGAAAATAATTTAAATTATCAAAACGAACAAGAATATTACAATGGAAATAACGAAATTTACTACATTAACTACGAACAGTCACAAAATTTTTCAAAACAGTGCTCCTCCCATAGAAGAAACTTAGTAGAATTAAATTCAGCAGTTTTAAATGATTTACCGTATGTTCAGATAGAAAAACCTCCTGCTAAACTTCTAATTGACACCGGTTCACATATATCAATTCTAAGACCATCTATAGCTGAAAAATATTTTCCTGAAACTATATTTAGACATCCATCAAAACTAAAGACAGCATTAGGTGAAAAAGAAATAAATTTTAAAGCTAAAATTCCCGCATTTTCTGAATTTCAATCGAAACATTCAATAGAATTTTTATTATTTGACTTCCACGACTTTTTTCGATGGCATATTAGGTCTAAACGATTTAAGAAAAATGAATTTGTCGATAGATTTTAATAATCAAATATTATTTAATAACCACCAACAAATTTCATTTCTGTATCGTCAACCAAACGACACTGATTTTACATTCGAAATCCAAGCGAATGAAGCACTGATAAAAAAATTTCCAGTTTCTATACTAGAAACTAACACAAACGCCGACGCACTATCACGAGTCGAAATCAACGCAGTAGAAACGGCATCAATAATAGGCAATACGGATGACCATGACGCAGACAAAATACTACACGACTTTACTGACAACGTAAATGATGAAATGATTAACGACTTGCTAAAACCAGCTAACACACCTTTAACCCCAGATCTCGAATCATTACAACAACTAGAAGACAGCCTATCCACTTTAACAAACACTGGCCCCTTGACCAGGTCAAAGACAAAAGCATTCATAATAAGCGACATACAACTAAAACCTCCCGTAGACAATATGGATACGCAAACCCAACACACATCATTAGAAAACCCAATACTAACCATACCTATTTCTGAAAAATGCTTAAATTCCTTTAAGAATCAAATTATATTCGACGTTAGCAAAGACAGTGCCGGACCCTCAGTCCAAAGACACCCTGTATTTGACAAATATAGGATAACAGCAGTTTTACCCTCTTGTCAATTTAAAACACATTTAATTCACTTTATTAAAAATTTTCTAAAAACTAAAAACACCTACGGAATACTTTTCAAAAATTTAAATACAATCCCTGATTTTTGTAAAATTATCAAAGAAACATTCACACAAAATTGCTATAAATTAATCCAATCTACCCACCCGCAAACCATACAGGTAACTCCTCAGTCGAGAGACTACATAGTACTCTCTGTGACAGTATAAGAACGCTACGTATTGAAGGTAACAAATCTCCTATTACGCAACTAATGAAATTAAGTATTTTAGGCTATAATAATGCAATTCATTCTGTTACCAGAATGACACCGTTTCAAATTATGTTCGGAAGAATATCCAAAGATCCATTTGACATTACGACAAAAGACATCGTAACAAATTATGTAGACAAACATTTAAAAATTATTCAGACAATTAATGACACCGTGAACCAGAGAAATAAAGACGCGAAAACGAAAACCCTCGAAAAAAATTAATGAAAAAACGTCACGATTCCCCTTCTTACGACATAGTAAAACCAGTATATTTGCAAACCGAGAATCGAAATAAAGCTAGCCCTAAAAATAAACAAATTATTATAAAAGAGGACAAGGGAAACAGAGTTATCACTAGCCATAGCAAATATCATAAAAATAAATTAAAACCACCTAGAATAACGAAACCCCTTGTTGTTTCAGATGATTCTGACTAAAATTACCAGATGGCTGACGTCCCTGTTAATACTTGCGACATATGGACAGACGGACACTACTTTTACAAAAAATACAAAACCCTATACTACCACTATCTCTAGGCAAAGCACAAATAACTACACATAAGTATACATTCGTAAAATATGTCGACCTTTCAAAATTTAATGAACCAGTAAGAAACGTAATATCAAATATTAATTTAATTCGAGAACAGTATGAAACTATATTTCCAGATCTGATGTACCAAGTAATAGATTACGAACATTTAGTTAACAACTCGCTAAAGGCAATATTAAACAAAATAGATAATCTGAAACCACGTAGATTTAAAAGAGGATTAATTAATCTTGTAGGTAAAGGTTCTAAATGGCTTTTTGGCACCTTGGACGCAGATGATGGCGAAAAAATATAATAGAGCTATAAGTATTTTAAACAAAAATCAACAAATAATACAACATGATTTAAGAAACCAGATATCAGTCACAAAGCACTTCGTATCAGAAGTTAATAATTTAATAAATAAAACAATAAACAATCAACAATATATAACAAAACAAGTTACCAATATTTCAAAAGTAACCGACAAATTAAAACGAACTTTTAAGATTTTAGAAAGTTTAAATATTCTCAATGCAAATTGCAGAGACATCCTGCATGTGCTAGATATATTAGAGAACTCAATATTATTTGCTAAATTACACACTTTACACAGTTCAATTTTATCTATAAAAGAATTTGAATTAATAATTAAAGAAATAAGACAAATTTATGGCAAGGAATCCATACCACACTTCAACAATGTGCAATCTTATTATTCACTTTGCAGAGCTGAATTCTACCAAAAAGGTAATAAATTAATGTTTGGAATACATGTACCAATATTATAAATTAAATCTTACGATTATTTCCGATTAATTCCCATCCCACTTAATTCCCAAATTTTAATACCAAGAAAAACTTACATTATCCTAAATAATACTTGGCACCATTATGAGGACCAACAATGTACTCAAATAGAAGACACCTGTATTTATTATGTTGTAAATCCGACTACTTCAATGGACTGTTTGCCTAAAGTTCTAACAGGCAAGCATAACAATACCTGTTCTACCAAACATGTCACCATAACGGACGATATTATCGAGCCAGTCAACGACAATCATATCATCGTAGTCCCAAACACAAAAATAATAATTAGGCAAAAATGCCAAACAAATGGATTACACGAGCCGACATCACCTGAAGTAATCAGCATCCAACCGGGCTGTTGCCTTATAATTAACGAAGACACCTTCTGTGCTACCCACTCCGAAAAAGAACAACCCTATGAACTCCCATTAATTCAACTGGACATTAGTGCATCGAAAAAAAGGACAATTAAGTTACCTCACGATGTATCTTTAACAAAGCTACAGGACATTAAGAAAAATAGTGATTTTCTAAAAGTGCACGACCTATTACAAATGAACTTGCGAACAAATAAACATTCATTCCTCATTTATGCAATTCTTTGCATTATATTTGTTATAATTTTAATATGTATTTACAAATTTTATATTTTTCCTAATAAAATGATTTTATATAATGTATTTAAAAAAGAGAACCTCAGAAAAGCAGAACGGACTTAAGGAAACAGAACTGCAAAATGTAACCTCAGAAAACAAAAAGTCCCTTTTGTTTTCCTCTTTAGGATGGAGGAGTTATATAATTGAATATAATATATGTATTGTTAGTTAGGACCACCAACAGCTTCCAGTTTTTCGACCTATTAACTTAAACATATAAATATAAGCTTGTTAATTGAGTAATGTTAAGATATTTATTATATACATTTCTATATACTTCCATTAAGTAATCTAAACATGTTTTTGATATAATGAATAGCCAATCTGTTAGAAAGATTATATAAAGGCAAATTGTACCTTATATTTTTGTTCTATTACTTCGAATCCATGTAACTGTGAACATGCTTAAATAAATGTATTAAGTTCATATATTTGTTTTTTAAAAAACAAAGTCCGTTTGGCAACGAGCTTAATTAACGTCAAAAATAACTGACAATATCAGAAAGTGACTTAAAGCATTAGTTCTATCAGATTAGAGCCTTTAAAAAATACTGTCAAAAGTGCACAACTTAATGGTGTCATGGAAAAATTAAGCGTAAGAGACAAAATTGAACTTGTGCGTTTTGTTGGCGATAATGTTCGTTCGGCCAGTGAATTTAATAACAGACATCCTGATAGACCTGCCGTGAGCAGTAGTGCTGTACACCGTATAAATAAAGTTTTCAACGAAACCTGCAGTGTATTAAAGCATATTGTCAAAAACAGAAATAATCCACGTCAGGAGATTAGAAATAATGATCGAATATTGGAATATTTTCACAATAATACTAATTCGAACTTGAGAATGGCTAGTCTAGACTTAAATATCCCTAGAGAAAATATTAAAAGGTGACTTGTAAAAGAACTGGGAGATGAGGAAAGAAGATTGGAATTCTGTTTGTGGATCCAGGGAGAATATCTGGAAAATAGGAACTTTTTAAGGAAAATTTGGTTCAGTGACGAGGCCACGTTTACAAGAAATGGGTGGTGTCGTCCAAAAATTCACGGTATTGGTCTGCTGAAAATCCTGAGTAGGTCATAAACGCAAAGAGCCAGTATTCACATAAAAAAAATGTATGGTGCGGAATACTTGATAATAGAATTATTGGTCCTTTTTTCTTTGAGGGTAATTCGAATGGACATCTGTTTTTAACTTTCTAAGAAATGAATTTCGAGACGCACTGCATGACTTACCACCTCTGGTTCGCCTGAATTTGAAGTTTCAATTAGATGGGTGTGCTGTGCATAACGCAGTAGTGGTAAGGGAATGGCTGAATGAAAATTTTGAAAATCGGTGGATAGGAAGAAACAGTCCTCTTATTGAATGGCCGCCAAGATCACCGGACTTGACGCCACTCGACGTTTTTCTTTGGGTCATCCTTAAGCAAAAAGTTTATAAGTCAAGACCACAGTCAGGAGAAGACCTACGTACTAATATGACCGAAGTATGTGCAAATGATACTCCAGAACAATAATTGAGGAAAAGTAATCACGAACATATGAAAAAGGTATGATAAGTACCTTGAAATAAACGGCGGATTGGTGGAAGCAAGATGAATTTGATTAGCTTTCCTATTCTGGAACTCCAATATTTTTGTTGAATATTGTTACGAATAAAAATAATTATAGTCAGTTATTTTTGACGTTTTATTCCATGGCTTGCTTCATCAGAAGAAATAAATTTATAACAAGAATGTGATTTTTAATTTTGCCACAGAATTATTAATATGCAATATTTTTTTTATGAAATTTGGTACGTGTCCTTTTCAGGGGTCGCTTAATCCAGTCGTGTACTCAGATTTTTTTATAAAAAAATAACTAATACGATTTCTTTAATTTTCATTCCTAAAAAATTACACAGTAGGCCTTGGTTTTTGTACAAAAAGATATAACACTGTTCTAATATATAGTTTTTTCCTGCTCTAAAATCCAAAAAAAGTTAGTCAAAATCGAACGATAAATAAAAAATTTTATGGGGGTGTCTCGCTTTCAAATGGATCATACTGTATATGGAAGAGGAGATATTTGACTTCAAAGTTTCAGTTGTTTTAAAAATTGGAAAAATAAGCTTGAATAACGATGTCCATATCGCCGTATCTAGAATTTAAACCTCTAATCAATGAAATTGATATGGCAGCGACCTCACAACTTAGAAAAAATTTAAATAAAAATATTTCGATTTAAAACACTAAATTTTACATCAAGTACATCCAGAATTATATTTTAATCTCTGTAAAGATGATAATATGCCACGAGTTAATATGCCATTAAAACCAATGTGACATCAGAATAATTAATGTACCATGTGAGGTGAGTTTTACTTAGTCCAGAGTTGAAGATTGATCTATATTTTCACAAACAATTGATTTCGGAATTGAAATGTTCATAGAAATGTAATCTGTCAATGTCATAACGCTGTAATCAATATTTACTTTAACAGTTGTAATTTTTGTTCTATTTTATTTCATTTTCCTGTGTATTTTATACAAGTTTTGTACAATAAGGTCATGTAGAACACATGGAGTAGACTTCGGCGTACTAGCTTTTCTTAATAATGTACATGCCCAACGTATTAGTTCACAATAAAATATACTCAGAAATTTACTGTAACTACTCCAAACTTGTCATTCTCCATATCTTCCTCGTTTTTGTTATTGTTATGTCATAATGAGACGGAAATAATAATAATAGAAACTTCCATAATAATAAAGCTTTGTTGTACATTAATAACATTTCTTCCAATAATTAAGTCCTTTATTTCATTTTGTCACTTTTGAGAATTGTACTTACTACAGACTTCAGGTTGGAACAATTGGCATTTGATTCAACCAAGAGTAAAGTTAAGTGTTTGAGTTGCTTTCTGTTTACACGCTATTAAAACAAGGGAAATGGTCAAACTTTACACACTGAACCACTTGCACGCTGGAAATTACAGCAGAATTTACGGTTATATTTACCAGTTTACTAAAGGTCTCTTCAAGGTAAAGGGTTGCTGTTTGTATGTGAGGTAATTTAATAACTTTATCTCATAAAAATGTACAAGTCTGTTTAGAAGAATCGTCATGATATTATTAAAAAAGTAAAAATAAAGCAAAAACTGTTGTAGAAAATATGTTTTGGCAGACATATTTTGAAATATTGGAAAAGATTTGTCTGTACCAAATCATAATGTTTTATCTTAATTTAAAGATAACCTATAAACTCATCTTACTTCGAAAACTGGTAATTACCTACACAGTACTTATTAACGATGCACAAATTTACACAGAAATTTCTGACGTTTTGTGTAAAATCCATAAAAGAAAATTTACTTATTTAATTTTTTGTCAAAATAATCACAACAAAGCAAATAAAATAATTTATGAAAATACCGTTTTTTTCTCCTAATAGAAAAATAAACGTTTTGATTATTTGTTATTGAAAATTATTTACTAATAAGTACTTTTAACAATTTTGCAATCTAAACATCTTCGGTTAAACTACAATGCACTATGATTATATAGTTTATATCGACAACAAACTATCATCGTGAAAGAAAATCTTTACAAACAATAATCTTTGCAATGACAAATCACTATTAATTTACTATACAGGATGTCCCGTAATTAAATGTCGTTAAGTAAGTGTTTGCACGTAAGTATTTTCCCTGGATTGGTTTATAGGAGTGGGTGATATGGTCCTATGTGGGGCGAAATAAAACATAGTTGGGTAAATTGAAAAAGTCATTAAAAATATTACCTAACATACACTTTTTAACTTTTCAACTATTTAAACAAATTAAAATTAAAAAAAATATTTTAAAATTTGACAGCCGTCCCCTTTATAACTCCTCTACAAATCAAAATGTCTAAATATGTCACGTTATTGGACTAACAAATTATCCAAATTTAACACATTTCAAATTTATTAGCAAATATTTATCGCAAACAAAAATTTTTGTTTGAAATAAAAATATATATTAGATATTTTTCATTCTTTTAAAAACATATATACTAATATTATTAATTGATTTATAAATATCTATTAGAAATATATAATTATATAATTAATTTGTTTAAATATGTCATGTTATTGGACTAACAAATTGTCCAAATTTAACACGTTTCAAATTTATTAGCAAATAATTATCGCAAACAAAAATTTTTGTTGGAAATAAAAACATATATTAGATACTTTTCATTCTTTTAAAAACATATCTACTATAACTATATTATTAATTGATTTATAAATATCTAGTAGAAATATATAACAAATAAAAGTTTAGTGTTTCCAACAGCAGCATAAAAACGCCAATAACGGGAATTTAGCCATATCCATGAGCGTTGACCAAAAAAGATTTAGAATTATCTTTTAATTCTTTAAAATAAATCGAAAATTTTTTTTACTATTTTGTATGAGTTTATATGTATGTACAATACCTATAATAAACTTTTTATTTATTTACTTACTTGTTTATTTATTTATATTAGTTGAATAAGCAATTTTGATGATTGAATAAAAGTTAAGAATCTTACTCACTTAGTTAATGACATTCTCTACAAACGTAAAAATTGATATTGAGTCTTGTACAAAATGTCACCATCCAGCAAAAACCAACGTGGAGGTGTGAGTATTTTTTTGCCAGGATACGGTGGCAACCGCGCGAGCGTATGACCGTGTCTCTGGCAAAGATCATCAACTACATGTTCGTTTTTAAAATTATGCTTCTTTATACGTTTTAATAATTCTTTCTTTATCGGAACCTTTTCAGGGATGTCCATATATTCCTCAAATTTTAAAATATCCTCCTTTTTGGTACTATTATTAGATATTTTATGTAATAAACGCGAGTGATACGAAGCATTGTCCATAACAATGACCGAATTTGGAGGAATGTTAGGTAGAGGCTGTTTTAGCGAGCCATTTTTCAAATCCGCAGTCATATCTTCATGATAATCAGCAGAGGATTGTGTTATGTTTTTGGCCGACAAGAGCAATGCGTTGAGTACAAAACCGTATTTGCTTCCAGCATGAAGCATTATAATGCGCTTTCCTCTCAAGCAAGGTGTATTCAAACTACAATTTTTAGAGTCATCTACCCAACCGTACTGAACAACATGGTGTGTATCAAACCAGGTCTCATCGAGATATACTATATGCCTATTTGATTCACGGTATTCTTTCATTTTATGTAAGTATTCTCGTCGAAGTTCAACGATACGTCGCGATTCCATTATAACCATCGATTAACTATTTTTTTTGTGTTTATAGCCGCAATCTAATAAAATACCCCGTGGCGTTTCTAAAGATTTATAATTATAATCCGAATAATCACGCAATTTATCACGAATCATTTCTAAAGTTGGTACTTTATTTTCCTCATAGAAACTATAAACCGTTCGCAGAATAACGTCTTTCGAGGTATCGTCAATTCTACAAAATTTTCGTTTTTTCCTTTCTGCTTTGTAGAGTGATCTATAACATCCCCTTTCTTAATAACGCGATAAATCGTAGAAGTCGGAAGTTTAGTTAATTCATGAATTCTATTTACAATATCGCTATCTGTCGTTTCAATATTTTCTCTCTTTAAACATTCATAAATATTTAAAATAAGACGCTGACATTGAACATGAAAATCCTTGTTCTTATTAAACTCCGAACAAGTTTCAATTAACGGCGCCACCGGTTCAATATTTTCTTCAGATAATTCATTTTCATGCGTTTCAAAGGGCCTCCAAAGAGCCATGTTAATAATAATAATTAATGCAAATATTGAAATATTGCTAAAACCACTTAATAAGATCACTAAAATGCTATAAATACCTCACAGAAAATAATTCTATTTATCCAAAATTATTACATGAACTGCACTGTACGGTCAATATAAACAACTAGTCCAGTAGTCTATTCAAATCACGAATTAATTCGTCAGAGTTCTGACACTACCGCCGGAGTTTCAAATCTGGTCAGCTGTATTGCCACATTCTCATATCGAATGTAATGTAGAGGTATCGTTCGATAAATACAAGCACGATTTGCACTCTATTTCTTTGACGATGAGAGTGGAAATGCGCCCTCCTGGCATAAACACTTTAGACTGAAGTGTTTCAATTCATATTGGATAAACTATAATTAGATATATTGATAATTTTCAAATCTCTGAAATTAATTTCGAATATTTATTCATTCATTAATTTTAGATATCTCTAATTCTTAGTAAATATGGATGAATAGCTGGATAGATAAATATTATAACTGTGTTACAGAGTACATAAATCAGCAAAACTGATAAATTTAAATAAAGAAAAAGGAGAAAACATAGATCTTGTTTAAAATATAAATTTCAGTTACCGTTTGTGAAGCTAACATAAAACCCTTTTAAATATATCAATGCCTATCGACAATTTAATAATAACATATAGGACGATAATTTTACACGAGTGAGTCCTATATATTGAATTTTATGTGTAAATTCACACACACGTATAGTATGAATATATAATTCTGCATTATCCTAACTATGAGATTGCCAAATTGGAAGCGAATTTTACAATTATTATTATGTTAACTCAGTTATAGAAAAATAGGGTTATAAATTAAAATTATAATAATAAATGCAATCATACAATTCAGAATTATGAGCACGGAATAAATTGCGTTATTGTTATATACCTCATGTTTAATTGAATTTTAATTTTAAATTTAAATTGAAACTATGATTTCAAAGATTAATTATTAAATAATTTTTGACGTATTTACAAATTTAACAGCATGATAATTATGCCACTGTAAAATGAATATATGCATATTTATTTTCATAAATGGTTTTTTTTAAAAATTGTTTATTTAATTAAGACTCAACGTTGACTCTGAAGAAATAATTGAATAATATAAAATGTGTTTATTATAACATGATGAGTATAAAACTGGTTTGACAAACGAGGTGAAGCTAATTTATAATCTATTTGGTTTATGCTGGATAAGCATTTGCAACAGTTCCTAGACTTAAAACAAAGCAAGTGCTACATAAGCAATTTGTAATTCTAAGAAATAATTTGTTATCTGTAACGTAGGTGTAATATGATACCCTGAGACATGATATGAAGCCAAAGTCGTCTATAAGTTAATATACAGTAGTGTAGATTTTATATAACAACTTCCCCCTTATTAAAAAAAGTTTGTGTTTATGCAAAAACTTTTGCAAAATGAAAAACATGGTAGGGAAAACATGCAATCTAAAAAATGTAAAATATGAATCAATTGAAAATTAAAACTATACATTTGAAATGCAAAATATGGGTTAGGTAGTAGGTTAGAAGCGTAAAGGTGCAAAAAATAGCAAATTGAAAAATGTACATTCTGAAAATGTAAAATAATATGAAACATGATAAAATTTAAATATAAAAAGTAAAAATGCAAAACGTTATCAAATAAAATTCACTGAAGTCAATAAGAACCACAATGAAGTATTGAGGTCCACAATAAGACACAAAATACACTAAAAGTCTTTTTAGCTGAGTTCTATTGCTTCATTTTCATCTTCACGAATCGGAGGTCGTATATATTGATATTACAACTTAGTGGAAATAAGTCAATTAAAATAGAAAAAACTACTTTTTTTAATTTAAATTCTCGACGATTGTGCCCATAGTATATAATTTAAAAAGTCTTGTTTTTTCTCATACAATTATATTTTTAAAACTTTTTAATTTAGACGATGTTTCTCTCTATTTATTAGCATACTCAGGACTAGTTGAATTGAGTTGAGAAAATAAGAATACCGTTATTTCAAAAAAATATATATATTCAGTAGAAAAGTGTCGCTAAATTGGATTTGAAAAAAATATGTCCTGCACATTATTTTGAAAAAAAATGATAACTTTGATACATCGTAAAAGAGGGAGTTTTGAGGGCTATTTAACTATCTAAAAAAAATTTATCGAATGCTGCTGTTTAAAATTCGAAACTTAGCCTCACTTCCGGGAAAATAGGAAGAAATATTCATTAACTGATTGCATTCCTTGTACCGCTGTACAAATAGATGTTTATAATTTTATTGGTAATAATAGAAATACAGCAGGTGGTGGTGTGGGATTTTACCTTAGGTCCAGTTTGAGGTATGTCGTGGTAAAAAAGAGTTGTCAAGAAGCTCTAGAGCAGCTTTGGGTAAGTGTAACTTTATTAAATAATACTTATATTATTGGTACTTTATATAGACCACCGAACAAAGATTTTCTAGAATAGTTTGAGGATTATTTATCTGATTTAACACCGTTATATGATAAGTTGATATGTGGTGATGATATAAACATTAATTTACTTCATCTGAATGAACGCAAAACAGTACTTTTTAACGAATCGATTGAATCTTATAATTTGAAACAAATAATTAATTATCCTACACGTGTTACCAGAGACACTTCTACATTAACTGATGTTATTTTAATATTAAATAATATGGAGTATAATGCATGCGGGGTACTGTTGATTTGCCTCAAGAACATTCGGATCATTATCTTGTCTTTTGTTCTGTTAGAAATGAAAAAGATCTCAAAGAAGAAAAAACAATTAGATTTAGAAACCTTAAGCGTATCGATATGGAACTGATACAAGAATTGCTACTGCTTACTCCTTTTCATGAAATTTATTATATACATGATATTAATGAAAAAGTTGATCACTTTATTTTCCAATAATAGAGCACATTGGAACTACTATAAAAGTCTACGTAATCAAACTAATATGGCCATAAGAAATGATAAAAAAGGGTGGTTACATAATGTTGGCAATATTAATTCAAGTAAAATTTTGTGGAAAAAATTAAAAGAATTAGATGTTTACAACAAATCTTAAAATATTCAAATTCCAGAACAGTTAAACGAGCCAAATGATATTAATAATAACTTTCTTCAAAATGCACATACGAATGTTGTTGACGATAGTGATCTTTTACAATTTTACCATAACAATTTAAAATGTAATTTCAATCTGTTATTTAAATTTGAGACCATATCTGAAAATACTGTTTATAAATATTTGTTAGAAATAAAATCTAAAGCTGCAGGTTCAGAAAAAATTAACATTGATATGTTACTCGTATGTTGTCCGTATATTTTATCATTTTTTACTAACATCATTAACTATTGTTTAGAACATAACGTGTTTGCTAATTGTTGGAAAATTTCACGTGTGGTACCTTTACCTAAAAAAGAATGATGTAAATAGTTTTAATGATTTGCGTCCAATAAGTATTTTCCCTGTTATGTCAAAGATTCTAGAAAAAATCATGAATTTTCAAGTCCAAACACATCTTGAAAATTACCCAGTCACTAGTGAGGTTTTCGTAGTGGATATAGTTGTACAACAGCGTTACTTAATATAACTGATGATACATTGAGAGAGATCTATCAGGGAAAAACAACAGTCCCGATATTGTTAGATTATTCTAGGGCCTTTGACACCATCAGGTATGATATATTATTAGCAATTTTGCATTTCATTGGATTTTCACATAACGCAGTTGATCTGATAAAAAACTATTTATTTGGTAAGTCACAATTTGTAGAAACATCCAAAGGGATTTCCAATTTTAAGAATTTTTTATGTGATGTATCTCAAGGCTCTATACTGGGGCCATTGCTGTTTAGTATCTATACTTGTAACCTAGCTTCTAATTTAAAAAATGTAAACATTCATTGCTATGCGGATGACACTCAGTTATACTTACATTTTGATTTTACTAATTTGATACATTCCAGAAACATAATTTAAACATAAATCCTAACAAATCATCAATTCTTGTTTTTGGCAAGTCACGTGTATCTGTTGAACAAATTATTAATGTAACAATAAATGATACAAAATTACCTTGTTCTAATGTTTCCAAAAATTTAGAAGTGGAATTGGACACAGAACGTTTTAAAAAACATATCTCAAAGTGTTTACAAAAAGCGTATGTAAATCTAAAAATGTTGTATTCACATCGACATCTACTTAACACTTCTATTAAAATTAAATTAACAGATGCTCTGGTATTGTCATTTCAACTATTGTGATACACTTTATGGTCCCTGCTTAGATAATATAAGTAAAAATCGCATTTAAAAAGTTCAGAAGTCATGTTTAAGATTTATTTATGGCATACGTAAATATGAACGTGTCTCACATAAGCAGAAAGAAACAAAATAGCTGATTATAGCTATAAGGCGCAATTACCATTCGTTACTACTTTGCCATCGTATAATAAGCAAATGTCCACCATATCTCTACAACAAAATAAGATTTCGCACTGATGTACATGCCATAAATTTGGGATTTAAGGGTCTCATATCACCACCTCCTCATAAAACTGCAATATTTCGTAGATCTTTTACATATAACATATATAATTTGTACAATAACATACCTTCTCATTTAAAAAAATTATCGATAGGCCAAGTTAAATTTAAATTAAAGCATCATTTCTTGAATTCTTAGTGGACACCATAAAAACACCACGTTATAATAAGTGCTCCTTCATGTACATGCATAATTTTTTTTTGTTTTAATAATCACTTTAAATATTGTAATTAACTTTCTGTTTTTGTTTATATATTTATTTTTGTCTCACTCTACAGACAATATTTTATATTTAAGTTCAAAAATGTTTTATTTTTCCCGAGGCTGGAACTCTGATCAGCAGGTCTAAATGGCCATGTTGTTTTCAGTCGTTTTTGTGGCTGTATACTAGATATATATATTTTTTTATTATTATTTTATTTCATTTTCAATTTTGTAATTGTCTATAACTGCAAATAAATCTTATTATTATTATTTTTCTATTTTTTTTTTTTTCGGTTTCCCGATGCCGGTCAGTCCTCCCGTGGCCTCCGACGCCTCACGGGAGTCGCGCCGGCGGCGCATCAACTACAGCCACTCCCCACATCCCGCAGGGTTAGTGACTGTAGATACCAGAATCATGTGGCCTAAGCAGACGGAGAGGACCAAGAATGACCGCCTTCTGCATTTGGTCTGCCAGCCACTCGGCTGATTTTTGGCAGGCCGGTATGATCATCAGTTCCGAGAGCAGCATAGGCTTTATCCCTCCGAGTATACCGATTATTAGGACGACCATTTTGACCGAGTAGCCTGGATACAGCACTTGGAGCTCGTACCGGAAATCGCGATATTTGGTCCGTTTCTCCTCCTCCTTCAAGGTGATGCTTTTCTCCGCAGGTGCGGAGAACTCGATGACGTACATACAGCTCGATGACAATGAGTTGATGGTCGAGGAGGACTATGTCAGGCTTGTTGGCTTGGGTTAACCTGACAGTCGGGAACGAGTAGTTCCAGTAAATCCGGCATTTCTCGTTCTCGACAACGGACTCAATATCTCCGGGGACGTAAGGCAGCACTGGTGTCTGGTCTACCCCGTACGAGTGCCTTAGATGGTAGTATAGCACTCGTAATGCCGCGTTATGTCGGTGGATGTAGGCCGAAATCGCGTATATGGGGCATGCAGAAAGTAAGTGCATGAGCGATTCCGGCGCCTGATGGCAGGTCCTGCCGTTGATATCAGGAACCTCTACACTCCACAAACGGCTACGGTGGACCAAGGTGTTGAAAACACCATCTTGACAGGCCATAATGACTCCCTCGGTCTCTGACTTAAGCCTGGCTGAGGGGAATGTCAGCCTGGTCGATAAATCCAGCGTTTCTGTGTTCTTATAGAAGACACCATGCTGGGGTTTATCGACGTGCTGCCGAAACAGATTTTCCTATTCGACAGCTCTGATTCGGTCTATCAGGCTCCCACTCCTACAGTTTCGTGATGTTTCACAAACAGCAAAAGGGTATCTGAGCTCCTGAGGATGCTACATGCCATACTCAGTACTACTCTGCCATGCGTACACTCCAGGCTCAAGGGTCCTCGGCCCCCCCGTTGACGTGGGAGGTACACATGAGGAACGGACGATCTAGGCTGAATACTTCTGTGAATATTCATCATCTTGCGGGTATCTCTGTCTAATTGGCGCAGCTCATCTACCCTCCACTTTACTACTCCGAAGGTAGAGCAGAATCGGAAGGGAAGCATATTAGTTGCAGACACCTTATTCTTCCCCAAAAGTTCGGAAGACCAAATCTTTCGGAGACGGTGTCTGTACTTGCCGCGGAGAGATTCCTTTATTTGTGTTACATCCTGGATGTGCCTTTGTTGCACACCCAGGTATGTATAGGTCTCTCCGGTATCCAGATGTCTTAGGATGCTTCCATCTGCGAGCTGCGCATCTTCAGGGAATTCCCCGCATCGTCCTCTCTTGAGGATTTGTGCAACCCGAACTCCATACCAATTGCCCGCGTATATTTTTCGACCACCCTAATAGCGTTTTGTAGTTCGCGCTCTCCGGAGGCATAAAGTTTAAGGTCATCCATATAAAATAGATGGGTGACCTTATGCCTCCGGTCGCTGGGTGGCCCACATTGATATCCGCGGGTTTGGCGGAGCCCAACAGACAACGACAGCAGTGAGATGCAGAAGAGGAGAAGACTCAGGGAGTCACCCTGGAAAACTCCTCTCCTAAATGCCACCTGCTCTGTCGTGACCCGCTGCGCACCTGATGTTATGGTGAAGCGGGTCTTCCAGAGCGGCAGCAGCTGTTCTATGCATCTCACTAGTGGTGCTGGTACCGCAAGACATTCGAGCAAGTGCAACAATAGCTCGTGCGATGTTGTATCAAATGCCTTGCGGTAATCAATCCAGGCCATCGATAGATTCCGCTTGTATTGCACAGAATCCTGTGTAATACAGCGATCTATCAGCAGGCTGTCCTTGCAACCTGCCATGCCCTTCTTGGCACCACGCTGTTCGTGTATCTGCTGGAAGACCGGATCAACAGACCTCAGTGTCCTAGCATACAAGATACGTGTAAATATCTTGTAGCAGGAGTTGAGGCAAGTGATCGGCCTATAATTCCTCGGGTCGGAAAGATCCCCCTTTTTGGGGATAAGCACAGTACGTTCCTCGACGAACCAGTCCGAAATCTGCTTCTCCTCTTTCAACCATGAGTTGAAAACTCACGCCAGACGGCGGTGAGTGGAAGGAAATTTCTTCCACCACCAGTTGTTGTACCAACAAGTGCTTGTTGGACTTCCTCCATACTGATTGCCGGGCACACTTCTTTTGGCTCTTCAAGATGTCTGTGACACAGAGCCTCGAAGTGTGCAATTGATGGAGTGTCGCTATTGAATGGACGCGTCGTTTCGTAAATTCCTTTCCAGAAGGTTTCGACATCTTCTACAGTCGGCGGATTATCTACAACACGCTGTGGCTCTTGAAAGATGCGAGAAGGATTCGTACGGAACAAATTGTTTTGTTCCATACTCCTCACCCGCCTCTTCAATGTTTTCTTTATCGCCATGAGCGCTCGGATCCTATCTAGACAGTGCTGCTTGATGGTAAGCATCACTGTCAGATTTAGAGTATGGTGTTGATGTCTTAATCCGGCTGCTATGCGCCGGATTCTGGGAGTAAAAACTCTACCAGTCGTCTTATATTCCACCACACTCTGATTCCGAGAAGCGTGTTGTCTGGCCGACTGTATCTTGCCCTCGATTTTCTGTACACGCCGCTTGGCTTTCTCGACCCCGTGATTGGTTGACCTCTCACGGGGGACGAGTTGCTTCGCGGCGTTGTACACGGCACTGTTGATTTTCCAGATGTCAGCATCTTCCGGAATTTCCTCATCGATGACCTCGTCCATTCTAGCCAGGTCTTGTGGCTTTAGGTTAGCCCTGGTGTTAAGGCTAACCCTCGTCCTTAAGTCTACATCGGTGAACTCTAAAGGATGTTCCCCATCACCTGATAATTGCCGCGGTGGGACTGCGGCTGGCAGTTCTTCCGGCTGACGGGGTGCCCTTACATAACCTGTCCTGAGCAGAAAGGATACTTGATCTCTCAGATGTTGTTGAGAGAAGGCGCGATGAAATAAGATTGCATGCACTTTGGTGCATTTCGCACCAAAGTGCATGCAATCGCGCCATGTATCCCCTTCGCACAGGTTCGCTACTCTCGCGGCTGGTCAGCAAGTCATCCCGAAGTTCCCTCGTCCACTTAAAGCGTCCGTGTACAATGCCAATGTCGTCGTTGTTGAGACTATCCGGTGAGGCCCCTCCCGCCTGTCTCTGACCCCCATCCGCTTGGGGTCGATCGTGAGGGGCCCTTCTTCTCAGTTCATATGGAACCCGAAGTAGAAGAGGTACCAGGTGGTTAGCCTTGGTACCCCCGGCCGACATTAGTCAGGCAGAGTTACTTCTGCCTGTCCAGGGTGCACCAACGCGGAGGTTGCCGACCTTGCACCCCTTATTATTATTATTATTATTTTTTTTTTTTTAGACAGAATATGCATCTCAACCTAAATATCGTCTTCATCTTATTAAATAACAAAATGGCAATCTGTAAAACGATTGATCACCCGGTATATTGTGGTTATTGGATAAAAGTATATTTTTAGAGTAGCGGATATTTCTTAATATCGGATACATTAACGCATAATAAAAATATTATCCACCATAAATCATATGGTTATTACCCTTTTAGTTAGCGTTATACCAACATGATTGATGATGAACAAATATTTTACGCCACAAACAAGCTAGAGACAATAAAAACACCACTGTAATTGACATGATTTGTAATGTGACAAGAGTTATAATAATGAAGCTTAATGTAATGTTCAGTATCAGTTTTAAACCCTGCCTCAAAATCGATAATAAAAATCAGGCTGATAAATGTTTCATGTGTGTTGGCTTAAAATTCAGATGTTTACAAAATATACGCATGCAAACCTAAATATGCCCTATGCACCTTTGCACTTTATGAACTAGTTCTTCTATTTATGTAAATAATTAATAAACCTGTACCATCTAACTACTGGATATATGCAGGGACGGCGCGTAGCCGAGTAAACTGAGGGGTTCAACATTTTATGCTACTCACAATTTAAAGTGAGATATCCAAAATATAGGTTTGAAAAACCATATTTTTTTAAACTTTTTTTAACCACATTAATTTGCCCAGAAGTGCGCCCCATTCTTCCTGAAAAATGATTACCAAAGCATCAATATTGTTTGCGACTTTAGTTCTACTTGACACTCATCTCAGAGGAGCATCCCAAACACGCTCGATAGGACTTAAATCAGGCAAGCCTGCTGGCCACATCATTCATTGAATATCGTATTCTTCAAAAAAACTGTTAACAATTGCAGCTCTATGGAGTTTTACGTTGTCGTCGATATAGATAAATTGTAATTTATGATCGTTCACATACAGAAACATAATAGGTTTTCAAACTCTCTATATAAATTCTGGGCATTACTGTAGTGTACATGAAACTGATTAACTTTTTCTTGTTATTCACTCCTATTCCTTCCTAAAGAGAAACGGACTGTTTACCGAATGGAACGACTCCATATAATTCTCATTATAGAGCTCATTCCAGTCCTCGCCATACGTGTCTACGTCTACTATTTGGGTGCACAAAATCTGGACTTGTTTATAAATAAACAATTCTGCAAAACAATGTTATTCCAATTCACAAGCTCATGAGCAATTTAAACCGATTTTGTATATGTTCTAGAGTTCATTTCATATGTCGAGCACGCCATCTAGAAAAGAGATCGGATTCATGTAACATATTTCGAATTGCTCCACTAGAAACAATTATTTCTGATAAATCAAAAAGAAAAATTCTCATAAAATTCCTTTATTACTGTGACCGGTTTCGTGAACAAATTAATTACTTCACATCATCAGACACAGTAATTAATTTGTTCACGAAACCGGTCACAGTAATAAAGGAATTTTATGAGAATTTTTCTTTTCTTTTTTGATTTATCATGAATAATTACTCATATGGGATCAACCTACCTACGTTACAATTATTTCTACTGCTTTCTTCAGAATTCACTTCGTCGCATTCAATATCCTACCTTGAAGAATAGTTCGTCTAAAAAAATCTATCCATTCCTGGAGTAGTACTGCGATTCCGACTTCCACCATGTGTATATTTTGGAGAGTTGGTTTTATTATATCTACTCCAAACATGATTTACTGAACATCTGGACACGGTCAATCATTTTGCAACATCTATTTGGGAAACACCACATTCGATTATGCTAGTACACCTAGAGTACAAAGTTTAACAAAAAAACCTACTGAGCCCCTGTCATCAGAGACCATCATCGAAGTAAAAATACTGGCATTTGCTTCTTAGTCACATTAGCATGTGTATCTTCTAGACGAACACACGAATCGTTTTCAGGTGCCTTGAATTATTAACGAATGTGCATTGCTAACTTCGCTCAGCAGGTTCATTAGAGTGTTTTTTGTTTCTTTTACTACATGCTTCACAATCATATGGATATCGTTAAGGCGTATCCTAATCTTTTATAAAACACCTTAGCTAGATGTTTGTTCGAAATGGAAACGTTTCATCTTTATATATATATCGACCAACATCGGAAACGTAAAAATAATATAAAATAAACTGAAGAAAAATTTACGAACATCTCTAATATCTTCCATTGTTATTGTTCAATTATGCAAAGGACAAAATGGAATTTTATTGTTGTATTGTTCAGCAGTTTTGTAGCCAATTTTCAACGAATTTTCTTTTTTTATTTATAACCAGACATCATGAGAATAATTTGTACTTACTTCATTAATACTTATGAAAACTAAACTACCACACAAACTTGAACCTGAGCTTAATTGTTTCAAGCTATTTTCTACAACCTCGTATCATCACGTGATTCATATTCTATACATACACTCGTATGTATACTATAATTCTTGTAACCAACTTAACATGGAAAGGAAATACATATCACATAATAAAATCTGCCCAAGTAGCATTTTTAGACAATACAATCCAATTCAATTCAAACAATTTATTAACGTTAAAAATATAACAGTGTCCTCGCAAGACACCCATGCCCGTTATCAGCTGAACATCCACGTCGCCTAGGCGCCGCGCCGTGTCAATTATGGGGCTGGACGGGGATGGGGTGGTCGGTTCAGATTAAAACATTGAAATAAGATACATCTCCTATTTATATAAAAACAAATATGTATATAAATAAAACAAACAGAATGCATTGCCCACTTAAAATAAGTGTAAACTGGCCTCAATATATACGCGTATATTAATTTCTTATTCAGCCTACTCAGTCTACTGTTCCTTGCAAGTAGTGGGTAAACGTTTCTTGATAATGCATAGACCTTTCAAACCGACTCATTTATGTGTGTCGAAAAGGTCAATCTTTTATATAATTGAACCCCTAAATACTTAACGCCATCTTTTGTAGGAATTTGGACCTTTTGATCGAAATCGTCGTCAATTTTTTTTATTTTTAAAATTTTGGCTGAACACTATCGCTTCCGACTTGTCCTCGTTAACCCTAATCTTCCACCGATCATAATACGCCATGGTACGGGCCATATGAGCCTTTCATAGCCGATTCGCTGCTTGAGCACTCCAGCTGTGGCTGTATGTGGCCGCATCATTGCCATACATGGCCAGATTCGTATTAGGAAAAGTAGGAAAGTCGGAGACGTACAAGTTAAATAATTTTGGTGCGAGCACTGGCCCCTACGGGATGCCCGCAGGGGTCAGTGCTCGCGATATCCCGCGATATTGATAGTGTGTTGTTCACTCTAACATGAAGCGTTCTGTCGCTCAGGTAGGAGTGAACGATTTTGATTATATATTAAGGCCAGGGATCTACGCCATATCGAACGGTGGTTTCTCTATATCCAAAAGCACCATCACTGTACTTTTTCTAAGATCGTATTGCACCTTAATGTCATTTACTATGCTGACAACCTACAGCGTGGTATTTCGTTCTTTTTTGAATCCGAATCCGACTGTTCGTCGTGGATCAAGAGGTCATCCTGAAAAGCATTTATTCTAAACATAACGACTTTTTCCACCAGCTTTAATAACGCCGACAGCAATGAGATTGGTCGATAAGTGCCGGCGTTTTTCGCGTTTTTATTAGGTTTCAAGATCGATACCACCACTGCACTTTTCCACGAAGTGAAGTGGATGCAGGCGCAGAACAGTATTAATGATATACATGATCAGTAAGACAGCTTTTTTGGGCAGATTTTTTAGTATTTTATATTCGACACCATCTTTACATGGGGCCTTATTATTTGATAATGTCCTGATAATCTGCGCTAATTCATTATATCTAAAAATTGTTGTCTAGTCAGTTGAATTTGGGCTTCATGACCTTTTATAAATTGGTTTACTTCATTTTCTATGCGGTTATGTTCTAAATTATTTGATTAACTTTGATTACGAATATTTTTAAATTTGTCTTTTCAATGATTAGCCTTTTGTTTGTCCGTCAAGTGAATACGGCCGTTTTGCATTTTTAACCACAATTTCGAAACAAATTTGGTAGTGGGAAACAGTTTTGTAACTGTTTCGATTCTTATGGGAGATACAAAGATTTACATACATTTCCAACACTTTTCTGAAACTGATTTTTTAACTTTTACACATAGCACAACAATATTCTGGAACAGTTTAGTAACTGTTTCCTCCTTTAGGTACAATTTTCTTCAGAATAAGTGTTTGAGGACATTTTCGAAACATACTGCAGCGTCTGTTAGCTTATTCCCATCTGTAAACTTGTGCCGATATATTATTGAAATTATATGAAACTCACTCTTACATATATATCCGAATTGTTCAAAGCTGTTTCAATTTTTTTCCATATATTTATTGTTTATAGAGTTATTATAACCTCACTTTTTACAAGTGTTGTTATTATTACTTACCATAGAGAATACCTATCAGAGTTTAGAGATACAAAATGGGAAAACCAAACAATTTAAACAATCTTCGTGATATAGTATATGAGAGTTGTGAAACCAACAACGACTTTAAAACAAGTTGATGTGAAATATAAGGACAAATAGCCAATTAAAAAATCTTGCAACTGATGCACTTAAAACGCTGTCAGATAATATGGCGAAAGTAGAGAAATTTTCTATTTCGATAGAAAATATTAAGGATGGTAAAAAGTTGTAATGAAAAATATTTGAGATACATAGTGATGATAGAGAGAGATACTTTCTTTTCATACACTTCGAAATCTTTCCGAAACACAGAAGATATTATTTCTGTTAGAAAATGGTTATTGTTTCTTAAAATAGCTTCGAAGGAAGTTTCTTTCAATAGCTATATGCTGCAGTAACTTAAAGGTATTAAAGAAACAAGTTTCTTTTCATAAAATATTATCTAAATTTTCGAAACATACTTATAACTGTTTTTGTACCTAGCCATTTTTGTTTTGAGTGTTGGAGCGTGTTTGCTATTTTAGCGGCCATTATGGGTAATCCTCTGGTTTGATAAAGGCTTACTACTGATACAAATTACAAAAAAGGAATATAATTTGATGGTCGGAGTTCATTACTAATCATTATCATAAAAATAATTAGGAAAAAATATATTGTTAATGAAAAGTTTAAAATAAAAACGTTTATATTTGTAAGGCGCATTTAAAATATCGAGGTATCTCCGCAAATTAATCGATAAAATTTTCGTCGCATACGTTTTTTAAGGCCAGATATCTGATAAAAATTACATTGTAGTTTTCACACTATTCCAAATATTATCTTATAACATTAATAAATTAATTGTTTCCATATTAGAAGGTAATAAAAATACTCACAATATTGAAACATTCTTATTAGGCATGAAAGATAATAAAACTTTCCGAAATTGACTACACACATTTCTTCCCAAGAATGTTAGGTGTAAAAACATTAATCGACACAAAATATAATAAAGTGTCGATACATTTGCGAAACTGTAAACAAAGCAGCAAGCTACAAATTTGACATATGTTTCTCTTTATTTTCGAACCCAGCAGAGAAGCTCATAGAGCCACCACAATAGAAACACGTACTGCATAACCATATGAAATTATGTATATATCGAAAATGTATCGCAACATGTCGGAAACAGCTCCCATTTTAGACATGGTAACAGACACACTTTGTTACAAATGTTTAAGAAAATGTTCCTTAAAATGTTACTTGGGTGAGCAATTTGAAAGAGAACACAGTTTCTGTCAAAGTTATGTATTTTTCATTTAAGGTAAGTGTCATAACTTTATCGTTAATAGTGTTTTAAAATTGTAACCGTTTTATGGATTTATGTTCTCTATGGACCAATAAACGGTCATAACTTTAGTCGAGACAGTTATATCTAACACAAACGCGGTGTTCCACAAAACACCAAAACACCATATTACTACACCACGTGCATTTTACTAACCAAATGGGCATCATTTGGAGAGGAACTAACTGTATGCTTAGAATATATTAAATAGTATACATTTTAAGCATACATACTTAAACTATTGTTACGGCTCTGTTCGTTCAGGATTAAGATGGCCTCCCGGTTAATGGAACTGAATCAGTATCATAAGGTTAGTGCTCAAATTAGATATTTATCAGATATTTAGTTTCTAAAAATCTGCGAACGTAATTCAGTTTTTCCAAATTTCTTTCAAGTAAAATTCCAAAATCTTCATATATTTCAGGTAAAGTTACAACATTTGCAAAACAGTAATGCCTGGATTTAGAAATTCAGTATCTGTACAGCAAACAAGGTATGCTTGAACAACAAGCATATGAAGTTTGTAAAGGCTTGCCTATAAGTTAAATTAAATTAAATAATTTAAAACATGAACAATGGCATAACTTTCAACGGGACATGTTTTTATTAAGTAACACTGGCAACTTAAACCGGTTTTTTGGATAACTGGTTAATTCGTTTTGGATTATTTGTGGATTTGTACGAAATCGAAAACCGGTTACTTCGTAACCGGTTATTAGGATAACACAAATAAAAAACAGTAGTTTTATTTGTCCTGCTACCCACGAATAGTTTCATAAAATAAATTACAGGACACAAATTATTATTAAACTTATACTTTTACTCTTATGGTCGCTAGCTAAATAAACATGTGTGTGTTGCTTTTACATTTACCAATACTCTTTGTATTAATTTTGGATGTTACGACCTCGCCAAAATAACTCTATAAATTGTTGTATTGAGTTTTTCTATATTAGTACCTACTGATCTACTGAAATGATAACATTAAATTCTTAATCTAATCTCTTTTCTTATTGATCGATTTTTCAAGGATCCAATTAACCGGTTTGTGGATAACTGAATAAACGGTTTTTTTATATCCTAAGAGTCGGTTATTCGAATAACCGATATCCGAGTAATCAATTATTCGAATATCCTGAATAACTGGTTTTGATCTATATTTGGATACCTTCTCGGTTATTGAAGAAATCGATTAACCGGTTTCACTTTTTTCGATTTTTGCCAGTGCTAGTTGTCACACAATAAAAAAATAAAGATTAATCAGTAATACGTCAAAAGAAAGTGTTACTACGAAATCACCATTGTATAAAATTATTCCTCACGGTAGTTTTGGTAAACAAGAAATTGATCTCCATAACAAGGGGATTAAATTTTACATTACCTACCACTGAAGGCATTCTATGTTGTAAGTGTTCAAAGTTCAATTCAATACCTTCCTGATTCCTCTAAAGGATTTATCACAGAAGCTTGCAGGAATCAAATCCATAGAATTCACAAAGGATGGACAATTTATCAAATGGTTGCGTGAAAAAGAATGTTTTACTTAAATATTGATAAAGGCAATAAGGTTGTTATTTTAGATAAAGAGGACTATTATGAAAGGGTAGATAACCTGATTAATAATAGTCCTATAAAAACTTTCTAGAAATCCATTACCAAAATTGATTATTGAAGTAAAAAATATACTTAAATCCTGTAACAACCTTATTACTCCAGCTTTAAATAGGAGGTTACAAGTATCTAATCCAAGTGTACCTAGATTGTACTGCTTACCTAAGATACATAAACCAGGAAAGTCGGTGTTCTATTGTTTCGGTAATTGGATCGCCGACTGACTACCTATCAAAATTGTTCGAGGAATTCTAAAGTTTACCCTTTACACCACCTAGTTTGGTATTGATTAATTCCAATGATTTCATTAATAAGGTGAAAAACATCCAGTTGCAAGAAGGTGAAATTTTTATCGCTTTTGAAACAAAATTGCTTTCGATTCAATGACAGTTTCTTCGAAAAACATAAAGCGACACCAATGGGGAACTTCTTTGCGATCAGTTATTGCCAGTCTTTTCGTGATATTATTGCAGTGTTTGATACAATAGTCATTGCTATTGACGACTTTGTAAATTAAACAGTAGTTCCACATCAGTTAAATTCACGTATGAATTTGAAAACTGTGGAAAACTACAATTTTTGGATGCATTAATAATTAAAAATAGTGAAAATAAGTTAAAATTTGATATATGTATGTAAAAAAGATACGAATACCTTAAAAAGGACAATTTTGTGTTAACAATGATAAGAATCATTGTGCTCAACACAAACTGGTGCGTTTTAAATTTTTAGTTCATCGCCCGTTAAGTCTTCCTCTCAATAAAGTGTTTGAAGAAGAAAATGTATTTATTAGGGATATTGCTGAGTAATGGATATTCTGTAAGTTTAGTTGATAGAATAATTAAGAAATGTACAAAGACATTTTCAGACTGAAAGAGATTCACCCGTGATATTGGTAAGATTTTTAAAGATATAGGTATGATAGTGGTTCATTCATCGGGAAATAAACTACAATATGGCTCATCTCAAATATGGTACAACAAATAAGTCCAGTGTGGCCCAACATGCGTTTAAAAACAAGCATAAAATATTTGAAAACTTGGAAATTTCAAACCGTAAAAATGGTATAAAATGAATAGTGAGAGAGGGTCAGTCTCATATAGTCCACTTTATTAGTTAGTTACTCAGGGTTCATCGAACCGTAACAATAGGTTATGTATAAATAGGATACATTCTTAGCATACAGTTAGTTTTAATCATCTCCAGATGATGCCAATTTGGTTAGCGCAACGCGCATCGGGTGCATTATATGGTATTTTGTGGAAAGCTAGTCACTGTTAACTTCATAAAAAGTTCCAACCCACTTCAGGACTGTTATATTTCTTTTAAAATGTCTATAAGTGTATAAAACTTCAAATAAAGCTCACCGGCGCGGCCGTCCTATCATTTATTTTATCGCAAAATAGCTGTTTCTTCAATTCTATTTATTTATACATACAAAAATGACGTATCCCACCTATCTAGTAAAGTTGAGAAATTTGTCAGCTATTTGGAAAATATCTTTCATGTTTTATCATTTTAGGACATTTTTTAACTATTTTCCCTATAATAAAATTAATAATGTCCGCATGTAATTTTGTTCCCTGCCGTACCCATGTTAAACAAAACCATGTAATTTGTGTAGATTTATTTAGCTAATAAACCGATTTAATAATAATTTGTATTTTCTCATCATTCACTTTGATGTTGCATAGTTTACTTAAGCATCAGAAGAATTCAATTGAATAGACAAACTTTGTTGCAGTATGTATTTCGTTAAATAAACTATTTCAAAACTAGCATCTACATACAGGTTATTTATTTCAGAACGATGAAGAATGTAGAACATTGCATTCTCTATTTTTTGATTTTCACTTAGTTTGAAATTACTCTCTTTATCCCATTACTAGCATTCCTATAACTTATCCACTTCGTTCACCCCGTTTTCAATCAGTAAATTATCTCTTATTTGATTATGAACAGGAATGACAATTTTATCATCAACGTGCAAAAGATTTGGATTCCGTTTTAGACATTTCATTTTTCATATAATCATTATGATTTACATTTTGTATTGGTAGACTCACTAAAGGGAAATCGACAAAAATTTCTTAATGTTCTGCTTTTTTCTTTTTTTTCAATATTGTACCATCTTGGGTTTGTAAAATTAAAGAATATGGCACCCAAACTAGAGGGATCCTGGGTTTCAATAGATTTTTCTGAAATTTTTTGTACAATATATTATAACCCAGGATGACACTTGTATATGCGAGAAATTTTTGTGAGCTTACAGGGTGTACCAGAAAACAGGTCCGAAGATTCCTTCTTTCGCAAAGTTTAAAAATATTTTTTTCTCTATAGATATGAATATCTTTTAAAAAATCGATTAGGATAAGGATTTTGAAGTATATATTTATTTAACGAAGTATCTTATAATCAAAATATACGAGGTGCTATGATTGTTAATGATAAATACTAACTGTTAAACTTCTAAAAAATGTATTTTAGATGCAAACTATTGATAAAAATATTGAAATAATAAATACTTATTTTGTACGTTCTTTGAAGCTATTTCAGTTACTATAATTAATGTGTACGTAATATTTTTATTATTAATATATTGGAGAATAGTAGTATTTTACTCGTTTCCTTGTCATATCGAACTACCACATAGTAACGGCTTCCTCAATCAACTTTTTAAAACTTTTTAATTTTGCGAAGTATGCCTTGACATTATTTTGTTATTATGCTGTCACTTAAATAATTCATTAACTGTCAACAATTATTTCATACGAAAACTGTAAAATTATAATTTTTTAAAGTGGTACAATGTTATACTTGTGGTCGGGAAAACTCAAATTGCAAAATATATGACGAAAATGATATTACTGAAGAGCGGGAGAAAAATGTCGCAAAATTACATAGAAATCGGTTTCATTTTAATGAAACTATGTTAAACGAACAGTCCAGAATTTATTTAAACTATAAAAGAAGAATAAACAGAGTAATTGAAATGGAAGATGATCCGTTGGCTATCCCTATGGAGGTTTTAGTACAGTATAGCACAATGAAATGTTTTGTTTGTCAGAGAATTTGTCAATTTCGAGTATGCATTGATGCAAGGATAGACTTTTTCTTAAAAACTGGAATTTATTTACTCTTGGAAACACGATGCTGTAATCAACATTTAACCGAAAATGGATTAATACAACTAGGGTTTATGGACAATCTCATATCTTTACCGCTACGAATAAGCATGACGGGACCAGAGACCGATGAATGGTTCAGAAAAATTAGGCAATATGCTCAGAAAGTGTCATCTTCAAAATATGAAGATGAGGCCAATTTTGATGACGATGACCTTAAGTCCATTACATCTTTAAATAAAAACCAATTTCGTAAATTATTTCAATTTTGCAATTCTGTACAATATGGCGGTCATTTAAGGAATGTCACAAAGAAACATTTAATAACTCTTTTGATGAAAATAAGACAGGGATTGTCAGATACATGTTTAAAAACACTATTGAATTACTCATGTCGACAAAATGTAAGTATAGCTATTACTATTGTAAGACAGAGCCTTATGATCACGTTTGTACCTGGAAACTTAGGATTTGATTGTCCTGAATTTCAAAATAAAGAACAATTCGTAAATAGCCATGTCACCATATTTTCAAATATTCTCTACAATCCTGAACCAGAATATCCAAAAGCAATTTTATACCCTGACTGTACATATTTGAAAGTTCTAAAAAGCTCCCATTTTCGAATTCAACGACAGTCTCACTCTTACCATAAAAAGTATAATTTGTTAAAAGCAGGCCTAGTAGTCGCTCCGGATGGATATATTTTAGATGTACATGGTCCATGCTTCTCGGATGTTCGCAATAATGACGCAGCAATTCATTTACATGTCATGACCCAAGATCAACACAGATTAAAAGAATGGGTTCAAGAAGGTGATATATTTGTTGTAGATCGTGGCTATAGGGATGTTGTAATTAACTGATTTATATTGTAACCACCCTAAGATATAATTTATAATTACCTGTTTTATTAGGCCTCTCATAAACAAAGAGTGGTCCAATTGGTTGTTTTTATGTTGCCTGTCGGCTGCTCAGTGATTTCGGTGGGTTCGTAGGTCAGGACAGTTGTTAAATGTTGATAAATATTTTCAAAGATGCTTTTAGCCTTATTTATCAACAAAGCTAAACAGTGATTACTGTAGTTTAATTATGAAATATCCCTTATAGAATGCTGGATGATTCCCGTAACTACGTTTTTTATTCGATATTAAATTAATTAAAAGACAAGAGAATTGGGCGCCATGTTATCAATAAAAATATTAATAACAATAGTTACTGGTATCAATCCAACAAACTCAAGAATGTGAGAACAGACCCGTCCCTCTTCGAAAAATAAAAAAAAACCAGAATTTTAATAAAAACAAATATATTACAAATTAAATAAAAAAATTATTTACAACGGAAAAAGTACAAATTGTTTCAACATTTGCGTGAAGGGAGAAAAATTATATTGAACAATAGGGAAAACTAAAACTGTGAAGCAGAACAAAAAATATGACCAATGGGATTGTATTTTTTCCTTCCCCGCAACTACCCCAACATTTACAAAATTTGATACTTTGGCTGGTACGATGAAAGATAAGACCTGGCAGGTTATAGATTTTATAAACAGACAGACAGACAGTACCTTGTTCCAAACTAGGTCAATAGAGTCTCTCCAGGTTGATCGTCTTGTTCCTTCTCGAACTATAACTCGGCGGACAGTTTCCTGGTGAGGATATATAGACTGCAAACTCCTAGGGGAACAACGGCTACTGCTGATCTAAATGGTTATTTCAACCAACAAAAAAAATACCCTGTCCTATGGGATTTATAGTTGAACCTTCTTCTCGGTCTCGAGCATAAAAGAAAAATTACCAGTCAAAATTAATAACAAATACAGAAAATATGTATAGGTGAAGCTACGGTTGAACGAAAAAATACAATAAGGCAAAAGAAAAAAACTACTGTATATAAACAGTACTGAAATCAACTAATAGAATTAGTTAAAAAAATTACTACTCGGTTAATTTTCTAGATGAGAAAATTACCGACAGATACTAACAACTTAATCCAAAGGTTTGAATTATACAAAAGTTATACTATTTTCCTTGATAAGAAAAAATAGTTAAGAGACAAAAAATAGTAAAAAGATAATTACTTGTAAGTAATAAATTATGGTTTAATTAGTTCAATTTAAAAATGAATTTAAGGTAAAAAAAAAAAAAAACACTAAGATAACTCTTAAGAATTACGATATTAATTATTTATAATAATTATGCCAATTGGAATAAATTATAAGGTTTACCAAACATAAATATATACCTTCATCCAAAGGAAAAATTAATACCCGACAATAAATTTTTGAAACACAATTTAATAAATGTGCTTAAACAAATATAAAAGAGGAAAAAATAAATATGGGTTCTGCAACTGAAATATAGTGATTTATTTCAGTGTCACACCGTGTAACAAGATAACAGGAAAGCAGAAAGATTCTTTACCTTTGAGATAAATTATATTAATTTTTAGATAAAGATAGTGAATAATTTATTATTTAAATAAATTATATGAATTTTCACAAAAATAAATTCTATTAATTATTATTTGAGAGATAATGAATAATTTATTATTTAAATAAATTCTATTAATTTCCACAGAAAAGATAAGTGGTGCGGTACTTTAAGTTATAAACGTTACATATTACATTATATTAAATACCAATACACAGTGCTCCTAAGACAAAATATAATTTCATGGTAAATTGTGATTCAAAAAAAAGAACTAAAGAAGTCCACATGCATTTAAAACTGTAAGTACAATCCTAGTATAACAGAGCTAAATTCCATAGACGATTATGTGAACAAATTAATTACAAATTAGAAGTAACACAAGTAGTTATCATTATCGTTAGTAAAAAAGAACTAAAAAAAAAGAAAGAAAAAAAGCTAAACAAAAGGTTTTTATCCATTGTAACAAAACAAACAGTAATAAATATATAAAGCTAGCCATACACTACTAGATATGATGAACTGCATGCCGTGAAATATAGGGATACAAATAGACTAATTCTTCTAACTAGTACATAGTAAATTATGGATGATTTTAGTGCCGCTCAAAAGACATTTATTAAAGATTTATTTTCAACATTACATACAACTATAAGTGAGAATACCTTGGAAATTAAAACTGATTTAAAAAAACAAGTAAAAGAAATAAAGGAACATGTTTCATCTATTATAAATGAATTACAAAACAGAGTAGATAAATTAGAGAAAGAGAATAATTCTCTACAAAGAAATATATGTTTTCTGGAAAGAAAAGTAAGGAAAAATAATATTATAGTATTTGGTATAGATAAAAACACACCAAATATACTAGGCAGCATTATCCATCTTTTCAACGATATAATTGAAGTACCAGTAAAAAAATTTTGATCTAAATGACGTTTACCGATTGGACACGAAAGCTAATAATAAAGATCCTCCTATAGTAGTGGAATTTTTATCCTATCAACAAAAGTTATCAGTCCCTGAAGAACGCATACAAACTCAAGGGAAAAAATATTTACATTGCAAAAGATCAGTGCCAAGAAGATAGGGAAAATACGAGAAAATTACTAATCCTCCAAAAACAAGCAAGAAGCAAAGGAAAAACCGCATTTATAAAAGGAGACAAACTAATTATTGAAAACGAAAAATATACTATAGATCAATTATTACAACCTGAGGGATACCAAGAATCGGTAGTTGAAGAAACTGATAGTGCGCCCTCGACACCCAATCCTACAAGACGGCAAGAACTTTTGCTAAATGAGTTCGGCCTTGAGAAGAAGGACAAGAAGTGAAGAAATTCAAATCATCAACACACGGTCTGAAGAGATTAAATGATCACTCAGAAAAAAATACAAACTAGATCAGCATATTCCAACACTGTATACAAAAAGAAGTAGAAAACATTGCTAAGAATAGAAAACAAGTTAAATATAAAAAAATACATATAATATATCATTTTTATTTAAATTTTATATATCGATATTCTTTATTAGTGTACCTAGGATTAGTCATAAAACTTATTATTAACTATATATAAACAATAATATAAAAAAATATATATGCTTTAATGAAATTGTATCTAAATAATATTAATGGATCCTTTTATTAGAGACTTCCAAACAAAATGTATTACTACGGAGGTATTAGATCACATCGGCGAGGTAAATGAGATATTACGTGTAAATTCACAATTTGAAAATTTCAAAATTGTGCATCTAAACATTAGAAGCATTCAAAAAAACTTTGAGGAGGCATTTCTAAGTCAATTTAAGGCAGATTTTGAAGTCATAGTTTTAAGTGAAACATGGAAAATAGATAATATTCAATTATATAAGTTAAGTGGTTATAACATCGTATATAGCGAAGGTAAATTAAATCAAAATGATGGCATTGTGCTGTTAATAAAAGAGGGCATACAATTTGAATGTAATATTGATCAAATAGGGCAAGTAAATATTATTAGAGCTAAATTAAATTTTCTAGAACATCTTATAGAGTTATTATGCATATACAAATCTCCTTCTCTAGATAAAAACAAGTTTCTTGAGGATCTGGAGCATTATCTGAAAACTAAACCTTTTTATTCCAATATAAATGTTATTGTGGGCGATATGAACATAGACCTTCTAACAAACAGTAATATTAGTAATGAATATCTAAATTTGATGTCTGAGTATAACTTTTTCTCAGTAATAAATGATATCACAAGAATTCGAGAGAGTCTAGGTAGCTGTATTGATCATATATTTTTATCAAACACTAATAGTGTCGATGAAAACATATTACCAATTATAGTCAAGAACAGTATAACTGACCATTTCCCAATAATACTACAAATTGTAATACAAAATAAAATAAAATCAAACAAAACTGAGAAAGAGTTCATTAGATTTATTGATTTTAAGGCTTTAAAAAATGAGTTAAATACAGTCTCCTGGCAGGAAGTGTATAACTGCGAAGATGTTGGTTCTGCAACAGACATATTCTTAGATACATTGGTAGAAAAAATAAATAAGTACACAAAAGAAATAAAGAAAGCAAGAAAAAAATAAGAGTCAAAAACCTTGGATAACCAAAGGGTTACTAAATTCTATAGACTATAAGAACAAATTATATTTAAATATGAAAAAAAATTCTGAAAATTTAATTTTAAAAGAAGAATATAAATCCTATAAAAATAATCTAAACAAAATAATAAAAAAGATCTAAAAGTAAATATTATACAACCTTAATAGAAAAAGAAAAAAATAATAGTAAAGTTTTGTGGAATACTGTTAATGAGATTCAAAATAAGACAGGTAATAAAAGAGATAATATAAGTCAAATACGAAATTCCAAAGGCGACATTACTGATGATATGAAAGAAATATGCGAAACTTTCAATGAAACGTATGCTAAGATGGGACTAAAGATGGCAAACTTGATTAAGAGGGATGTAAATTATAAAGAAAATATTAAAATAAATGAAAAATCAATGTTTCTATACTTCAACAAACTCTAACGAAGTTAGAGAGAATATTATGAATCTAAAAAACAAAAAATCAGTGGGTATTGACGGAATAAAAGCGGAAACACTAAAACAAATAGTAAACTATATAATTGAACCGTTAACATATATAATAAACAAATGTTTTCAGGTTGGAGAATTCCCTCTGCATTTAAAATTGCAATAGTGATACCCATTTATAAAAAAAGCGACAGAATGGATCCTACTAATTATCGTCCTATCTCTTTAATTACCAATTTTTCCAAGATTCTTGAAAAAAATAATAAAAATACGATTAAAGAATTTTGTAAAGAAATTTAATATTCTACATTGCAGTCAATACGGTTTTCAGGACGGAAAATCGACATCGGATGCAATTGAGTGTCTTACTAAAAAAATATACAATTCATTGGAAAAGGAAGGCCGTCTTTAGGTATATTTATAGATTTAGCAAAGGCATTCGACACTGTAAGTCATCCGCTGTTGATTGAAAGTCTTGAGAACGTAGGTATAAGAAACTTACCATTAAAATTAATAACAAGTTATCTCTCTGACAGAAAGCAATGCGTGAGCATCGGCAACATAAAAAGCCAACATAGAACTATAGAATGTGGCGTTCCACAGGGTACTATTCTAGGACCCTTATTATTTATCTTGTATATCAACAATCTCTTTCTTGTAGAAACTGTCGGTCAAATAATTAGTTTTGCTGACGACACAGTAATATACTACGATGATGATACTTGGAACAATTTAAAAAATTAAAACTGAAAACGATTTTACGAAAATTAAACAATGGCTTGACCATAAACTATTATCAATAAATTTTGAGAAAACGCTTTTCATTCCATTTACATCTTACAAACCTCAGCTGCCAAATTATAAAAAAACTAAATATAAGAATAAATGACGAGGAATTTAAAATCACCTACGCCAGTTCGGTAAAATATCTTGGAATATACATAGATCAGCATCTTCGCTGGGATATACATGTTGCTGAATTACTTAAAAAATTGCGTGGAATAATTCCACTATTCAGAATACTAAGAGAAATACTAAACATCAAACAACTACAAATAATGTACAAGGCCTTTGTAGAATCTCATTTACGATATGGTTTAATAGGTTGGGGTGGTTTACTAAATAACGTGGTCAATAAATTAGAGGTTTTCAAAAGAGAGTTTTAAAAATTATACATTATAAAGACTATACTTACCCATCTGAGCAGTTATATAAAATTGCTAACGTTTTAGATATTTGACAATTATTTTGTCTTATCCTTGCCATTAATCAACATAATGAAAACAAAAACTTTCTATTAGAAAAAAATATAAATATAAAACTAGGAATATAAATACTTTAAACATTCCCATGATGCGAAAAACTATTGGACAACGATGTTCTTTCTATCTTGCACCTAAAGTATATAATTTGTTGCCCCTAGAAGTTAAAATAACAAAGAATAAAAATAGCTTTAAACGCTTATGCACCATGTATATGCTTAAAAATGAAAGAACCATATTTCACGATCTAATTGATAGAAAAAACGACTAAAGATCCTATGTAAGTATTTCAAAATGTTTGTTCTGTATAATATTTTATATCTAATATGTTACTCGCCTTATTGTTACTTGCCTTATTTTATTTTATTTTATTAAAAAAAAAAAGTTATGTTGAAATTGGTTTAAAAAAAAGTAGATAAAATAAAACGTCTACTAACGACTTATTTTATCTTTTTAACTCAAAAAAAAAATTATTTCGTTTTATTATTTGCATTATATGTACATCTTAATATCTTATGTATCTTATTTTTGTGTTAGAAAATCTTGAAGTCAGTATAAAGGCAGCCACGTATAGCTCATAAAGTTGATACCTATAATGAAACTGCTGCTTCCAGGGTGAACTAACCTTTGTATTTTTGTATTTTTGTATGTTTGTATTTTTTGTATTTTTGAATTTTTGTATTTTTGTATTTTTGTATTTTTGTATTTCTGTACACGTACAAGTATCTCATTGATACTTCTGTGTTTCTCTTTTACTTTATTTGTTTGTACACAGGATTTTTTAATTATTTATTCTTTATTCTCTTACAAGTACCTACATATTGTAACAGATTACGTGTATAGATAAAATAAAGTATTATTATTATTATTTACGGTAAAAAATCGGTAGAGTCTAATAAACTTTAAGAAATCAAGTTAATCGTCTTCAATACGTTAATACTAGCTAAAAATCTAGGCAACAGCCTTTATGAATCCGTAAATTCAAAATATGTAGCTTTGTAATAATAAAGAAAAATGTAATTAACTGACATCAAAATGGACAGACTTTTTAGTCACGACGAGGCTTTGCGTGTTCTTCAGCAAGAAGAAAAAAGGACTTGAGTCCAAGAGGTAAGTGAGGGTAGCAAATTAGCAACAATAATGCTAATTTACGCGGTACGATAAGATAATTATTAATAAGATACGATAAACGATATAAATTTCATCTATAGAGCCAGTAAGGTGATCCAAACTCATGAATTTAGTTAAATGTAAAGGACGCGCAAATATGGCGATTAGCCAACGAGCTTTACATTAAACTAATATAACTCGATAAAAATCGATATTAAAGCCTATATAAGGAAATAATTACTTTATCAAGAACATAGGAATACCCTACATGCTCAAATTGGTAAAATGAAATTGTATTAATTATTAAATACTTTAAATTAATAATTTGACGATAATAAATTGCTGCGCTCACCTCCCTACTCGAAGAACACCCACAGACTCTTCTGTTCTGTTCTGCCCGTGCACTCGTCAAGTAATTGATTCGCGCATGAAGCAAAATCAGGACATTTCGATTTAAAACAGGATAGCAAGGTCGTAACCATAATTTGTTAAAATTATCGTTACAATATTTAATTATTTTAGTATCGTTGGATAGTATTATGATTTTTTAAATACTCTATCTTAGCATTTTCAAAATGGAAAATCATTAACTTATAACACAGATATTTTTTTTTTTGTTTTTATGTTAAATATCAAATGTGTACTTGCTAAGTCGTAAAATTATATATATATATATATATATATATATATATATATATATATATATATATATATATATATATATATATATATATATATATATATATATATATATATATATATATATATATATATATATATATATATATATATATATATATATATATATATATATATATATATAATATATATATATATATATATATATATATATATATATATATATATATATATATATATATATATATATATATATATTTAAACGGGTTGTATTACAACGGATTTGTGTTTAATTATTTTATTTTTAGTATGTTTGGCACTATTTGTTAATTTAGAAATAAATGTTTAATTATCGGATGATAATAATGCATTTGAATAATTATCTGTTAGAACAGTTCTACGCTGTAATCTCCTTAAAAAATATTTCAGTGAAACATTTTATTATTATTTTTTTTTTTTTCGGAATATCCGATGCCGGTCAGTCCTCCCGTGGCCTCCGACGCCTCACGGGAGTCACGCCGCCACATCAACTACAGCCACTCCCCACATCCTGCAGCGTTAGTAACAGTAGATACCAGAATCATGTGCCCTAAGCAGACGGAGAGAACCCAGAATGACCGTCTTCTGCATTTGGCCTGCCAGCCACTCGGCTGATTTTTGGCAGGCCGGTATGATCTTCAGTTCCGAGATCAGCGTAGGCTCTATCCCTCCGAGTACACCGATTATAAGGACGACCATGTTTACCGAGTAGCCTGGATACAGCACTTGGAGCTCGTACCGGAGATCGCGATATTTGGTCCGTTTCTCCTCCTCCTTCAAGGTGATGTTTTCTCCGCAGGTGCCGAGAACTCGATGACATACATCACCTTGAGTTGATAGTCGAGGAGGACTATGTCAGGCTTGTTGGCTTGGATTAGCCTAACAGTCGGGAACGAGTAGTTCCAGTAAATCCGGCATTTCTCGTTCTCGACAACGGACTCAATATCTTCGGGGACATAAGGCAACACTGGTGTCTGGTCTACCCCGTACGAGTGCCTTAGATGGTAGTATAGCACTCGTAACGCCGCGTTATGCCGGTGGATGTAGGCCGAAATCGCATATATGGGGCATGCAGATAGTAAGTGCATGAGCGATTCCGGCGCCTGATGGCAGATCCTGCAGTTGATATCAGGAACCTCTACACGCCACACGCGGCTACGGTAGACCAAGGTGTTGATAACACCATCCTGGCAGGCCATAATGAATCCCTCGGTCTCCGACTTCAGCCCTGCTGACCTTAGAAAGGCGAAGGTCAACCTAGTCGATAAACCCAGTGTATCTATGTTCTTATAGAAGACCCCATGCTGGGGTTTATCGACGTGCTGCCGAAACAGATTTTCCTGTTCGGCAGCTCTAATTCGGGCTTTCAGACGATTTGGCTGAAGTTCGGTGACTGACTCAACATCAGCACCTCGCCGGCCTCCTCGCCTGATGTCAAATGCAAGACCGAGTTCATCTGCGGCTCTTTTTGCTGCCTTAAACAATCCTGCTCCCACTCCTACAGTTTCGTGATGTTTCACAAAACGCAAGAGGGGGATCTGAGCTCCTGAGGATGTTACATGCCATACTCAGTACTACTCTGCCATGCGTACACTCCAGGCTCAAGAGTCCTCGCCCCCCCCCCGTTGACGTGGGAGGTACACACGAGGAACGGACGATCTAGGATGAATACTTCTGTGAATATTCATCATCTTGCGGGTATCTCTGTCTAATTGGCGCAGCTCATCTACCCTCCACTTTACTACTCCGAAGGAGTAGAGCAGGATCGGAAAGGCAAGCATATTAGTTGCAGACACCTTGTTCTTCCCCGAAAGTTCGGAAGACTAAATCATTCGGAGGCGGTGTCTGTACTTGCCGCGGAGAGTCCTTTATTTGTGTTACATCCTGGATGTGCCTTTGTTGCACACCCAGGTATGTATAGGTCTCTCCGGCATCCAGATGTCTTAGGGATGCTTCCGTCTGCGAGCTGCGCATCTTCAGGAAATTCCCCCGCATCGTCCTCTCTTGAGGTGGACGACTGCACTTATTATTATTATGTTATTATTTGTATTACTAACAATTGTATTATTATTGTTATCATCATTATTTTTACTCTTTCAATATTTTTATCAATAGTTTGCATCTAAAGTACATTTTTTAGAACTTTAAAAATTAGTATTTATCATTAACAATCATAGCACATCGTATATTTTGATTATAGGACACTTCGTTAAATAAATAGATACTTCAAAATCCTTATACCAATCGATTTTTTAAAGGATATTCATATCCATAGAGAAAAATAATATTTTTAAACTTTGCAAAAGAAGAAATCTTCGGACCTATTTTCTGGTACGCCCTCTAGGCGCACAAAAATTTCCTGCATATACAAGTGTCAACCTGGGTCATAATATATTGTACAAAAAATTTCAGAAAAATCTATTGAAACCCAGGATCTCTCCTGTTCGAGTGCCATATCCTTTCACTGAAATTCATTATACTCACAATTTTCATCATCCCACTTCTGACTGAAATACTATTAAATATTCTTAACAATGATATATTGAAACGTCAACTTATTTTCAACCAAATCGAACACCTCTGTAACTGCATATTCAAATCAAAGATACATAATGCACTAGTTGCTATTCATACAGATCGTATGCATTTAAACGTTCCGTATTTGCATTTTCCAATAACTGTCGCTTAGATTATTTGCGTGAAAATATTTAACAAAAAATTACAAACACATTAAAGAAAGCAGTAGAAGATACCTACGGTGTAGTACAGTAAAATTACCTTAAAATTAATTTCTTTGTTTTGTTTTCAAATATTGTAGGTCATTGACACGTACCTATTTATATATAAACAGGTTTAAAATCACAGTAAAGATGTTATTGAATAACTTAATTACAATGTTACCACCGAAGGTTATGCTAAAATTAATTTCCGGAAATGCCTTCAGCAAAATGTCGAAAATATATGTAGATAATTAGGACCTCTGTTGCAACTGGTCCATTTGAGAAGTTACTAAGTGTATTGTTTTTGGCACTGAAATTATCATAGGTCTGTTGATGAATGAGAACGGTATTAGAATATTGTGACTATTAATAAACTGCTAAATGAAGATAAATATATAAAAGTCTTATGTATAGAAACAGTATTCCAAACTAGGACGTAGATATTTTTTACTTATTTATTTATTTATTTAGAAATAAATCATCCAGCAGTACAAGTACCAATTACAAGATAGGGAAAAAAGTGGATAATAAATTGTACAAAAAAAAAGACATGAAAATTAAAATTAAATATAACACATGAAGTACGGAATATTAAGTAAAACAAAAAGAACAGTAAAAAAAATAAAGTTAGAAAGTATAATGTGGTGCTAAATAGTAAAAATTGTGTATATATAAAATCAAGTGCAAAAAAATGAAAATGTTTAGTTACAAATATTTACGATTTTAAAATTTATATTGTTTTTATATTTGTATAAAATGTATCAAATTTGTCCTGCAGATAGTTATAGGTAATACAAATAAAATGAAGAGGAGAATATTGTAAGAGATTTGTCCTAGCTGTGGCAAGACAGAAGATGTTGGCATGTCTAGACTAAATACGTGGTAGAGAAATAGTCAGTTTTTCTAATAGAGATGGATATATTATCAAATTATGTATTAATTTAAATAAAAATAACAATGCTTGTTTAATTCTACGCGTTTCAACGCTTTCTACAGCAAATCCTGTAAGAAGTATTTGTTGTAGAATCCCTACTTCAAGATAAACTCCATCTATTACATATGATATAAATTTAAAAAAACGCCTTAAAGTAATTTCTAGATACTCTATAGACTAAATAACCGGAATTTCAGATTAGAGATGCATATTCCAATTTTGACATCACTAAAGTGTTAAAAACCAGTAGAAATACGGAAATATCTGTAAAACCTTCATTATTTCTTATAACAAAACGGAAGTTTCTATATGATGACTGTACGATTTGCTCGATATGGTTTTTAAATGTTAATTTGTCATCGAATGATAAACTCTGGACGGGTCAGCGCAACATCCAATTTATATTCATAGAGGATGGAATGTTTTTTCTGTTATACGACATAACATTATATTTTTCTATATTAAGTGGGAGGTTATTTTCATCACACCATTTTCTAATTGTAAAAAGGTTATTTTGTAACTTTTCACAATCAGCTTCTGATTTTATGGAGGTAAAAATTTTTGCACCATCAGCATACAGTAAGATACCAACACCGAAGTCACTCCCCAAGTAACACCTCTAAGATACTTTTGATTTATTTAGGTTTTAAAAGTGCTTTAACATATTCAATAAAATGATAGTGGTTTTAAAATTACCTTAAGATAAACTAAAAGTTCTTAAAGACCACTGATTCTTATGCAAAGGATTTAATGCACTCTTTAAATTAAAATAAAAAACTGTTTGCTCCTAATGCCTTTTTAAAGAATTAAATAGCAAGTTGGTTTTAAAACAATCCATTTTGGAACAAATGGTTTTAATGTAGTTTTATGGAGTATCCTTGATGTAGTCATTAAAACCCATTAAGAAAACTATTTTATCTTAAGCCTATATGCTCAATGAAATTCAACATTAAATCCTAAAACATAGTTTTTACTTTTTAAAGAGTAAATTAAGAATATTTTAAAATTCAAAGGTTTTAATTTAGTCAGTTAAAAGAAATGCCTGTTGGATTTTTGATGACTTTATTAAAACTAATTCTACCCCCTCCATAATCGGAGAAAACACGCCATCTGCTCAATAAACTGATTGCTGATTTAGTGAACCAGTGCAGTCCGTGTACCTACTTTATGCATGAATGAAAACTAGAAGACATATTTAAAATGGAAAATATTAGTGACAAGTATTTTAAATTAAAACGAAGTCACTAAATCCGGCATTCACAAAACCGGCACAATTTTAAGGTTAGATCCCTTTAAATCAATAAGGCCACGAGTTTGAACATATTAAAGCAACTCAGTTTTAAAAGGAAGAGTAAATAAATGTCTGGGAGAGTAATTGTACTTAAAGTGGTAAATAAAACGCTATTTTAAGTCTTGTGAGATTTAAAATGTTCTATTAACTTGCAATCAGTTTTTATCTAGACCACGCCATTTTTTATATAAGATACAGACCCGCCATGATGAATATTTTCAATAGCCAAAGAAAAAAATATTATTGAAATATATGCGCTTTACATCCTCTTAAATAACTGAAGGACGGTGTGTCCAAACATGCAATTTAATAAAAAAAAAGCATTTGGATGTTTAGATGCAAAATAAAAATTGACGATATTTTTAAAAATTTTTTTAGATAATAAAAAAAACCATTATATTGGTGGCGCTCGAGTTATGTAGAAGTATTTTATTATATTTTGTCGGAAAAGTGCCATCCGTTGGTAATTTTTACCAGAATAGTTTGCATTTGAATATTATTTTTGATCAGCTTTATATGCGTTACGTTTAAAATATTACCACTCTGCCCCATTAGAGACTTGCCGTTGTTTTAACTAATTCACGCATAAAGTTGTCTGACTTTAAAACAAAATAAAATCCTTTTAGGATTAATTATAATGATTCTCAAGGCAATTTAATCTGCTGCAATTTTATTTTAAATGCAAAACGTTTTAATACATAAATTTAAGGTTGCCTTGAAGAACTCTTTAAGAATATGAAATTAAAACTAAATGGTTTTTAATATAGTTTTAAAATTTAGTCCTCAAGACCCTTTTAGGATGGGCCCTTTTTGGCTAGAAGCTGCTTTATGGTGATCCTAAGCTTGTCTTGAAGATCATTTGGTTTTATTCGAAGTTTTATTGTATAATTTTAAAGCGACCTTGGAGATCTTAATAAGAGCATTAGTGTTACTTGGGTCACTATATCGTTAATGAAAAAAACGAACAGTAAGGGGACCAGAATGAAGCCCTGAGGCACCCCCGAGATAGCATGAATTTCGTCAAACTTGAAACCACAGTATTCTACGTATTGCGTTCCATTACTTAAGTAACTTTTAGAAAATGTTAGTAACAAAGGAGAGAGACCTGAAATTCGAAGTTTACTAAGTACGATTCCGTGGTAAAATCTCTCGAAATCTTTTGAAAGATCAGTGTTAATCACGTCGGCTTGTATGTTGACATATCAGATTTCCGCAATGAATTTCGTTACATGAAACAAATTGGTTATCATGGATTTACCATATACAAAACCATGCTGTTATATAGTAATCTGCCCCTCAATGTGAGCATATAGTGTCTCATATAAGGCAAATTCGAAAGGTGTAACAAAGTTGCAGATTATTGAAATGGGTTGGTATTTTTCAATGTTACCCCTCTGACCTTTTTTGTAAATCGGACAATAACACTTGCTGTGGGTAAATGAAACGTTAACTCTGTATGAACTCAAGGTTTTTGAGACTGAATTATCAACGTTTGTGTGCAAGGAAAGATTATGGTGATAATCTTTCCTTGCACACAAATGTTTCTAATTTAGTCTCAAAAAACCAAATTCCAAACCCTTGATGTATAGTGATACATCAGAGGATTTGGTGTTTCCCAGAGATGGCCTTACCCTATATATTATTTTTTTCATAGAAATTAGTAAATAAAATGCTATACAGTGTGGAAATTAAGTAACGCATAAATTCAGTAATTCCGTTGATATTAATTTTTTGGAAAAAATCTCGAAGGGGTATAGCGATTTTAACTTCAGCAAATATTTTCAGTCTATTTTCAGTTTCTTATGTCATTTATTTTTTAAGTTATGACGTCATCGACTTTTTTTTAAATGACAACCTATATTTTTTATTATTGATTTTGGTAGTAGTCTCTATTCCGGTTCCGACCGTATAAAATTTTCAATATGTTATTATTTGAAAAAAATCGAGAAAAACAGTCTTAAAGTTCAAATAATAAAAATTTATTAAATTGGGAAAATTTATCTAGTTGCCTAAGTTTGACGGAAAGTTATCGACGGCACATTCGTTTTTATTTTGAAATTATACAAATAGTTGAAAAATCGAACCAGAAATTTATTATCTGCAAACATTGGTATAAAAAGAAACTAAATTGATTAACCAGAAAAAAAACTCTAACAATATCATCAAACACAAAAATAAGCACAGAAATAACAGTCGTTAAATTAAATTTACACTAAATGTTCAAATTGACGACCCTGTACCATTTGACAATAACCAAGACCATTATAAAATTCATTTTTCACATTCTGAATAGTTTGAGGTGATATTAACCTAATCTCATGTTGAATTCTTTGCCTGAGATCGTCTAAATTATTGGGTCGATTGTTGTACACTTTACTTTTTAAGTACCCCCATAAAAAGAAGTCTAATGGCGTTAGATCAGGAGACCTAGGCGGCCATTCTATCTGACCTCTTCTCCCTATCCATCTTACTCGGAGAACTTGGTCCAAGTAGCGTCGCACAATAATTTCGTAATGAGGCGGAGCGCCATCTTGTTGTAACCAAATTGTATTATTTGGTAGGTCAGTGTTATTTGCATTGGGGAATAATGCGGCTAATGCAGGCATCAATTCCAACTGTAAAAATTGCAGGTATCTATCTCCAGTCAAATTGTTTTCAAAAAAGAATGGACCTATAATTCTGTCACCAATAATTCCTGCCCAAACATTAACTTTCTGAGAATATTGGGTATGACTTTCCTGCATCCAATGGGAATTGTCCCTAGCCCAATATCTACAATTCTCTCTATTGACGTGGCCATTTAAACAAAATGTTGCCTCATGCGAAAATAAAACACGCTGGGAAAACATTGGATCGCGGTTGCAAATTTCCATCATTTGTTCATAAAACTCTTGCCTACGATCAAAGTCATCTTCTGTCAACTCATGAACCAAGTGCACCTTATATGGGTGGAATTTTTGAACTTTCAAAAGTTTTAGAACTGTAGTGTGGTTCAAAGCAATGCTTCTACTAGTTGAATGTGGACTGTTTTCAATTTCTAGTAGCACATCAAGTTGTGCATCTTCATTTAATGTCGCCGGACGTCCAGTTTTTGGAAGATTCTTTACAACGCCCATGTTCCCGAAATTTTTTTCAATCCTACTAATAATTGTTGATTGATTTATGGGCTGATCCGGGTATTTTTCTCTAAAAAGATGACACACTTCTTGATCTCTATCGCCATAACCAATCATTATTAACACTTCAATTCTCTGTTTGTCGCTCAATTGTACCATTTTTATTAACAAAGTTTTTCTAATTTAGAAAAAGCAAAATAATAACACTTATTCTATTGTGACATTTACAAATTGTGTAATTCTGACAGCCGTAACTAATGTGATACACCGGCAACTAGATAAATTTACCCAATTTAATGAATTTTTATTATTTGAACTTTAAGACTGTTTTTCTCGATTTTTTCAAATAATAGCATATTGAAAATTTTATACGGTCGGAACCGGAATAAAATCTACTACCAAAATCAATAATAAAAAATACAGGTTGTCATTAAAAAAAAGTCGATGACGTCATAACTTAAAAAAAATAAATGACATAAGAAACTGAAATTAGACTGAAAATATTTGCCGAAGTTAAAATCGCTATACCCCTTCGAGATTTTTTCCAAAAAATTAATATCAATGGAATTACTGAATTTATGCGTTACTTAATTTCTACACTGTATAAACAAACAAAGCACTATATTATAAGTACCTATGCATGTAGATATTCTGAGGGCTGATAAAAGTTAACACTTGCAAAGAGTATAAATTTAGTGATTTAGTGAATTATCTGAAATAATCAGCTTGCCATTGAGGCACATTGAACCGTCTGTGAGAAAGCCATAATTTTAATATTTTCGAAAAAATCACTACACACCCAAGTAACAATTTAAATACCTTTTAGATTTATTTATGCTTTATAAGTGCTTTATTGTGGCTGGCTCATAAACTAGTGATTAGTGCCAGATTTATTATATGCCAAGTGCAATTAAAGATAGTTTTGTCTTAAGGAAATCTTTAAAAAAGTTTTCAAGAAGTTATATCAAAACTAAATTATTTTTTAGTCTTTATTCGCATTTTTCAAGCCTTCAATAAAACTTTATAGCTGTTAAGTTCAAGTTAAAAATATTAAGTGTTATAGAGATTATAACGTATTGTGGTTTTATAATTGCTTTATGAAATTATCTTAGGGTATTTGCTAATGCCCGTTTATAAATCTAAAATGCTTTGAGATCTTAAGTTTCAGGTCAAACCTTCATAAAACTAACTACTTATTAGAGCTTTAATGAAGCAGACAAAAATCTGTAATAAATCAATCTTAAGCATAAAAGAATTTGATTCTCTTTTTCCAGATGTTCCAAAATATCACTCTAGTTGGATCGTTGTAAGATTGCAACAATCGTCTTAAAGAATCAAAGCCACTAATAATGTTATTGGGTTCAATTGTCAACGGTACATAAACAATATGATATGATTTTCAATATTCCACGCAGGTACGTTCGCTCTTTTGCAACTCGAACTGGCAACAAGGATCCAACATTTTCTTTTTCACGAATAAAATAATTCCCCACTTTTAATATAAACTGATGTTCATCTGGAGTCGAGACTCGAGTTAAATGTTTCACTTTCGATTGATTCCTGATTGTTTCAATATGATTATTTTCAAATAAACAATTTCACGGGTAGCACACGTGTTACCACTTCGGCTATTCTAAGTTAAGGAAAAAGTAAAATGACGATTTTATTTATGTTTCTTGGCAAAAATATATTATTTTCTTAGAACTTTTAGGTGTTATCCAGTTTACGTGAATAGATTTTCTATATCAGGGATGCAAAATTTTACCTGCTCAAAATCTTTTTTGTTAAAAATAGATAATTTTAATAATGTCGTTACATATGGTTCTAATTTGTAAAGATTTAGGAATAACAGAAAACACAAAAGAATGGTTGAATGAATATCAAAATCAAAACACAAATATAAGCATTTACTGTTTAAGATTCACTGTTTATCAATCTTGCGCTAAAATCATCCAATAATGTAGTTGTAAATAAGTCGCTTATTGTGTATACCTATGCAGAACTGGTCTGCTGCCAGTTGAAGCGAATAGAATTATTTATGATTTTGATTTTTTCAAGAAAGTTGCAATATTACACCAGTCCGCCTATAGTAAAACTAACGCACTGGATAAAAACGAGGGAGGACCGCGCGCGAGTATGTACCATCACAAAAAAACTTAATTTTTAAGTTATGTTATCCGGGCACCGTAAAACCAATAGATTTTAAAGCTGCTGTGTTATGTGCTCTATATGCCTCCAAGTTTCAAGCAATATAATAAGGCCAATGAGGCTTAAAATATACTTCTACAAGAGCAAATCGACATACTTAAAGAGCAATTGGTAATTTAATAGACATTTTAAGACAAAAAACATTTGAAGTAGATATGTTCAAAACTAGTAGAGTTTATACGGACTACCGCCTTTATTTCTCGTGGCAAGAGATGTACATTCAGCCATATTATGAATGTTCCAGATTGAGCAAAAAAATGTTATTTATATCTAATAGAAATATTTCATAAAAACAATTTAGTAACACCGAACCATATTATGGGCGGATGCTACCAATTTATTTATTTTTAAGTCACCGAAAAAAAATTACTCCTACATTTTTGAAAATTTGTGTTTTTAAGGAGAGCATGAATTTTTCGTAGCTATCTAATTCACATTTTGCAGTAAACTTAGCGTCGTTGAAAATTTTAGCCTAACAGGAGGAGTCCAAGTATTTCATTATAAGTAGTCCATCTATAAGCTGAATCGTTCTTAGTTTTCGTCATATTGTTTATTTTATAACTATGCATGAGGCCTTATACAATATCGTGCGTGGATCAAGTGAGCGTAGCACTATATTTATTTACATTTATGTTTACTTCATTATATACAAAACGTCCGCTCAAAGCATTTGTGTGTGCCTTTTAAGTTTTAATATGGCACTTATCCTAAACCAAGTATGGTTTTATAATATTCTTCAGATACTCAATTCATTAAAACTTGAAAGTTTTAAGAGTAGTTTTAAACAGAGGCATGTATGCCCTTCTTTAGGTGGGCACCTGTACTCTTATAAGGGTTTTAAATTAGATTTATGGAGTATTTACGTTTATAAGTAGTAGAAAAATTAATTCCACACTTTTTCATGATAAAATTTCTTGAAAATAAAGATATTTTAATCGTACACCAAATTTTAATATCAATTATTTTCCTCCTTATCGACGAAAATATATCTGGGGCTTTGTGTACGCAAACTTACCAGAATTGTTTTGGTAAATTTGTAATAAACCAGTTTGGTGGGCAATATAAAATATTAAACACTATTAGACTCGATATCATACAAAATCTGCATTTAATGCGATAAAAAGTAAGAGATCTAGAGATTAAATATGCGGGAGAGAGTTGTACTCAACAGCTTCGTTGCCACTAAGGCCGCCAGTTCGATACAATGCGCAAAAGAATGTCGAATTCAGAAGTAGCGCAGAACAACTGTCTCTATCATTTACCAGTTTTCTATTATTCCATCACTTTCTACATTAAACGCAGGTTTTGCATAGAATCGATTCCAATATGTATAAATATGTATGTGCTAAAAAATATTTACACACAACTTACAACTGAAGTGTGAAATTATTAACTTCATTCCTAGTGAACAATTAGTACTTTCTCAGTAAAATTTATTGATGAAATATTTCATTTATAAAACGGCTTGGCTATAATATAATAATATCAGATGTTTTTATTTATAAAATATCTTAATACTGCACCTTCTGGTTGAGACACAAAGCTTAATAACATTGTTAGCTAAATTTCACTTTATAGGCCTTTCTGAAAGAAAAGATCCATAAGCGAGAGGGCGCGTTGTGAATTTAGTAAATAATCAATAATGAATGCATTACGAAGGTAGAAGCTCGAGAGTACAGCATTATTCATCATACCTGTATAATGAAGGGGGATGCAAGTATTTGAAATTTTAACAACCTTCCTATAATTGTGATTAGTTATGTATAAATGTGAGCTAAATATTTAAGAATTGGCCATATTTCCTTTCCACTGTTATGAAAAATTATTGATATTTGATATAGAAAATTGCACATGGTTTCTTTGAGAGTAATTTTCATATAGAATGAGTCTGTGAAACAGCATCATTCACTTATTTCGAGAACGGATGAAGCAAAAATTTGAAATTTTGGGAATTGAAATTATTGTTGAAATACTATGAAACGTTTTAATTTTTTTTAATTTTTCGTATCAAATGTGATGTCACGAGTTCTTCATTTTTTTTAATAGTAATCAAAAACTGATGTCCTTAATACAGTGATATACTCATATATATACAAATTTTTTTTGTTTCGCCAGAATTTTAAGTCATTTAGTAAAAATACACGTTTTCATTTGCCCAAATATTTTATTGTTTGAAGTTGTTATTATTCTAGAGGATCCCACACTTGACCTTTTCGGTAACGCGCGTACGTGAGTCCAACTTCGATATCTCGTTTTCTATCATAGCTAAGTAAACTAGACCAAAAGTCTATAACCGGAAATTGTTTTCGATTATACAGGGTGAGCCAAGACGATTCTACAGGGTCAAGTAACATTTTTTTTTAAATGAAATGTCATGTATATCAGAACATTTTTTGAAACCTCTTTGTGGCCTCCTTCCACTCCTGTATTATTATTGATATTCTCCCAACCATTTGGATGTAATGATTTTTTTTGTTGAAATTATACTATTTACACGTGTATATTAAAAATATCACTACAATCACAACTATCGATTTTAAGAAAAAGAAATGTTAGTACTAGTTGTAAGATATCTGTATAATGGCACTCAGCCATTTTCACATCCTAAAAGTATACAGGATGGCCAAAAAGGATTTATAAATTTACAACTCTTTGAACTAAATTGTGCTCAATTTTTTCAATATGTTGGACGACGTGATTTAGGGTTAAAAAACGAACATTTTTTTGTACATACACTCCTATGGCTATTTGTCACCATTTTTAATTTATTGAACAATAACTACAAAATTCAGCAATAAAAATTAAAAATGAGTTTTTTTTTTCAAATAATTCAAGAGAAGCTATTATAATAAGTGTGTTACATGATGCCCATAAAAACATCATACCAACAACAAACCAAAATTTGAAAGAAAGGATAATAAATGTTTTTAGAAGTATCACTCCGGCAATTTTATGAACAATAGAAACCTCATTCCAAGACGTATAGAAATGTGTGTTAATCAAACTGGGCAACATGTGGAGCCCCTTTTATAACATCTTCTCTTGATTTACGAAAAAATATATTTTTACTTTTTATTGCTGAATTTTGCAGTTATTGTTCAATAAATCGAAAATGGTTACAAATAGCCATAGAGATGTACGTACAAACATTGTTTGTTTTTCAATTCTTCATTGCATCGTCCAAAAACATACAGGATATACAGAAAATTCAGTTCAAATGGTTGTAAATTTATAAATTATTTTTGACTACCCTGTATATTTTTAGGAAGTGAAAATGGCTGGCACACAGATGTCTCATAACTGGTACTAACATATTTTTTCTTAATATCGATAATTGTGGCTGTAGTGGTTTTTTTAATATACACGTGTAAATGGCATAATTTCAACAACAAAAAAAATCATTACATCCAAGTGGTTATGAGAGTGTGTCAATAATAATACAGGAGTGGAAGGAAGCCACAAAGAAGTTTCAAAAAATGTTCTGATATACATGGCATTCCATTTAAAAAAATGTTAGTTTACTCTGTAGAATCGTTTTTGCTCACCATGTATATTCGAAAATAATTTCCGGTTTTAGACTTTTTTATCTACTTTATTTATGTTTTTAAATTAAGTTTCTAGCTATCATAGAACTCGACATATCGAAGTCGGACACACTATTGCCCAACTCTGTATATCATTGTAAAGGACATTTCTTCTAGTTTTCATAAATGCTGTTTCACTTTTAATATACTACTATGCTTCTACACAGTGTTATATTTCGTAGCTCTGTTCAAATAAAAAATATATTAACTTTAAAAAGACTTTTAACTATGTGCTCCATCTGCCTCAAGGGCAATACATCACGTGATAGCATCTCTATTTAACTATAAAATGCATCTAAACTCATTCTGCATTTCGATGCATTTCTATGTGAAAATGGAATATTTCTTAACACAGGTAGGATAACAGATTTCTACCAAGTAACATAATTGTTCATAATTTATATTTTAAAATGTATATACATATTCAAATATGTTTTTAATGGCACAAATTCACTGCTCTTCGTTCTTTTTATCATTCCTGTGGCCATGCGGTGTCTAGTACATAATATATTTTGTCAATACAATAGTAATATAATAAAAATATTTTTCACCACCAATAAGGATGTTAGTCGCTACATAATGTGTTTTTAACGAAAGTAATCAGAATCACTAATAACCACAAATAGAGCAACCTCATATGGGATGTAGACCCACCCGTTTCTGTTATTTTTGTATATTATCTGCACCTTTTTGCGGTTAAACAATTATAAAAGATGTTGAAATATTTTAAAATTGTTAGTTTTGCAAATACCGTCATTCTCGCAAAAAATACAACGATATGAGCTCTATAAATATTAATAAGCGCGAATTAACTCTTCATCTAATAGAACACGGAAAACATATATCCACAGTGGAGTGTTATATCGAAGAAAACTTTTCAACTTTTTCTGAAGCAAATTACACATGTGTGATTGTGAAGCTTCAGAAGACTTTTATGCCTCGTTTTAAGCAGCGTTGGAACAGAGCAGGAAAGTCTTACGGATGCATTTTTGAAATGATACACTGAATGAGTTGATGAAGATTTCCATATACAGTAATATGAAGAGGAGGGGCCTACTACATCATCGGGAGCAAAAAGAGGAAGACTATGTAAGGATTATGAAGCATCATCCAGGCGAAGCAAACACAGGAGGGCAACAAAGGCAGAAAATGAGTCACAAATACTAACATTGACACCATCCTCCGTAATCAAAAATGAAATAAGATATTCTATAAAACACATCTTTTACATTACTATGATAGACGGTACAGTGGTTCAAGTCTTAACAAATACAACACAAAGTGCTACATGTACTGTATGCTTAGCTAAAGCAACTTTACCTGTACGTCTGAAATAACAGGAGTTGATGAAGAATTGATTAAACAATTTTATATTTGGTAACTATACACGTATTACAGCTGAGCTTTGTGTGAGAAAATATAATTGGTACTACATGTCCGCTTCAGTTCACAAAGTTTTAATACACGGAGAAAACATAATTAGACACAATGCTGCTATTTTACTCCTTGGACAATTATCGGAAGATGCTCAAGAATGTAGAAACAAAGATTACAAAAAATGAGGCTCCATCATTCTAGAAAGTGTTCCAGGTCACCAACTAACTAAGATGTTTTTCACAGTTTATTGTGTACATCCGATCCATTCATAACAAGAATTAGACACCAATCTTCACAGAATTACATGAAACTCGATGCGGAAGTGTTGAATTTACTGGGCACATCAAATTAATATTTCTCCTTCTCTGTAATATAATAATGTAGTTTACTATATTATACCACAGTAAACTTTAACTTATATTTTAAAGACAGGGTACTCAATATATCACAAATTATATATTATCTATATAAGTTCACTCATTTATGCTATACATGTATTACTACTTACTTTTCAATAAACATCTTATCAACTTTTTCGTCTTAATTGTTAAAGCCTTCATAATATCAAATATATGTTGTAAAACAGATAATCAGGGACTTAAAGCTTGAACTTAATTCACAGTAAATTGTGGAAAATTAGATTTTCGGTCCGACATATTAAATTCTCCATGATGAATCTTATACTTCTGATGTTATATTCGGATTCAGCGACCCATAAACCCTTATGTATCACATTTCATAATATTTGACAGAAAAATAAAATTTAGGACACAAAATGTTAAATATAATTTTTTATATATTTTTTTAAATAAACAATTTATAATATTTTTATAAATTTTCTTTGATCACATTACACTTTAACCTTTTCCTGATATGCTTACCAAATTTTATGTAAATTGGTCAAACAATAACAAAGTTACAGATTCTGGCAGAAACAGGTCCGTTTTGCACCACGTGCGTCGTATTAGCATACGACATGGTCACGTCACAACTAATATTCGTTCTGCATTCATGGCTTTTAAATTTGAGCGGTACGTATCTGTTGTAAATTTATCTTACGTTTCAATAATTTTTTGTAGTTTATGGGCAAATGGAAATGACGACACCATTGTTAAGAGCATTTTATGCAACAACCAAACCGAACACCCCCATGCAGCCTTCCATGTTGTTAAGGAAACTGAACTGGGGTCACCGGAGAAATTGCTAAGCTCCTTATAATTGTACATGGGAGCAGTGGCGGTTCGTGGGTCAAGAGATAGGGAGGTCAATTAGAAAAGTTTACTATATTACCTATCTTTTAAAGTGATTTAAATTCCAAGTCGATCCTCCGGTCTTTTTGAGATGCAAAGTGGTCAATTACTTTTTCATTAAAGTTTTTTATCTTCTTTATTAATGCCCTTTCTACGGTAAGCATAGCTAAAGAAGATAACCTTTCCTGACCCATGGTATTTCTTAAAAATGTCTTTATTCTTTTTTAAGGTGGAAAAACAAGGTTCACTTTCGACGGTAGTCATAGGGAGAGTACATAAGATTTTTAATAGTTTGACACTTTCAGAAAAAGTATTGCACAAATTGTTGTTAATAAAAAGCTGTAACAAAGAAACTGCACCTTCACTATTGGAAAAATCTTCTCGGCTATATAATACTTCTAATTCAGTTTTAAGTCTCAAATGATTTATGACTGGATACTCCGTTTTAACTAATTTAAACATATCTTGAGAAAAGCTTTTTTTATAATCTTTAAATCGATCTGCGTGAAATAACTGAGACACTGCTAAATGATTACTGAAGCCAAACCTGTTTTTGATCTTAGATGTAATTATATCACAAACTTAATGAAATTCTCCTTTTTGATTCTTCCGTTTTACATCTCTGGGCAGACTGCATGGATGTCTCCTCCAAATAGTTATTCAAAATTTTATTTCTGATGTCTTCAATTTTACTATTAAAAACGCCAATACACTTATTTACTGTTATGACATCGATATTACATTTTTGCAATTCATTGAACAATATATCACAATGAGGCATAACTAAATGAAAAAAATTTAACCAGTAAAGAAAATGTTCATTTTGTAAATAGTTTTTTAAACCAATAGCTTGGTTTAGAGTGTTGTTTTCTGATTCATTATCAATGATTTTTCCAAACAATCTAATAATTCTGTTCGATAGGTATAAACAGTCTCTATGCACTTTGTAAAAAAATTCCATCGTGTTGGAGCCGCTTTAGGTAATCTCACCTTAACAACATTATCTAACACGGCTGTTCTTTTTGGCGATTTTCCAAAGAATGAAGAAAAGCTATGTAAATTAGCAAAAAAAAAATTTATGCTTTATCGTCATATTAGGTTTTGGACGGCCACCACCTTCGAATTTCACTCGGTCTTCATAACCCAACTTATGTCCATCTTTCAGTTTTAATATATTTTGTACAACACTCATATTTAATAGTAAACACCAAAAACACTGTTTTACTTAATTTCACGACAAGTAGAGATTTACTAATAAAATGTTCACAAATAAAACCATTAAAAACAACGCGACAGAATTTACTGACCAACGCGTACCTAGTCAGCATTAAGACTGCTCTATTGAACTTCGTGCGTTACCGTTTCCGTAAAATGTGTCAGGACCATTGTCCCCGCCAGTGTTTTCAGTATCTTTTGCTTTTTGACGCGCATAAGTCTATTTCACTTTAATTTGTTGTAAGTTCGGTCCGTAGCTAGCTTTGAGGACAAGTTCTGGATTGCCTCAAGATTTTTAAATTCTATAAATGAATAATGTAATGAATATGAATGTAGAGGCTCGGTGCTCGGAGGGGATACGAAATCCTGCGATCTAGATATTTGAATAGTATTGTGCATAGAATGAACTCGAAACTTTAAAATATTTTTTAAGAATAATAAAAATGTATACATTATACATTTTTAAACTTCAGAAAAATGAATAACTCTATTTTTTATTTGTATGTGGGAGGTCATTGACCAAATGACCCTATAGAAGAACCACCAGTGCATGGGAGAGTGCCGGACACCCGCATTTGCAATTCTCTTACTTGATATATAAATAAACACATCACATGAATTTTTATGGGGTGTATAACTGGAAAGATGCTGAATAATCTACAAAAGGTTTCATCAAAATCGGTTGGGCCGCTTACCATCTATTATTTAAAGATTTCTAAAAAGATACTATTTCATAAACTTATTTTGTCCTCAAATCAGATGTCCATACTGTATTTTTACGAGATATTTAATATGCGATTTAAATGTATTGAGCCCTCACTTTAAACGCCTACGAAAAAAAACTAGACGACCGAATTAGACAATTTCTTCACATATCAGTACATATACTGTTTACTATAGTGTGCCAAAATTTTATGAAAATAGGTTTTACAATTTTTAAAATATTGAGTGATAATGTAATAGATGTACCGAATTTCGGTATAACGGTATTTGGGAATTAATTTCTCTAAAACTAATTGACAAAACTACTTGAAATTTATGAGTTATAAAATGGACCTTTCTGTAGACTATTCTGTGGACTTGTCCTTTGCAAAAAGAAACGCCTTTTAGTTGTTCAGTTATTAGAAAAAATGTTGCTAATTGATATTTTCATTATTATTAATAATATAATTAAAATATTTTCACAGAAAATAACAGTTCCACAACAAATAGCGATCTATGAATAAATTATAGTTTAATTAAAAATTAACGAAATACCACAAGAAAAACATAATCGGGATAGAAGAAACTTGACAGTGTTAGCTTATTTATTTATGTTTTCAAATATCTTGTACTTTCCGTTGAGTTTTTTATACATTGGTTCTCCAGACACTGAAACCTACTTGTTGTAAAAAATGTTTACTTATAAATTGCTTCATTTAAGATATACAGTGATGCCACAAAATATTTTTTAAATTTTTCTGTTTTTATTTTTTTTTTAAATTTTTTACAGTGTGAAAATAAACATAAGATTTTATCTACACTCCAAATTTCGTTCGAATATCTTAATAATTCATGAAATTATATGTAATTAAACATTAATGTATCCAGAGATTGCATAAAAAAGGGTACATTTTTAGATATAATGCGAATCTTGGTAAGTAAGGATAAAATGTTAAATCTATTATGGAATATTAACATATGTACATATGTCTAAACAATAAAATCTAATTCTTCCAAAATTTTTAGACCGTTAGTTTTTTTTGTAATTCGCACTCAAAGTGAAGGCTTAATACATCTGAATCGCATAATAGACGTTATTCTAGAAAAATCTCTTAAAATTCATCACTGTTTATTTTATTTGGAAATATAAAACAGTTGCATAAAATAAAATTAAATGAAAATGATAACAATGCCTGTGTTATTATATTTAGACATCAGATTGTTTCCAATTGACACAATGCTGATTAGTTTGCTTCTTGTGGTAGGTTTGATGCCAAATACAATGAACTTCGTTTTCGAGGCGGGTATCAGGCACAACATTTTGACAATCCAAGATTGTACATGAGATACTGCATTGCTGACTACTTCCTTATTTGAAAAGAAGAATTACAGTGACTTCTTTGTTTTTCTTTAATTTTACATAACTTCAGCTATCTAAATACCCATTCAATATCCTATTCCGAACTTTTTTATGACAAGACTATAACTAATCAAAATATATTTTAATTTGTTTTCTTTTCAATATGCTCTTTATGATTACAGCATGTCCTAATAGGTTGATAAAATTCTAAAGCTTAATGGACCAGTACTACGATTTTTATTTAGTTATGTTATGAGAAAAGTAGAGCCTATATAAATAATATGAATAAGTGAAACAAATTTATTTGAGATTTGTTGAAAATTAACAAATTCTCGTTTTTAACATCTCATTTAAAACACCCACCATCTGCAGCATATGTGGGTATTTACTTACTTATTTTGTGTTGGTCTTCAGCGTCAAAGTTTTAATTTTTCTATTTTGACGTTAAGAATCTTACTTTTCAAAATATAAAGTTATTTAGATGAGTAAAAAATTATAACTTAAATTTAAACAAAGACAGTAAAGTAACAATAATAACAAAGTAATTCGTACTTTTAAGAAATAACGTTTAATAATAGTAATACATTTCAATAGCTAATTTTTATAATAATTGTTTAAAATGACCTTTATTAATTAGGTATATTGTGGACCTTCGTAAAAGTAAGATAATAGACCTTATAAGCGACTATATTTGATCGACTTTTTATCTGATTGGAAGCAGTCATTATATTATTCAATGGATCAGTTCTAGTTTAAAATTTTCCTGAATTTAGCCTAAAGTAGAATGGTTCTGGTAACGTTAATGGCCATTTGATGAAAATGTATTTTATATTTATTTATTTATTTTTATATATAAAGCCTTTTTTGGAAAGTAAAATTTTTTTGAACTATTAAAGTTACGGTAAATTATATATTAATATGCACTTAATTATCGTATGAATATTTAAACTAACTAAAAACTTACAGTTAAATTGTATTTTTCTTTCATGACCAGCAATATATCAAACAAACGAAAGCTGGTACAAAACATAGGTCGCAGTAAATACAAAATTAAACCACAAAATATTTGTGATTAAACACATAAACGGTCTTTACTTTATCAACGATATACAACAAATGATAGTAGATTATCTGTTGTTTGTTTTTTTTTTTATATTTTTAATTATAGTTCTTGTTGTTATTGTTGTTGTTTTTATCTTCTAATACGTGTGCGCTTCTTTTGTTTTTTAAATATGTCAAAAAATAATTATTATATTGAGAACTACATTATGTTTATAATATTATGGTAGGTTAAATTTAAATTATCAATATCTGTTCTTTAATTAACTGAATTTTTCATTTTTATGGCCAGCATTTCATTAAAAAAAATCGTTTTTTTAAATTGTTTTGTTGATCAATTATTTCCACATTTTCAAAATCAAAGTTATGTCCCTCTTTGGCATGAATAACCTAAGCTGTTTCATTAATTACATTTTTTTGTAAATTATTTGGAGTTACGTCATTTTCATGTTCATATATTCTTTTCTTTAAATATTTTTTTGCTACACGGAATGCTATAAATAACGTTAGACATAAATAAGTTCTATTGGCGTTTGTGATTTATTTTTTTGTGAAAAACCTTCTTTTTTATTGTGTTTTAATTTTTAAATGCAATTGATGTATTATTATATGGAATTTTGTAAAATTTTCTTATTTCACCACGTTTGTTATTATTAATGTTATTGTTCGTATATTATTTAGAATTTTGTTTATAAGATGTATCGGATAATTAATTTTTGTAAGCTATGTTTTTACACTATTAATATAATTTTTTAAAAAACAGTATTAATGTTTTGTCTCTTTTGGAGTCCTGATGATGATAATAGGAATATAGCGAAACGTCGACTAAATTAAAAAAATTTTTTTTCTATTTTGATTGACCTATTTCCAAATAAGTTGTAATATCAATGAATTTAGAACAATAGTGTGCTAAAATGTCCTTCAATTTTCCTCCTTGCTTACTTGATATTTATGAGTAATTTATTATAAAATAGTCTCTTTCCAGGTAAAATTCGAACCAGAACGAAATAAACAAATTATTGTAATAGGTTTGTACGTTGTACACTTTATATCCCTCCAATGTACGTGAGAAACACAAGAAGGACAGAGAGGTTTTAAGACAGATGGGACGAAGATATGGCGGTGAGGAGATAAAGAGAAAGGATGACGGCGCCGGCGGTGTGCGGCATTGTGTAGCAGATTTAGAAAAATTGTGGAAAATATTGTTGGAAATTGTGGAGGAGAATTTTGGGATCTGTAGTGGACGATTCCGAACCTTTTTGTGTGTATTCCAGTGCACTGATGAATTTACCGTTCAATAAATTTTGGAGATCATGTAAAGATCAAGCTTTTGAAAAATGCTCGAGGTATGATTAATAACACTGGCGGGCATATATATATATATATATATATATATATATATATATATATATATATATATATATATATATATATATATATATATATATATATATATATATATATATATATATATATATATATATATATATATATATATATATATACATATATATATACCGGGTGTCCCAGCCTCGCGTCGGCCAAATGTCCTGGCTCTCTTATAAGAGATATCGAAAAATTTCAAAAACGGGGTGATAGAGGGCGCAAACGTGCATAGTTTAAAAATATTTTTAAATATACAGGGTGATCCATTTAGGCGCGACGACATAAACTTATGTTTTTTTAAATGGAACACTAGGTATATTAATACATATTTGAATTCTCCTTTTAAAGAAGACTCAAACGATATGGGTCTGCGATGGGTCGGTACCATGATATGGGTGAGTTTGTACCAGAAACATGCCATCTTTGTGAGCTCACTGTGACGTAATGGAAGAACATTTTGAGATCTAGATTATGTCAAAAATTGTCAAACACCCTGTAGTTTACGCTACTTTTATCGGATCTAACGAAATCGGTCATTTTATACCGGGTGAGTCAGGAAACGCCAAAACTACTTTTTCTCATTTTTTTCAAATGGAACGCCCTGTATATTATGACACCAAAGGAAAGCCCTTTGAAAGAGCTTTCCACTGATATAAAGGTTCAAGGGTCTATCTATCATGGGTGCCAAGAATTTGAAGGCAAGGTGCACATTTCGAGGTTTATTAAAAAATTACGCTCAATTTTCAATTGTTTTGTGAATTTTCGCTGAAATCGGCTCTTTTCAGTAAGACAATTTCGAAAATAATGATATCAACTTATCTGCACCATGATAGTTCTCTGCAGACAAAAAAAAATCAAGAAAGAGAGGAAACGAAAACTTTATTTGGAAAGAAACTGGGTGGAAGCACTGGAAATTAAACTAAATGTTCAAAAATGTTCCCATTCTCCCTGATACACAGTTGTAAACGATTTTCAGTTGTTCTTCGAACATCGGCTAGTGTAGCTATTGAGACATTGCGAAATGTTGCAGCGATTCTTTCCTGCATATCCTCCCTGGTTGTGGGCCTCACCCTGTAGACCTCCTGCTTCACATAACCCCATAAGAAAAAATCCAAAGGAGTTAGGTCTGGAGACCGTGCCGGCCATCTTATGGGTCCTCCACGACCAATCCATTGTTCCCCTCTCCAATTAGTTAAAAAATCTTTTACTATTCGATGGTTATGTGGGGGTGCACCGTCGTGCTGGAACCACATGTTCTCTCTAACGTCTTCATCTACATCTTGAAGCAGCCCCTCTAAATTCAAACGCAAGAAATTGTGATATCTTCGGCCATTTAATGCCCCATCCTCAAAAAACCACGGTCCAATGACATAGTTGTCTAATATACCACCCCATACATTAATTGACCATCGATTTTGGTGATCCACTTGCCTGACCCAGTGCGGGTTTTCAGTCGCATAATAATGCATGTTATAGCGATTTACTGTCCCATTACTGCGAAAGGTAGCTTCATCGGTAAATAAAACCTTTGATAAAAATTGGGCATCTTCGTTAATTTTATTTAGCATTATATTGCAGAAATTAATACGATTTTGAAAATCTTCCCCATAAAGGTCTTGGTGTAGTTGAATGTGATAGGGGTGATATTTGTATTTATTGATGATACGATTTACAGAAGTTTTACTTACATCGGTTTGTTGTTCAATTTCACGACAACTTATGTGAGGATTCTCTTGCACGTGAAGCAAAACTGTCAATTCGTGTTCTTCATTATTTACAACCATGTTCCTCAATTTTCTTTTGGTATAACACACATTACCAGTGTCCTCAAATCTTTCTCTCAAGTTTTTGAATGAGTTGGGATCAGGAGTTCGTCTCTCGGGGTATTTCATTCCATAAATCCTTGATGCCAATAAGCAATTCCTATCAGCTTCTCCCAAACAATATATCATATCAGTTAACTCTTGTTGGGTGAATTTCATTGTTACTCGTTCGTTTATACTAAGAAAAATATCAACACTCGAAATTTTACAACAATAAAGTAAATTATTGACAAGACTGGTACTTTTATGACAGGTACCTACTTGATTTTTTTTGAATTTATTTCGATAAATTGAAAGTTGGGAGCAATTTGAAATTCTCTACAATTTTTTTTTATTTATTCTTTCGATGATAGTACGTGGAACAACAGCTTTCCAAACTTAACAAAAATTTTACTATCTTTCATTGAATTGAAAATAAAAGTATTTTTTGGTCTTATTTTAGAAGAATGAATTACACCATTTTAAAGCTGAGAAAAAAATACTACGAAAAGCTACGTTTTATTAAGCACCGTTCTAAAATAATAAATCATTTCGCGACAAAATTACGTCGGGCTAGAAAAGACTTGTCATGACATGAATTTATATACGCATTTCAGAAAAAAAAATTAAATTTATCAGGCGTTGACTATTTTATACTTAAGTATTTTTCTGCACTGAAGTACGGTATTTTTCTCCGAGTATAAGGATAATTATTTTTGAAATTTTCTTACTGAAAAGCGCCGATTTAAGCGAAAATTCACAAAACAATTGAAAATTGAGCGTAATTTTTTAATAAACCTCGAATTGTGCCACTTTGCCGTCAAATTCTTGGCACCCATGATATATAGACCCTTGAACCTTTATATCAGTGGAAAGCTCTTTCAAAGGGCTTTCCTTTGGTGTCATAATATACAGGGCGTTCCATTTGAAAAAAATGAGAAAAAAGTAGTTTTGGCATTTCCTGACTCACCCGGTATAAAATGACCGATTTCGTTAGATCCGATAAAAGTAGCGTAAACTACAGGGTGTTTGACAATTTTTGACATAATCTAGATCTCAAAATGTCCTTCCATTACGTCACAGTGAGCTCACAAAGTTGGCATGTTTTTGGTACAAACTCACCCATATTATGGTACCGACCCATCGCAGACCCATCAAGTGGCATATCGCTTGAGTCGTCTTTAAAAGTAGAATTCAAATATGTAATAATATACCTAGTGTTCCATTTAAAAAAACATAAGTTTATATCGTCACGCCTCAATGGATCACCCTGTATATTTCAAAATATTTTTAGACTATGTACCTTTGCGCCCTCTATCACCCCGTTTTTGAAATTTTTCGATATCTCTTATAAGAGAGCCAGGACATTTGGCCGACGCGAGGCTGGGACACCCTTTTATATAATATATATATATATATATATATATATATATATATATATATATATATATATATATATATATATATATATATATATATATATATATATATATATATATATATATATATATATATATATATATATATATATATATATATATATATATATATATATATATATATATATATATATATATATGTATTTGTAACATGTACCTGAATAGTATAATCCCACTGGAACAAAGCCTTTTGATTACAGAAATGACAAGCAAAAAAGTCGTAACACCTAACATTTCCTTGTTACATTAATAAAGCATTCTGTGCGGAAATAACATTATTGTTAATTTTACTAATCTATTTATTGCTATATATCAATGATGTATATGACATATATTAAACTTACATAGCTATACCTACAAAGATCGAGAATATTTTTTTAAAAATATATACTCAATTCATTTTTTTCTTTTATGGGGGTCAAATCGTCTTGCTTCAAGAACCAACCATGATGGGTGATCATGGCTGGACCTCATCGTCCTTCATAACGAATTTTTATTGTCCTGATATCTTGGTGAAATATTTGTACTTCCTCGTCGCTTATCGCACCAAAATTTTCAGGAAAGAAATTTAAATGAGTGCAGAAAGTGAATTCTTGAAGACATTCGACAACCAAGCGTTTAGTATGAATCTAAAAGTTCCCTCACTAGTTGCTTGTAGTTTTCATCCTTCTTGTTCCCAAAAAATCCCCCTGACTATGCTTACAAATGAGTTCCAAGATTTGACTTCTTGTCTGTAGAGTGTTCCTGTAAAATATGCATCGTCAAGCAATTTTCTAATTTGAGGAGCAATAAAAATGCCTTCTTTAAGTTTAACATCACTTAATTGGGGAAAAAGTTCTCTGAAGTGTTTTTTTACTGCACGACTGTCCCATAGACAAATAAAATAGCAATATTTTGTAAAGCCTTCTTGAAGCACTTCTAAAATGGCTATTACTTTTAAATCCCCACATATTTGTCATTTGTATTTGTTGTAATTAATTGTATTTAAAATGGTGCTCATACTGTCATAATCCCTCTTTCATTGTTACCGAATGAGCAATTGCTGTAGATGGTTTCAAATTTCCGTTATGTACTTTTAAACTGTATTTGGAGGAATCTATGAAAAGCGCCACTCAGAACGGAAATGTTCGATATTATGTTCCTGCATTAAACCAGCAATATCAATACACGCACATAGTGAATTTTTCATATTATAAAATGCGGAAAATGTTGCATTTCTTTTTCTAAAAGTGGTAATCATTGTTTCTTTAGCCAGTAAGTTCCACTCCTTAAGTAGGGAACCAAGAAGGTCTGCTTATTTTTTTGTCCAAGTCACGTACCACATACATGCAGCTGTAACTGCTAATTTATAATTCATTTTAAATTTAATCAGACACCTTTATTCTAATTTAATTATACTTAAATTAACTTTTTTACTTCAATCCAATGGGTAAGCCTTCAATCAACTATTTCAAACTTATAAGTACTTAGTTAACTTACCCCTGAAAACAAAATAAATAAATTAAATACACCTATAAAAATGTCTGTTAGAATGTACTTTACACAACACAGAGTACTAATTGTTTTTATAACACAGATTTTTTTGCATAAATGTAACAATTTGATTACAAAAAAAATCTAATATTAATCACAAAACACAAAGATACTGTTCATAAACACAAAGTAATCGTCACGATGACAGAAGCCTCACGATGACGCGTAATATGGCTGCCCCTAAAAGTTACCAGGCAACCTTCTCTAGTTTAAAAACCTTGGTAATAACCAACATATTTTATGTGACGAGTTATTTTATTTTTAGTAGTAGTAGTAGTAGTTGAGTGAGGTTTGATTAAGATCAGTAATATTTTATACCTGTCTCATAGGTTTTACAGTTTTCTTAAATATTTTTGTTAAGAATTTTAAGTTTTTCTGGGGTTCAGGCCTTTACTTATTCTCCAGGAAATTATTATTCGAATGAGGAAAACACTTATTACAATGTGCCTACTATAGTGAGATGATGGGCCATACTGTTGTATTCACATATCTTGCCTGAAATTTGTACTTAAATCTCCCAACAACATAAATATACCAATAAATTTTATTATTAATTTTTCACAATACCGATAGTTTATAAATTTTATGTATTTACTATATTATATTAAAAACGATATATTTTGTCACTCGTTTAAAGGGGAGAACAAATACATGCGATCGCGATCACGATCACAATAGCGAAGGTGTCGGCGATCGGACACGTCTTTCGTAAACAAATGAGTTTGCACATATAAAGGTACATTTACAACCTATTCGGTATAATCACATTCTGCTGGTCGATTGCAAATTGGGTTTTAAGCATATTTGGTTGAATGTAAATTGCACATTTTTATTTATTTAAGACTATATTTCTTCATCTAACTATGTATTAAATACACCTTTTTTTAAAAAATTAAACGAGGCGATTGTAGATCACCATCGCGCATAAATATTTGCTTTCCAATGCGCTCGCGATCACCATCACTATCGCTATCGTAATCGCAATTGTGTTCTCCGCTTAAATTCGTCAATTGTTGTAACGGTTATTTTCTGATCGATGGCCATCTAGCTCAGCTCCCTTATTTAAATTTAATTTTTTACTTATTTAATAGTTGTTATAAAATTTAGAGCGGTGATTTAAAATGGCTCAAAAATGTTAATTCCCCAGAAAGTACCAGAGAGTTTAAATACAGACGCAGAATACATAAAAGACCAACAAATCTCGAGGTCGATAGAAGCTATTTCTAACTGAAATTAAACAAACTTTTGAACGGCTTTTATTAAATACGAAATACCAAAAAAATTATGTTGTCTTTATATTACAATTTTAATAATACAAACCTCATAATCGTTTTTAATTGGCTAACTTGGTTACGAATAAAGAGAATTCTTGATAATCTGACGTATTAAATCTTTTACAGAGACTGTAATATAAACCTTTATTTCTGCAATGCTGTGGTGTATTTAGATAACCACAGAGGATAATCATTATTAATTTTCTTACAATACACAGTAAAACATACTTTGATATTATACTCGTTGGAATATTATAAAAAACTGTTTTTGAAATAGGATGGGATCTTTAATATATATATATATATATATATATATATATATATATATATATTTATATATATATATATATATATATATATATATATATATATATATATATATATATATATATATATATATATATATATACATATATATATATGAATAGTGGTGAGAGGTATGAAACTTCTCATATGGTCTGAATGCTACTATCCGACCGACATCCTCGATGTCTCTGTGGCGAATAGCGACTTGCATCACAGCAAGTACCGAGAGCGGCGACCCCTAGCCCAGGTGGACTAATCTAATGTGATTAAATATGATTTGAAGGAAACAACTACTCAGCGGGCAAATACCCCGACCTGCATTGAATTACACCTTCAAATCATGAGATCGATAGCCAATATCATTTGTCAATTCCTAACCAGACATAGATCGATTTCGAACTTATTTGTTCTCTTCAGTATGCCATAGGTTATGGAACAGACAAATGATAGTGGCCAACCTGCTAGTTATATACTAACTATGGTGAAGTGAATAGTGGTGAGAGGTATGAAACTTCTCATATGGTCTGAATGCTACTATCCGACCGACATCCTCGATGTCTCTGTGGCGAATAGCGACTTGCATCACAGCAAGTACCGAGAGCGGCGACCCCTAGCCCAGGTGGACTAATCTAATGTGATTAAATATGATTTGAAGGAAACAACTACTCAGCGGGCAAATACCCCGACCTGCATTGAATTACACCTTCAAATCATGAGATCGATAGCCAATATCATTTGTCAATTCCTAACCAGACATAGATCGATTTCGAACTTATTTGTTCTCTTCAGTATGCCATAGGTTATGGAACAGACAAATGATAGTGGCCAACCTGCTAGTTATATACTAACTATGGTGAAGTGAATAGTGGTGAGAGGTATGAAACTTCTCATATGGTCTGAATGCTACTATCCGACCGACATCCTCGATGTCTCTGTGGCGAATAGCGACTTGCATCACAGCAAGTACCGAGAGCGGCGACCCCTAGCCCAGGTGGACTAATCTAATGTGATTAAATATGATTTGAAGGAAACAACTACTCAGCGGGCAAATACCCCGACCTGCATTGAATTACACCTTCATGATTTGAAGGTGTAATTCAATGCAGGTCGGGGTATTTGCCCGCTGAGTAGTTGTTTCCTTCAAATCATATTTAATCAATATATATATATATATATATATATATATATATATATATATATATATATATATCATCTATCATGATTTGAAGGTGTAATTCAATGCAGGTCGGGGTATCTGCCCGCTGAGTAGTTGTTTCCTTCAAATCATATTTAATAACATTCCACCTGGGCTAGGGGTCGCCGCTCTCGGTACTTGCTGTGATGCAAGTCGCTATCCGCCACAGAGACATCTAGGATGTCGGTCGGATAGTAGCATTCAGACCATATGAGAAGTTTCCATACCTCTCACCACTATTCACTTCACCTTGAGTTAGTATATAACTAGCAGGTTGGCCACTATCATTTGTCTGTTTCATAACCTATGGCATGCTGAAGAGAACAAATAAGTTCGAAATCGATCTATGTCTGGTTAGGAATTGACAAATGATATTGGCTTTCCATCTATCAAGATTTGAAGGTGTAATTCAATGCAGGTCGGGGTATCTGCCCGCTGAGTAGTTGTTTCCTTCAAATCATATTTAATATATATATATATATATATATATATATATATATATATATATATATATATATATATATATATATATATATATATATATATATATATATATATATATATATATAGTATGTCCGCGAATGGCCCAAGGGGTGAAATTGTTAAAATATTTAACTTTCATGGAAAAAATTATTCTACAGTGGTTTTGAATTGTGATTAAATAGTCCCTATGTGAAATTTTGCATAGAAGTAGGTCTTTGCTAATTATTAAAAAGAGATGTCAAGGCTACCGTGGTTGCAACATAAAACAAAATGACGTCAAACTTTCAACAATTAGTTTTTTAGAAGTAACTTAAACACACAAAATACAAAAAAATCGTAGAGGTAAAAATTAAAGGGCACAAAATTCTACACAAAAAATGACGTTACAAAAAATTTTTTGCATGCAACTGTTTTCGCGTAAAAAAAGAATCAGTCATATGGAGTCGTGAGCCACCGCCTGACTGCGAAATTAGACATTTTCCATGCGTTTCGACACAAAACCTTTAATAATTTTTGAAGAAATCATTGGATCGAGATAAAAGAAAAACTGTTTTAAAGGGGAAGAATGCTGCGTTTATTATCATATATGTTTGCTTTTGAAATCTTTATATGTCACTTTTCGATATCATAGTAGACAAAAATTTAGAAATATTCTGGATAGAAAATGAGTTGACTTTATGTTTTTTTTTGTAATTTCCGTGAGTTCTATAGTTTACAAAATTCTGATTTCAAAATAATCTGATATAATGAAAAATTAAAACTGATATGGAAAAAATTTGCAAAGTAAAGCTGAGGGGATCTACTTTTAATTATCAATATCCATTTTTTCATTATAATTCGCAATCAACAGGAATTTGCAATAGAGCGCATGTATCTTAAAATCGTTCTTTCAATTGTATATTGTGAGTAGCGGTTGAGGCATAAAATGAACAGGTACAAAATTTAGACGAAAATTTATAAGGAAATCGAACTCGGAGCTACAGCTCGATGCGGCTTGCGCAGCGTCACGTCTGTGTGCTTTTCTTATTTGTGTATGCGTACATGCATGCATGCATACGTACGTGCGTGTGTGTGTGTATGTGTGCACACGACGTCATGTTGTATTCTTTCTGAAAATATTAGAAAGGTTGCTGGAAGGCTTGCAGTTTCAAATTATTTTGGATGAAATAGACGAAGATGAAAGTAAAATGGATGAATAGGAGATGTGTATGAACATTATCCACAATAAATTAACGTTGCACTTGTATTTTATATAAAATATTTTTTTAAACATTTTTACTCTACTTATTACAAAGAGTATAACTTAAATAAATACTTATGATTTATTTATTTCATCTTCCACTAAATACGCATCGATGGTTTCATCAAAATTAGTTAAAAATATGCAAACATGATAAATAATTAAAAATTGTGCTTTCGTTAATTTCAAATGAATTATATGTTAAAAGAGTGTCTTCAGGTGCCCTTAATTGCGTGAAGCTATAATTAAAACCAGAAAGAAATCGGACTCTCTTAAAAAAAATCAACAATTATAGTCTGAGAGTATTTACAGTGCCAGTTATTTAATTCAATAATAATGTCTCTAGAGGATAACACAGCGTTTCGCTTGATCAAAAAGTAGACTTAATACTAAAAACAGTGATAAAACTCAATCCGACTTCGCTGGACCCTCAGACACCATAAAAACGCTTCAAGAGGAAAATAAACAAACATAAAAAAGTGGTTGATTTAGGAAATAAAGTAGATTACCTGAAAACTCAGAATAAAAGCAATTACCTAATTTTTTATGGTATTACCGAACGTGAAAATGAAGGTTAAGATATTCTGAAAAAATAAAATTCAGAAATTTTTTAAGATAATGTAAATTAACATTAAGGATGAGAACTGAAAAGTCTTCAGATTAGGAAACGGTACACGTTCAAAAAAACCTACAGCAGTAAAATTCCTGAACTTCAAAATGAAGTGTTCTATAGTAAAAAATTCGAAAAGACTAAAAAACACTAATTTCAGATTGCCTCCCTTCTACACATTTAAAGAACGGAAAACTAGGGTTAAACTTAAATACTACTTAGACCAAAAAAATTTGAAGACGTCATACCATCAACATAATAAACTATGTATGGGTAAAAAATTTTACACTACAAGAATGCGAAAATTTATTTGGCGAACAACCAAAACAACTTTAAATACCGAGTCATTGCAATCAGATATCATTTCATGAAACTCACGACAACAACTACAGAGTAACTTGAGAAATATAACAAAAAACTAAATCTTCATTTCACTCTGCCGCAACAAAATATTCAGTTTTAAAAAACAAATTCGATGATATTCATTTATTCAATTAGCATCTGACCCAAAAGGTTTCTAGGCTTATGTCAACAATAAAAACGAATCTAGTTCATTACCCAGCACCATGACCAATAACAACAGTATCCTTGACAATCCGGATGATATTGCCAAATCATTTGCTGATAACTTTGGCTCTTCCTATATTCTGTCAAGTCATAATATAGACTATTTTCCAAAAACAAGCGATAATATTAACATTACAGTTACAACGGTAACCGAACAGTTAAATGCTTTTAAGAAAATTAAGCCGAATTTTACTGCAGGTGCTGATGGCCTGCCACAGTTTTTTTAAAGACTGTTCAAGTATTAGCTTCACCAGAATTAATTAAATTTTTTGAATTCTATCTTCGTAACAGAAATTTATTTATACAATACCAGGGTTATACATCTGTGGAATTTATATCTCAATCAGGTGTTCCACAGGGATGGGTATTGGGCCTCTTATTGTTTATCATATTCATAAATAATATCGTACTTGACGTTCACTGTTCATTTCTTTCATATGCTGATGACTTGAAAATTGACCATAAAATTGATAATATATCCGACAGTAATGAATTACAGACAGACTTAATTACACTTAATAACAGGTGCAGCAAATATAAATTGTCTCTAAATATCAGTAAATGCAATATGGTTTCATTCTACCAGGAAGTTAAACAAGTTACAATTCGATTATGATATTAACGGTACTACACTGGAACGTTGTGGTAATTTTAAAGATATATGTTTCATTTTTGATTATCAATTGTCTATTAGGAGGCATACAAATAATATTGTATTGTCATCCTTTAAAACGCTTAGTTTTATTATGCACAACATCCGCGATTTTCATAATCCGACAACACTAAAAACTTACAACATGCTGGTACAATCTAGGCTTGAGTACGCAAGTATGATTTGAGACTCATGTTACGATATCCATATTTATAACATTGACGACATTCAAAGAAAGGTATTAAAATTTCTATCATTTAAAATTGACCATATGTATTCCCCTGTGGATTATGATCAGCTATTATTGTTAAATCGTTTCTCATACAGTTCTATGAAGCATCATAGAGACATGCAAAGTATTGCACTTTTATTTAAACTTTTAAACAATATGATTGACTGTCCAACATTATTGAAAAAAAAATAATGTAGGAGCACCCACTAAGCCAACTAGATCCACATGTTTATTTTATGTACCTAAGGCATACACAAATATTTTAATGTTTTCTCCATTATACGTTATGGTCCGTAATTATCAAGTTATTGAAAAAGATGTTGATATTTTTAATAGTAAACTAAGTCAAATTACGTCAACATTTTGTTAGTTGATTGTTTTGTTATATTAGTCACCTTAATTTATATTAATTTCAAATGATTTATGTATGTACATGTGCATCATGTTATTACTCTGTTTCCGGGCCTGTAATTGGATATAAATTCTGTTGGGCATGTGTATGTAACACAAAATAAAAATAAAATAAAATAAAATTATTGAACTGTTACAGTGCTATGAATGGCTGCAATCTACTATTATATTACTGCAGAAGAACATATTCATGGAGGACTGCTCCTGTAAAAGAGCATTTAAATTTCGAGAAAATAAATGGGTTAAATACAAAAAAACAGACAAATAATAAATCGCGTATGCAGTATCTTATTGTAAGTCACAAAGAATAGTTACGTATAATATTTAATCACTTACCAGGTAAATTAAAGCAGCCCAGTTCATTAGGTGATACTGAAGCAACCAGGTCGAGCAATCTCATCGCTTTCGACAAATTAGTTTTAGTTCAGTGGATAAACGCAATCATATTGCAGGCAATATTTGAATCATCTGAACAGTGTTTTGATTGAAGAGGCGATATTGAGCAACCGGATTGTACAATGTGATTACTCTGAAATTACTGGGAGATTGATTACTTGACAACCGATGTTCTCTCGTCTTCCATCAGTTCAAGGTGATGAGATTGTTATCCCATGAATCCAACCGCATCGACGGCAATCCGATGTAGATTGCAGAGTGGTCCCTCAATAAATGGACAATCCTATTGTACAATCCGGTTGCTTCTGTATTACCTAGTGAATGGGCGGCTTAAAAACCTTAACATATATTTATATACAGTCAATAAAAAACTACTGCACTCTCAGGTTTTTTACAAATTCAATGATTTTTACAAAGAAATTTACTAACATTAGGATATTTACGCCACTGACAATCAACAATTGAGGTATTGAGGAGACGAAAGTGGTTAAGTATTTGGGAGTGCACCTGGACCAGCGGCTTTCATTTAAGCCGCACATTACTAAAACTCTAAATAAAGCCTACATGGCTTTTCATAAACTATATCCGCTCGTCAATAGAAGATATCTATTAAATATTAAGAATAAATTGATCATATACACCACAATAATCAGGCCCATTCTCACTTACGGTTGTGTCGTCTGGAACAGGATGTCCGACACACAGTATGGACGTCTCTAGACGACACAAAATAAGCTACTTCACCTCCTTACTAACTCTAACAGATACACAGACACACAACAATTACACATAACTGCGGACATATCTCACATATGAGAATACATCACACAGACAGCCGTTAAATTTTTCAGACAAAACATACAGCAGGCGGTACTCACAGCCCACCTAGCAGACATTTGAAACTACCATGAATTCACGCACACATACCGACTGTTGCATGAAAACCTACTAATTTACTTTGACTAATAATAAACACCACACAGATAACGACAGACATATACATCCTACTCATCCTTAACAAATACCTCACCCACCCCAAATTCTAAATCTTCCCCTGATGGGGTGGTCATCAGGGGAAGATCTTCTTTCTACCCATTTTAACACAGACAATCTAAATTCAAAACTTTCTTAAGCAGGTTTTTTCCTTAGCATTTTCCTGCGTACCCGACTCAAACGGAATTTGTATTATCTTGCATTATATTGCATTTAATTATCACAAGTTTACAACATCTTAAGCTAAAAATGCGTTGTATGTACAGGAGAGCGCTGCATCTCGCATAACAACAAAAGAGACATTTTTTCCAACCACCAGGGCCACAACATCGGCCAGTGGCAAAGGCCATTCCCGTTTCCCACTTAGGACTACCCACGCAGCTGTTTTCGCTTCATGTACTATCACTAGAATGATTCATCTCTGTTAAACCTAGTGGTTATTTGTATGTTTATAATATTTATTGTAGATGAATATTAATGCCTTATTTATGTTTATGAAATGTATTTTAATAGTCAGTAAATGTTTTAAATTGGACTTGAATTGAAATTGGGTTAAATTAACTTAATTTCACCTCCAGAATCTTTAGTTAAGAGACTGATATAGGCTTTAGAAACACCCTGTATAAATAAATATCGTTTTTTTTTTCTATATTTATTCATTCCAGCTCATATTAAGATTTTTGAAATACCCTGCATATTCTTTTTAATTAACAAAAAACCTATTTATTGATGTAATATGACCTATTAATTACGTACGACTAAGTGTCACATATTTTATCATATAAACTTTTATTTCAGTTATTCCAATCATTCATTAAATTAAATATTTAGAATATAAGTCTGTTTACTCTCCCTCGCTACAACAAAAATGTGGCTAAAGACATTATGAATAATGGTTTTTACTACAAATAAGTCAATCCTTAAACTATTTTCCTTAAGCTACCATGGCATTTTTTTATTAGAGTTTCATATAACTCCCATAGTAAATAAATTTCAGAAAAGAGAAATATGTAGCTTCTGGGCATCTGGTCGTTTTTAGGCTTAATTCTCAATTAAGAGTGGGTGAACTATAAATCAAAACACCCTTATTTAGTTATTTATATATTACCTTAGGCGGCTATTTTATATTACTCTATAGACATTAATTTATATTTCTTAACTTATGCCTAAATTAATTCCGTTAATGGAATTTTATAAGACAAATAAATCATACTTGTATTATTAGGTGGAAATTATGATTAAAAGCATTTTTTTGGAGCGTGTCCGTATTTAAATATAACAATTGAAATTATTATACGTAAAAGATACAAATTAAATAAGTTAATTCAAGTAGACTAAATAATTGGAATACTTAAAAAATCTGACATTTTATTTGCTTCGTGTTTATGCATTTGTAGAAAAAATAATAGATCAATTATTTGAATACTGCACAAGCAACAATAAAATAACTAGTTTCTTTAATTTAAGAATAAATGAAAATTAAAATCAAGACATACGAATAAACAACACTGACTGTAATAAAAAAGTTTCATTCTAATCGGTATTTGTATTTAAGTGTTTAGAAAATATATACCTATAGAATAGTATTGCGAATGTGCTAAATTTTTGAAAAGTCGACTAAATTAAACTTTATTTTCACCTTTCTAAGGACCTTATTTCAACTAATTTATTATTTATTATTTGTAAACTATTTCCACAATATATTTATTACTAAAACTCTTACCTATGAACAAAAAACAGGAATATTGTGATAAAAGCTATGCGTGGAGTCGCAAAATGGCTAAATATTATTGTGACAGTTATGAGAATCATTTTAATGCAAGAAATAACTTTAAATTATTTTTATCTTGAAGAAAATATGAAAAAGCCTCATTTTTAACACGCTTTTATTAGCTTCACCTGTATGTTTGTTTGTTTGTAACCGACTCTTTGGACTCGATTTTGACCCACTTTAAACCGACAGATTTAATTGAAACTTTGTACACTTACGAAGAACCGGTAACAATACAATAATTTGATAAGTTTATATCATTATCCTGATCAGGATCGCCAGTCCTTTCCTCACGTATCCTCTGTGTGAGAGCAAGAGGCTTAATATTGTAAGTATATTCCGTGATTCTCAGTTCGGTCGTTGGCCGAGCGGGCAAGTCTTAGTCGACGCGAAACGACGGACTCCTCGGGCGTGAGTTCAAATCCCATGGCTGAAATAAAAAAATATTTTTTTTTTCAGAAATATCTGTTGGATTGTAATATGTTATAATATCAGCATCAATAAGCAATATAAATATAGTTTAAAAAAACTACAAAACACGCTTTCATAGCACATCAAACTAAAAAGTGAAAAATAATTATTAATATAAACTGAAAACAATAATGAACGAAAAATACTAGTATTATTGTGAAAAAATAATACTAGTATTTTTTCGTTCATTATTGTTTTCAGTTTATATTAATAATTATTTTTCATTTTTTAGTTTGATGTGCTTTAAAAGCGTGTTTTTTTAGTTTTTTTAAACTATATTTATTAATCATAATGACGTCACCTAGGTACACACACACAGCTTACTACAATTTTTTATACTTCTAAAACTCGAGAAACCATATTAGCGGTTTTCTTATCCACAATCTGACACCATAACGTTAATTAGACCCCTGAGTACCATCTTCAAACTAAAGAAGCTCGCTCAGGAAGCATTTTCGGATATCTGTTGAATTGAACTATTATTGTCCTTTTTAAGTGAAGAATCCACCCCCCAAAAATTCTGATGTTATTCCCTGACACCCTGAGTTAGTCATTGATCATTCTGTACTATTTTTAATTACTAATGAACCTGAAGGATGTGTGTGTAGAGAACACGATGTATTCCAGATCTTTGTGGATACGATTCTTTTGTTGCTTAGAGTTCAGCAAACATTTTTATAAAATTTCCTCAAAGAATAACTGGCTTCGCTACTAATCTGTTAGGTGTCTCTCTTTATAAAAATGATAATTCAATAACTCGACACCCAATAAATTCACAAAAAAAAAAACAGAAGGATCTCTCCAATTGTTTCCAATATATTTCTACAATTTACGGTTTTTAAGAAAAATACACTTATATATAACGTAATCAAAAATACTTAGCTTGTTTCATGATAGTGGAATTCGCTTTTCTAAAATTGTTTGGCTAGGGACATTCAGAATTAGGAGTTTTCAAATTGACACAGTCAACACATTAATACACCGAGTAAAATAAGAAAGATAATTTCTGGTATTTCTGAAAGATATGGCATTTGCAATACAATTTCACTTCAACATTACCACAACCGTCAGCTATTCAAATTTTCCACGTTCATTTTCTTATCACACACAGCAGAGCTCATCATTCAACTTACCCTTATCTGCAAAGTCTTTCCCGCATGTGACAGCATTTTAAAAGATTGCACAAAGGAAGGTTAATTTAATTTACTACGTTTGAAATGAAGGTAAAATTAATTATTAACGTATAATCTCATGCTCCGTTCTTTATATAACGCTAATTAGGTCCTGTATTAAGAGACAAAATCATTTAATTAATTATTTAACATAACTTATTAATAATAACTATAATGGAAAAATAGTGGACGTAATAATGTAGCGACTTTGTTAACTTAATTCCGTGTTATTAAAAGATACGTTTATTTGTAAACTAGTTGGTATTATCTGTTGAAAGGGCTAAATCGAAGCAATAACTAGGTATATTCCATTCCAGATATTTTTAAATTAGAGTGGATGACACTTTTCTTATTTGATTGGATATTCTAGCAAAATTACAGAAGTAACAAATTCTCATGATTGTCCTCTAGTTTTCCCTAAATAAGAACATTTTGTAGGTATACTGGAAACAATATAAAACTAATTTTCGGTTATACTTTTGAATTTTCAACACAACCTCTGTAAGTTTCTACCTTTTAATATTGTTAGGTTATCAGTTAAGGACAATATTTCCAAAACCGGCAAATTTCAGTTTAAAGATGGCCAGTCAGGTTTTATCATATTTATGTGAAGAGGATAAATACATGTTAATGGCATCTGTATACAAATGAACTTCACATCGCAACAATGCTTTAGGAAAATCTAAATTATAAATACAACATAATATATGCCCACAGATACTGTTTTGTGGTACTCCAGAAGATGATTTAAATCCCCATAAAGTACCACTGTTTGACGTCTACCTTTTATGTAATTAAGTTATCAGTTAAGGACAATATTTCAAAAATCGACTCATTTCAGTTAGCTAAAAGCAAATCAAAATTTCCTAAATCAAGCTTTACTTTAGCCCAGTACTTATACACTATACAGAGATTTATCCAGTGTGGTGGCTACATTATTAAAAACACAATAAAGTGGTATGTGTTTCATCTTTTTCACCAAAATTATGTTTATAACCAATCTAGACATGCGATACCTGTATTGCTATTTGCTGCTTGTGTAGATGCTTACGTGTGCTTGAATGTCACTAAAATTAATTCATATTTTCTTTAGGAACCAATTTTTAGGATATCTTAAGTAACTCGTTATAGACGCCTGACTCTTTGCTAATACTCTCGAAGAACATATTAATTGAAAAACCCCCAGAAAAATCAATTTTTTACATGAAATAGATAATTGTTTCAAAAACCAGAAAAATTACAGTGTGGAACTTCTTTCTATCTAGAGGACACTTCGATTTTACGGCTTAATTACTGATATAAATTAAAAATTTTACAACTGCACATGTTGCATTTTTTTCTAAGAAATTTAAATCTTTAAACAGAAAAAACAAATGATTGTAAAATCAAAAAGTTATGACAAGAAAACTAATTTTCCAAAAATATACATCCTGTATATTTTGACACAGAAAGGTACGGTAGTAGGTCCTTATTGACCCCACATAATTAAATTGACCTACTTTTCACTTCGAATTTTGTTAAAATTCAGTTAAATCGGTAAAAATTTTTGAACTGCCCTGTATATTTTATTTATGTTGTGTTTATTTGTTTTCTCAATTTAGCAATATAATACACTTTATACTTACTCTCGGTAATAACAGCCACAAATCAATTTATAATTTTATATTTTAAAACAGGGAAAATACGGGATGTCCCATAATTAAGTACCTTCCGCCCGTAGTTGCAAAAATTAAATTTGGATCATTTATTAATTTATATATCATGATTTGTTGGGTAGATATAGAGGAGATGAGAGAGAATTTTCGCCATAATTTTTTTGGCCTGCGTTTTTTAGAAATGGAAATCGAAATAAGGATTTGTAAAGGTATGCAATTACCAATCCATTATTGTATATCTATCCTTTCTTGGAATATTAAAACACAAGCAACTCTAAAACGATGGCTCGTATCGAAATTTAGTAAGAGCACCTTTTTTTATACAGTTTTTATCATTGGCGCCTTTTTCCATTTTAAATGTAAAAAAAATAATACTAAAAAAATTATGATAAATAAAAATTTGTCAAAATATGTATCGTTATGAAATTAATAAATTAATTTTTTGCAATTTAAGGTGTTTCGAATTTATTGGCAAATAACTATGTTCTACTTACCCCTTTTAAGGGGTTGTAACTCACTTATGAACTGATTTGAAACACATATTTATATACAAAATTCAACATATTTTTCCTAGTTCTATTACCCCCATGAAGGAAAGTACTTAATTATGTAACACCCTGTATATTATCACTGTTCAATAAGTTAGGCGGCTAGGTTTTCAAAACTAGTTAATAATAATACTATCCAAATTATCGTGTCCCATACAAAACAATACTTCTGCAATCAAAAGCAAAAAAAAGAACTGTTAACTTCTAATAATTATCTCATAATAAATGTTGGAAATAATGTCCTTGCTCTTTTGCACATAAATTGCATCTTTTTATTATACTATTTTTAAGCTTTCTGAAAACAGAGAGATTTTGATTTAAATGTTCAATTCCTTCGATAATTGTTTATTTGATTTCGTCTATATTTCTGGAGCAATTTTTGTACATCTTATTTTTTAAACATATCCACAAAAAGAAATCTAAAGATGTGAAATCTGCACTCGTTGGAGGCCAAACAATGGTTCCAAACTTGCCTATCCAAATCGCGTAATAGTCATTCAAGTGTTCATGAACAGAACGAGTATTGTGTACGGTAGCCAAATGATGTTTGCATAAGCTTGAGCTGGAAGTTTTCTAAGCAAAATTCTATATCGTTGATTTAGTAGCTCTAAATAACGATTTCCTATAATACTGTATTTCATTACAATATACTGCACCAAACTCCGACATTTTGACCGGATCTTTGAATCTCTTGATATACCTTGTTTTCCAATCTAAATCTTATTTGCAACAATAATTATTATGTTACAGAATCGCGCTTTTTTTTTCATGATATGCATGCATTTTTGTACGAACTGGTAAAGCTTTTTGAACGGTTTAAAATTATTTTTCTTCAATATTCTATGAATTGTTCCTAGAAAGGTTTAAATCTCTTACTACATCATGTCGTGAATTTCTTCGATATTTTCGAAATACTGCATAACCTGATTTTCAATAATTTATGTAATTTGCCTTTTATGTTTTTTCCTTTTTTCACAGATACTGAGAGCCTGTTATTCTAAATTTTCATTAGTATTGTTGCTAATGCTTGAATTATATCCGTAAAATTGTTTCAGATAATAATTGAAACCGTGGAAGATTCGATAAGAAAATTTTACAATAATAAAATTAAAAAGTAATGGTATCAGCCTGAAATTTTAATTTTAGTTTCATGAAACAATATCAAAATAAAACGAGAATAGTAAATTTTATTGTTTTTAATTAAATTTAATCCACTAACGGTGGTGGAACGTTCTGTTTTGCCAAATACTCTAAAGCGAATTAGTCTGAAAAAATAAAACGTCAATTTATAAATCTCGCGCGATTATTTGACAGAAAAATGTCCAGTGTAATTTCACATAGGATACCCACCAGGCAAAAATTTCTAGAAATTATTATGGTTGCCATGGAAACGATACAAAATTAGAGCCTCTGATTGGTTGTAGAATATAGGTGTGAAATTTTCCATATAATTTTACAAAATACGTTTTATTGGAAACACGCATTCCAGAATATTTTTAAATATATATGAACATTGTGCTACGGTTTATCTTTTCCCACTTTCAAGAAATACTCCAAGCAAATCGCAATATTCTTCCAAATTAAATGATATTTTAATTTAAGCATTAAGTAAATTGATTCAGTTTAGCAAATCTGCCAACAAATGCACTTTATATGGTAACAAACCAACAATTATTTTAATTTTGTAACAAACTGATAGCTTGGATGGTATTGTTACTTATTTGGGAACCCAGCAGCCTCAGTTATTAATTAAAGAATAATTAAATTATTTATAGGTATTCTATGTTTCAAAAAATATAAAAATTTTATTTGATTTCTGACTTTTATTATTGAGAATAATTATAAAATGTATTAGCTGTCATTTAGTGTGATTTATGTCAATAAAATTGAGATTTTCAAAAGCATGCCCAAATTTTAAAACGCACATTTTTATTTCACAACAAAGTACAGTGTGTAGTCAAAGTATGGAATAAATTCAGCAAAAAAATAGTGGTAGAGGGGGGCAAATTTGAATGTTTATATATGGTAACTCGGTAACTGTAAGAGATACAAAAAAAATGATCGACACATTCTCTATTTCTTTTTTTTTAAGACAAATTTACTGGCGAAAACAAAAATTTGCTATCGTCTTGTTTTCGAGTTATAAACAGAAGTTCGATTTTTCGACTTTTAGACACATGACAATATCTTATATTGAATCCGAAATATATTTCAATCATTATCTAGAAAAAAAGACAACCTAATAAAGCTATTTTAAGAAGTTGAAAGAAAATCTCATTAAATGTGTGTCCTTCAACAAGCCAAGACCAAAGAATCAGATATTTATATCTAATTTTTAGTACATTACAATTATAAAGTAAAAATTCAAATTAAAGTAAAGGTTCAAACTGATGTCCGCTATGTTCTATATATAAATTACAACTCTTCATAACACTCTGAAGTTCTTTTATGTCGGTACTGGTTTTCTTGTATAATTTGTCTTTAATGTGGTCCCAATAGAAAAAATCCAGTGTTGTCAGTTGATCGTGGTGGCCACCTCACTGGTCCGTTACTTCCCATCCAGTTATTTCCAATATTGGTATTTAATAATTCTGAATTGGTCCTGATATTATGAGGTGGTGCACCATATTGTTGCAAGAACTGATCTCTTGCCACAATTAAGGGTAGATGGTCCATAAATTTCTCAATAATTTTCTGGTTGGCCATTAATATTTTCTAGATATATGAGATATGTTAAAACACGATTGCCACGTAGAGTACACCAAACACTAAAACCAAAGCATCTCAGAGATCGCACGTCAACGGTACAGTGAGGGTTCATATCAGACCAATAGTTCTCGTTATCCCTATTGACAATGCCTGTACTGCTAATGTAGGCTTTATCTGTTCAAACTACATTTCTAGAGAAGAATGGATCTTGTTGACTTTTTTGTCGATACCATATGCAAACTCCAATCGTCACTGAAGATCAGTTGATTGCACGTGATGTTGTTTCCTTATTGCATGAGCCCTGAATTTGTGTGTCTTCAAAATACTCAAAGCTCGACGTCTTGAAATCACAGAATCAGCTTTAATTTGACGACTTGAAATTGAAGGATTTCAACACCCATTTCAATTACAGTTAAAGAAGTTTCTTCAGCAATTTCAGTGTTGTAATTTTTTGGTCGCTTGTTGAAGGACCCACAATTAATGTGATTTTCTTTTAACCTCTTAAAAATATCTTTATTAGGTTGTCTTCTTTCTGGATAGCGATTGAATTTAATTTCGGAAGCAATATCACAATTGTTATCACTTTGAATAATGCATTCTAGCATATTATATTTCTCGTAATTTTCGTAAGACATCTTCGCTTTTATGAATCAATGGGGTGTAAGTATGACGGACACAAAATTATTAAATGCAATTTACTAACAAACGAATAAACACTGTCATAGATGACACGCGTGTGTCATCTTGGAATAAATATAAAAAACGCAAAAAAATTTACTAAAAGATTATTTTTGCTATTAAATACTTACACATCAATAGTGACCCCACATATGATATATAGTTTTAAAGAGAAAGAAATGTCCCTTTTTAACTAAATCATAGCCAACTATGATTCCCATTTAAAAAAATTCAACTTTATGCCATAACTCGAAATTGCATCTTTTTTATTTTTGTCGACCACACTGTATTACACAGCAAAAAGTGCCTTAAGAATGTAAAAGTTGTTTTTTCATAACTTTACAAACAACCAAGATATTGACATATGTCTAAAAGTTGAAAAAAAGATATTTTGTTTATAAGTCTAAAACAAAGGACGATGGTAAATTTTTGCTTTCGCCAGTGAATTTGTCTCAAAAAAGAGGTTAAGAATGTGTCTTCCATTTTTTTGTATCCCTTACAGTTTCCAAGTTACCCTATACAAACATCGAATTTGCCCACCCCACAGTGGACGGAAACGCCGAAAAGCTGGCCAAAATATAAAGGCATTGAGCTATTTTACTGAAATTGTGCATACAGGTTTTTTGTGTCGCTGATCAAGAATCCGAAGTTGAATTTTGAAAAAAACAAAATGGCGGCCATGAAATCCCCCCAAAACATACCAAAAAATCGCCAATTATCGCTGCATTTTTACAAAACTTTGTATACAGTTTTTTTGGGTCGCTGATGAAGAATCCCATATAGAATTTCAAAAAAATTACGGTCAAAAATATATACATAGTTCAAAAATTATTATTGAATAGAAGCGAATTCATGTGTTTCATTTGTTTCGGGAAAATTAGGATCTGGGGAATGGGATAAAAATGTGTAATAACTTTGAAAATTAATTTTATTCAATTACTATCTGAATTACATTCATCGTCCTCTTCGTCGTTTCATGAGAACGCATTCAAAAGGAGCCCACTTTATGGTACACGAATATGCATGCATCCGTGCATTCGCGCACAATTTGGTCAATATCTCGCAAAGATGCAAAAAGATGCAGCTAATTTTTTATACACTTTCGAAAAAATGTTCATTGAACACATTCCAATAAGTTTCAAGACCAACCGCGTAACTTATGGCTTTTTTGTGGAGTTTATGAATCGTTGCATGTACAAAAATGCACTCCACTTCGATAATTATTTACTAATTAACATATAAATAAACTGATCTGATACTGAGATATTTTAATTGTACTTACTTTCTGATGCAGAATCCATTTTTATGACAGAAAACTGCACTTTGAGAATTTTTACGCTGCAGACAAAATTTATCGATTTTTGTAGCGTTGCGAGCTGCCGAAGTGACGCGCTGCACGGTCGCACAATAAGTAATTTCCTCGCTCAGGTGGTGAACCCGGACCGATATTAATGGTCGTTTCTAATGCTAGGGGTACCACTACAACGATTTAAACGTTTCCATTTCATAAAAAAAATCTTAATTTTTTTAATTTTGGCCAGCTTTTTGGCGTTTCCGTCCACTGTGCACCCTGTACATTTGTAAGAAAAAATCCTGGTCCAGGATGCATTGTAAAACTGGTGTCGATACACATTTCCCAATGGAAATTTAACACATTAGGGAACATCGCCAGTTCAGTTAGATACTATCGTCAGTATTTTCAAAGCATACAGTGTGTAATTTTGCAGTTAAATCTGGTGAATGAAAAGACATCTCCGAGGCTCAAAAACATTTCAGTAATCCTGATATAGAAATGGCGATATACCGGATTGCCCACCTTCACTCGCGTCATAGATACTAGGCTAATAAAGATTAAGAAAAAAATCCAAATGGAAGTTATTGGACCCTAAATGTGCTACTTTTTTAAATTATTTTTGCTTGTACTTGGTGTACCATAAATCAAAGGCAAGAAATTCTGTTTCTTTTAAATGGATCATTGTATATTTTTCATTTTTAGAATTTGCCTTATGTGGGCATTACAAAGATGTTTTGTTTTTGGGTATCAGATGCAACGTTACCAAATTATTCAAGTTTCAATAAAATTTAATGGATTAATGGAAAATTATGGACAGAAAAATATCAACAAATTTGTATTTTTAGAAATTGATTCAAAAAATCCAAGTATGCAAGTAACTATGGCGTATACTAATACTTGCACATTATTTAGTCCTAGAGTGGGTTGGAACTTTTGATGTGAAGATAACACGGACGTAGTTTTCCACGAAACACCAAAACACTATATACTGCACTCGACGCGCGTTGCGGCAACCAAATTAGCATCATCTGGAGATGATTAAAGCTAAACTTGTTAACATAAGTTGGTGGTTTTAATCCTCTCCAGATGATGCCAACTTGGTTGACGAAACGCGCGTCGAGTGCAGTATATAGTGTTTTGGTGTTTCGTGGAAACTACGTCAGTGTTACACATTATTTAGGTTCATTTAAAATGTACAGGGTGTTCTTTTCAACAATTTCGCCATTTTTAAATCGCTAAAACTCCTTTTTTTTCAAATGGAACAACCTGTATATGGTTCCATGATATAAAAGCATATTTAATAAGTTGTCCAATAGTATGTAGACAGTATCTAGTAATGCTTATTAACGATAAAAAACGTAAAAATGTAGAATACGTGATTCAACTTAATATTATATTTTTACGACCAATAAACAAATTAAAAACCAAACTGAGTATCTGCATTAATTCAACATAAAAGAAATTCTGTTTTAAAAGATGTTCGAAATTCTGTTGAATGCACTTTCGTGCTTTTTTATCGAATTTCGTACTTTTTTTTAACTACATTGCTGGTGTTATGGATGCGAAAGTTTCCCTTGTGGTTATTTTCACATTTTCTTTTGTCATAACGGGTTCAGAATAAACTTTATCTGTTACATATCCCCATAGGAAAAAATCGCAAGGTTATGTCTGGCGCCTTGCAAGCCAGTGTACTGGACCTCCTCTCTCAGTCCATCTGTCTTGAAATTGCACATTTAACCACTTGCGAATAAGTACAAAAGGTACTGATGCTCCGTTCAGTTGGAACCACATATATTTAAAACATTTTGTGATATATTTTGAGGCAGTTGTCTCATACGATTTTGAAGAAAATCTTAAACCCCTGCTCCAGATACTACGCCGTCAAAGAAAAAAGGGCCAATGACGTAGTTATCAATCGAGCCCAGCATTTAGAGACCACCTTTCTTGTGAAAATCTGCAACACCCCCCGTCCAATTGCTGATATAACACAATTAGCTGGGGGTTGTACTTACTGACGGGTAGCTCAGTTAGCAGGTTGTGAATAAGGGCTTAGATTGATTTGAGTTTTCACCAAAATTCAAGCTGGACGCCAGGACTTTTGTAAGTACCAAATAATTAAAAGTTTACTATAAAAGATGAAGATAATGTTAATACTTGAACTCTGTTGGGAAGGAAGTCGAAAAAAAGATATTATTTAACAAAAAGTATAATACAGATTGGTATGAACATGTACAAAAATTTACATAGGCTAAGATGGTCTCTTTAAAAAAAAACTAGTTTTGGTTGAAGAAATAAACAAAAAAAAGGGGACTGATCTCTTACAAAAATTCTTCTGACCAAATATAAATGTTCACTGGGGACGAAGATCTTACGTAACTTCAAATGAGTTAGTCCAGTGAAGAATCCACCAACGGCTAAGCTCTTAATGGGTTCGGTGTCAGTTTGAATCATCACTGTCAGTACTGCAGTTACCCTTGAGAGAAAATGCCAGTTGTATAAAATATCGTTTTCCTGCTCCACCCAGTCTATAATGATCAGTTCGAACCACCAATTATCCTCTTCTCTTGGTCCAGGTATTTACATAAAAAGGGGAGAGTTTTAAGGGATCAGTATTATAGGCAAAACAAAGTAAAATGCTACGTCGACAAAATATGAGAGTTAACAAAAATTTACGGAGTAAATTGCTTTTACTATTTACAGAGTAAATTGTTAAACAAACTAGGATCGGTATCCCACAATATTTTAGGAGGTTGAAGACTTCAACTAACTTAAGTAACAATAAAAGTTACGTTAAATAGAGAAATTACTAGTCCAACAAATAAACTAGGTGTAGCTATGATAATAAACAAAGTGAAATAGGTATTTACTATATATTAAGATATTTTTTACTAAAAGAAGGTAATCTTCAAGAAAATAGAATTTAGAATACCTGTATACAGACAGACAACTAGAAAGATAACGTAAATGAATATTTGCTAAATATAAAACAATAAGGTAATTTTCAAATTACAGGTAATGTTAAATTAAATTATTTATTAGTTCCTCGTAGAGAGGTAATAATGAATTTCAGATAAAGATAAATAAGATATATGTTTAGTGCAGATAATCAAAAGTTAATCAATTGCCAGTTAACTAGGTAGGTATCTTTGCCAGAGAACTAGGCAAGGCTCCACTAGAGCAGCGTTCCTGACTAAATATTAAGTAAATATTCAAGTAAGCACTCAAGATTTTAAATTTAGAAAAACCATACGTTACTGAGGTCTGGTTGGTAAATATATGCACTGGTCTAAAATGATCCATCACTAAACAAATGCACTACATTAGGTAATTCTCACAAAGGTTATAAATAAATAGGTTTAGTCCAAAAAGGCGTACCAATCTCCAAATGTCACTAGTCACTACTTTTCACAGAGCTACCAACGTTGCCAAGTGACCTAAAACATCAACAGACAAAGACAGAAAACAACTAACTACGACACAAAAATGGCGACATCCGTTGCCAGGTAAATCTAAAATTTACAATAACCGAAAGTTAGTTTAAATTATCACACAAAATTATTACAATATCATAGGAATATTAGATAAATTGCCAACAAGGCACGATAAATCGATACTAATCAATATTAATGATGGCTGTTCCAAATAACAACCAAGGTGAACTGATCACCGAAAAGCGAATTCGCTCAGGCGAAAATTAAGATAAATACGGTACAGTATTGTTATGAAAAGTACCTCAAAGGTACGTTAAATCAATATAGCAACTTTTTAAGTAATGATGATCATAAAATTACACAATAATACAAGAAAACATATAAACTTTACCAGACCGCTGAATTAGAAATGTTGTCTTCAGAACGCTACACTAGTAAGAAGGAAGTAGCACCGGCGTGTTCTGCTACCTAAACTCGATTATAGTTTGGAAAAAGACAAACATTTCAAAGTACAGTATGAGCAATAAAAATAAGCAAATAGATATTTAGGCATTTTTATAAGTGCAAAAATCTACCAAACCAATTGTTCCAGTAAAAATCAGTAGCGCCATCTAGACTAGACTGGAAGAAACAATTTTTCGCGGAAAACTACAAACTGGAATGAAATGGCTTGCAATTTCGTTACAAATCGGGGGGTAGGAGTTCCTGATAACTACATATGAAACATATGAAAGGGTCTAGCCGGATAAGCATGTTAAAAATGCCCTTAAAGGAAATTACACGAAATGAGCGTTATATTAGTTATAAAAAAAATATTTGCTAGAGTATTATTCCAAAAATCCAAGGGGGGGCTGAACTTTTGCAAAATTATTATTAATTATTTTTTAAAAATATGTTGCAACTTACATAATGGGTGAAAAATTTTGAAAAAATTTTCGAACATAGAGATCTACCAAACGTACTCAGTAAAAATTATTATGCCGTATTTGGCGCGAAATTCAAATTTTAAAAAAATTAACAAAAAATTAAAAACGCTCTTTTCTCCTTTTTTTTGAAAAGGTGCTACCATGATTTTTTTCTAACAGATGTGCCTTTGCATTACTAATACCCCTAATTTTTTTCCGAATTTTTAATTTGGTGGCACATGCTGAAAAAAAATAAAAACCACCTAAAATTACACAGCCCCACAAAAAAAAATTCTGACCTAGCAACGAGACGAGTATATCCTTATGTATTTTTGATCGCTGATTCCGAATCCGGGGTCAAAAAAAGTCGTACACCCCCAAAAAAAAATTTTAGAGACCAAAAGTACTCCCTGAATATGAGATAAAGCTCTGAAAATGATGTTATCATTTTAATCAATCGTTTTGTTTAATATTTTCGGGAAAAATTGAATGTATTACGATAAAAATAAAGGTAAATTACAGCGTTCACCCTATCAGTATGAGACGCACCCCCATAGAGGGTGAGAACCACCCTCATCTGCCACCAAACCAATTGATAACGACAATGACTGAAAAACATTTAAAAATGTTTAAGTTTCGTTAGGTTTGCAATAAACTGACGTAGAATTCACGTAATACCCTAAAACTACCCCTATAGCGTTTCATACCGATAGGGTGAACGCTGTAATTTACCTTTATTTTTATCGTAATACATTCAATTTTTCCCGAAAATATTAAACAAAATGATTGATTAAAATGATAACATGATAACAACAATAAAGGTAAATTACAGCGTTCACCCTATCGGTATGAAACGATATAGGGGTAGTTTTGGGTTTTACGTGAATTCTACGTCAGTTTATTGCAAACCTAACGAAACTTAAACATTTTTAATGTTTTTAGTCATTGTCGTCATCAATTGGTTTGGTGGCAGATGAGGGTGGTTCTCACCCTCTATGGGGGTGCTTTTTATACCGATAGGGTGAACGCTGTAATTTACCTTTATTTTTATCGTAATACATTAAATTTTTCCCGAAAATATTAAACAAAACGATTGATTAAAATGATAACATCATTTTCAGAGCGTTATCTCATATTCAGGGAGTGTTTTTTGGCTCTAAAATTTTTTTGGGGGGTGTACGACTTTTTTGACCACGGATTCGGAATCAGCGATCAAAAATACATAAGGATATACTCGTCTCGTTGCTAGGTCAGAAATTTTATTTTTTTTTTGAGGGGCTGTGTAATTTTAGGTGAAGTTTTTATTTTTTTTTCAGCATGTGCCACCAAATCAAAAAAATCTGAAAAAAATTAGGAGTATTAGTAATGCAAAGGCACATCTGTTAGAAAAAAATCATGGTAGCACCTTTTCAAAAAAAAGGTGAAAAGGGCGTTTTTAATTTTTGATAATTTTTTAAAATTTGAATTTCGCGCCAAATACTGCATAATAATTTTTACTGAGTTCGTTTGGTAGATCTCTATGTTCGAGAATTTTTTTCAAAATGTTTCACCCATTATGTAAGTTGCAACATATTTTTAAAAAAATAATTACCTCTTTTGCAAAAGTTCAGCCCCCCCTTGGATTTTTGGAATAATACTTTAGCAAATATTTTTTTATAACTAATAAAATACTTTAACACTCATTTCGTGTAATTTCCTTTAAGGGCATTTTTAACATGCTTATCCGGCTAGACCCTTTGTTCTTTAATAAAATCCATTGTACTGTTGTTCTTCAAACTTCTACATTTGTGTAGAGGAATGAAATACTAACTCTGACTTAATGGCTACCTGGAAATTACCTACAGTTTTATGTAAAGTTATGTGCAATATGTGCAAAGAGTATATTTGTTGTATTTAGCATGCTTTCGTGCAAGAAATATACACTTTTGCACTAGTTACACAAATAACTATAGTGTTCTAATACATATCAGACCTAAAGTTTGTAAACCTTTCTCACGATGATGTGAAATCCTAGTTGCACATCTTATGTGCATATAGATAAGTTCACAAAGTGATTATTGAGTTTAATAAAGAAACAGATAATCTGTTTTCAATTTGGTTATAACAGTATTTTCTACAGAAAAAACCTGTTCGACCACTTCCTTACTTGCAAATCTTTTTTTGCTTGTAGATAGGTAAGGTTAATAATGTTAGGTCAAAAGTTTTAATTTTCCTAAATGGTATGATTCACCAGTATCTTGAATATTATATACTGTTTTCCAAAAGTATAAATATTTTCGACAACTTCATCTCCATAGTTTTCTTTCCACTTTCCAACCGATTTTTTTATTAAATGGCAAATCTCTAAATTTACTTTGCAACTGGGTTTACCAATCACAGGTCTACAAAAATTTTTATGTTTAGGAGCTATCAGCTATTTTTGATTTATTTAGAGGCACTGATCTCAAAAAATAATGTTATTTTTGTTGCATCACGTCCAGCTTTTTTACAACACGGCATTATACCTAAAATGTATTGTTTCATAGGTATACTTTTGAAAGGTTACCGAATGGGAAATATTTCGTCCTATTTTATCCCATGCTCCTTATAGTTAAATTTATTACTAAAAATTGTGATCTGGCAACACTGTTTTACAGCAGTTTTCTCAGCAATACAACAGAGTCGACGCAGAAACTAGTCGATACACGTTCATTTATCATTTTTACATTAATCAGTCGTCGTTTAACCCTACTGGCGAGTGTTTTATTGTATTTCGCGGTTTTCTAAAGTTATAAAATAAATAAATATGTAAAGAAGGCATTTTGCAAACAATCCAAATAACTTTTGTTATATCTGTGGTAGTTATGTTGTGGCAAAGCAAAGGCAAAATATAACTTCTTTTGTGAAGAACGCATATTATGCCTATTTTCAAGTAAAAATTGGCGACCAAGACAAATCCTGGGCACCCCATATTGTTTGTTCTATTTGTGTAGAAGCATTAAGAAATTGGACAAAAGGTAGGAAGAAATGTTTAAGTTTTGGAATTCTTATGGTATGGCGGGAGCCCAAAAATCATAGTGACGATTGTTATTTTTGTTCGTGTGATGTTCAAGGTTTCAACAGAAAAAATAAAAAACAAATTTCCAACCCCAATGTAGATTCTGCTATTCGACCAGTTCTTCATGGACCGGATGTACCAATACCTACCCTTCTAAAAGATATACAAAACGTCGCTTCGTCAGCATCAGAGATATCGGTTTCTGACTTCAGTGACTCAGAGTTTAATCCAGAAAACAGCAACCAGCCCGAAGTGTTTCATCAGAGCGAACTAAATAATTTAATTAGAGTTTTGCACCTTCCAAAGAATGCTTCGGAATTGTTGGCCTCTAGACTTCGTAAGAAAAATTTGTTGGCACCTGGAACCACAACGACATTTTACAGGAATCGAGAAAAGGAATTAAGTCAATAATTTAGTCAAGAGGGATCGTTGGTATATTGTAACAATATTCCTGACTTGGTTACAAAGTTAGGAAATGTAATGTACGTCAAAGAAGAGTGGCGGTTCTTTATTGACTCAAGTAAAAGAAGTCTAAAAGGCGTTTTATTGCACAATGGTAACGTACTGGTCTCGGTTCCTATTGCTCATTCGGTACATCTAAAAGAAACGTACGAAAATTTAGAGCTTCTTTTACAAAAAATAAATTACCAAGAACATCAATGGATGATTTTTGGTGACCCAAAGGTGCTTTGTATGTTACTGGTACAACAGGGAGGTTATACAAAGTTCCCCTGCTTTATTTGTGAGTGGGATAGTCGTGCACAAGACAAACACTGGACTCAAAAAGAGTGGCCCTCTAGAACAAGCCTTACACCTGGTAGTAAAAACATATTAAGAAATAACTAAGTAGACCCCAGAAGAGTATTATTGCCTCGTCTTCATATCAAACTGGGCTTGATGAAGCAGTTCGTAAAAGCTCTCGACAAAAACGGACAGTGTTTTAAATACTTGTGCGCAAAATTTCCAGCCTTATCATACGCCAAGCTGAAAGAAGATATTTTTATTGGGCCTCAGATAAGAACATTGTGTAAAGACAAGGATTTTGAAGACACTATGACCAATGTTGAAAAGAATGCTTGGACCTCATTTAAGGAACTAATTGAAAAATTTCGTGGAAATCGTAAGGACGAAGACAATGAAAATATTGTCAAAAATATGTTGCAACATTTTCAGGGGCTAGGGTGCAATATGAGTTTAAAATTGCACTTCTTGTTTTCGCACTTGGGCTATTTTCCAGAGAATCTTGGAGTAGTTAGCGAAGAACAGGGTGAGAGATTTCACCAAGATATAAAGGAAATGGAAAGGCGATAACAAGGTAGATAGAGCGTGTCAATGATGGCAGACTACTGTTGGATGTTACAACGTCTATGGCCACCATCACCAACTCCTAGCTTATGATTAAGGACGGGCTTGATGGGAGAATTTTAATCTTTATATTTTTTATATATTTACTTATTCTTAACTAATCAAACCGCTTTTTTATCAATAGACGAGTACTACGATATACTGAGTTTTTTATCAATATTGTAGCAGCATCTTCATTATAATGAACTACCATTTTTTCTTCATATTTATTAGTACACTTCCAGTTTCCGTAAACTAATATTTCACAATTGATTAAGCCGCTTGAAGAAAAAAATTTTTCTTGTAAAGAATACTTTTCTTCTGTATAAGGAAAAAAATTGCTGCCAATTACTTGTGGATCAGAATTTCCTCACTTTAGTAAAACTCGACGTGCGGTGGAGTTTACAATAAAAGTAATTTTTGACGTTTCAAAAAAGTCACATTTTGACGTTTCAAAAAGGTCACTTTGACGTTTCAAAAAAGTCACATTTTTTGACGTTTCAAAAAAAGTCACATTCTGTTTTTAAATTTTGTGTATCGTCATAATTCGTTGAGATTCGTCCAGAAATGCAATAAAAATTTTCAAAATTTCCTCACTTTGAGGAGTGAGGAAGTAATAGAGACAAGCATTTCAGCATTAACTTGAAAATTGTTACATTCCAAAATCGCAATAGGCATTTATTCTGTATAAATACTCCTTAACTATATGCAACTAACAGTACCTACTGTACTCGTAGTAAGTAGTACCGCTACTTGCTCCTAGTTGGCACTCACGGTGAAGATTTCTGGGCGAAATTCTGCGGACGTATTTTCCATCCCTCCAGAAGTTCGCCATTGTTGATTTCTTGACGGTGAAACGCACAAGTCGTAAGGATTGACTCTCAATAGACTAATCTAAAGTCATCCGAGAAGCATATCTGAGAAGTCGCTCCAATTTTCGTTCTCTTGTTTTGGGTCGCAGTAAAGACTGTGTGTATGGTTTAGAAGAGACCGAGTTCTGGTAACAGGATATAATTACGATTTGGGCTAACTGGTAGCAAACGTAGTTAAGAAAGTGACAGCTCGCATTAGTTTGAAGGATTGTGTTGTCGATGCAAAACTGACTAAAAGAGTGAGGTTAAGCTGATTTGGACGTGGTAGTTGTTTAGGAAAATTCCGGTACCCTCTTGGCTAGAGGTAAATACGTAAAATTAATAGTTTCGTTAAGCTCACGTTTTCAGCATGCCACTGGTTTTCCAGTAAGTACTCGATACGAGTGTAACATGAAATATATATTTCTTTAGGGTCCACAGTAGAGATCCACGTTAGAGAGTCCACGGTAGAGGATCCACGGTAGATGGTCCCCTGTCCACGCTCGGGGCAAGACCAAAGTCACGCAGAGTCTGGAGTCCTGCGCCTCTGAGGACGAAGCCTACCTAGCAGCTAAGCTAAGTACCGACATAGACAAGATAGTATAGAGTATTAAACGGTTAGGAAAACAACCAACAGAAACCTACCCCATTCATATGCCGCTGGTAGCGGATACGTCAGTGCCATTTAGGAGGGAATATCAACCCCTAGATTTATAATTACATTTTCTTACTTCTTTTTTTGTAGTGTAAAATGTTAAACAGAGATAACCTAGACCTCTATAAAGTGTACATGTAAACCCATGGTGTGGCCACATTTTGGGTACTAAGGTTTTAGTATCCCTTTCAGGTTATCGAATGTGAAGTAAACAGCGTATGATTAAGTCAAGTTTCTTTTGAAATCATTGTTTATAGTATGTTCTTGTAGCTTACGTCTCCAAGCTGCACATTATTTTCTTTTTTTGTATTTAGTATATATAATCTATATATATAGGCATTGAATTCTATATTTTATTTCTCAGCATCACTCAATAACGAGAACCAGTAAGTAGAGTAAGTTAGTTAATGATTTTAATTGAAAGTCAGATATACTGGGTGTAACGCCTGAGGTCTGAGCTAGTTTTATTTTGCCGGAGCACTCGCTGACTTATCCGGGCTAAGTAGTGCTTCGGCTTGCTACATCCCCACGCCCAGTAAATTTTGTAATCATATACCCTACCTTTTGGTAGGGGGTAGAGAAAGGATAGCAAAATATTAATCTTCCATGATATCCTATTTCTTCAAAGAAATTCTTAATTTAAATCGATTTTATGATTACGAACAACAATTAATTCTTCATGATATTTTTCTCTACAAAGAAAAATATTGGTAGTTTATTCTTGAACAAATTTGACATTTTTTTGATCACTGTATAATTTTTCGAGTATTTGACTACGGCTTTTGAATTTTCAATATAAGCAAAACTTTTTTATAAAGAATGACTTTTTTTCGAAAAATTGAAAATTAAATAATCTACAGGACATACCAGAGAAATATCATACCCAATTTAAGTAAATGTAAAATTTGTAACATTTAGAATATTTTAGTAAATGTGAATTTTTAATAAAAAAAGAATAATGTTTTTTAAGTAATCTATAAGTAAGTCTCTAAATTAAATTTATTTTGAGCGGATCCTTTAGATAGATATTTATTATTTTGTAGAATACAATAATGGATGCTAATAAAAGTTAATGAAACATCGACTACTCAATCTCATTTTACTATTCAAAAATTAGTTTTTCCTGAAACAATGCATCCTGTAACTTTTAGCGCATTTAAAAAAAACATGTCTTTAAATTATGATATTGCCTATGGTAATTTAGCATTCGTTGAATATAAACAAAATGGATTTGTTAAAATATTTCATACGATAGACCTTGTCACATAAAAGACCCTTGGCCCCTTATTTACATGTACAACATTCCTCAATTTGAATATTATATTACTTATGTACATTTATTATTTCTATTAATAACTTATAAAAATGTGTAAATAAGTCGATTTTTCCAAGACATTGTACAGTTTTGCTTCATATGCTTTTTTAACTAAATAAGTACTGAATAAAATGTTACATAAATAATTCTTGATTATCTAAAAAACATAGTTAGTTACCCAGCATGTTACTGATGAGATTAACCTCTGCGCTTGTGAATTTTACGTCAAAAAAATCAGTAAGAGAGTGTTTTTTGACAACTAATATGAGACAAAAATATGTATTTCTCTGACGTTTGGGAAACGAATTTGTCTCGTTTTTCAAAGTTTATGTATTTTTCTTTTTTTGTATAATATATCAAGTGTGAAACTTGACACATATTATTTGTTTACATAATATCCATAGATATATAGAATTGTTGACATTTAAAAATTATGCAATATTAATTTTGTTCACTTCTCCTTAACATCAGTAACCACGTTGTATCAAAATATACAGAGTAGTGGGATAAATATATTTCTTCTTTCAATAATATTATTGCCGATTCCTTAATTTTTTTCTGTCCTCTTCGTTCGTTAACATTTTTGTCGAATCCCATTTTATTCTACGTCTATTTTCCCAAGCATGTAATATAATTAATATAAATATGATAATATATTAATATTAATGATATTATTAAATGAAGAGAAATGTTCATCCCATTTCTCTGTAGATGTAGCCTTCCACTCGGACAGCGGCACATCAGCATTCTCTTAGAACATACCATCAAGTTCAAAAATAGTGTGGAAATAATAAGAACCCACTAGACTGCAGATGGAGAAACTCGTAATATGATTTGGTTCCAATTCGCAACGCCAAGTATCCGGCTCCACAGTCGCTCCTAAACACATATGTTCAAATGGATGTAGGACAACTTGAGGTTGTAGAAAAGTGGGTCTCCGTTGCTGTACAATCTGCATTAATTAATAGTCTAGGACAGTCCTGTACCATCATTGAAGATGTGAAGAGAATGAGAAGTGTGATGAAAGCATAGACATTCAACTAGAGCGTTTAATGTTCCAAGAGACAGAGGACGACATCGCTTCAGAAGAACAGAGAGTGTGGACACTATTATGGAAGATCAAAAAAATCAGCCTTCATCGTCGAAGCAAAGAAATATTAAATAAACTTGAACTCATACAGTAAAGTATGCTTATAGGGGATACCAATGACAATTCCACTGTCAAATATTACACACTCTAGGATCATAATGTTTAAGAGCAACAAAATTGAAAACACTGTTTTTTCACAGCAAAATTCTTAATTAACTTCACTATGGCAACCTAATAAGAAATTAACTTTTACTACTTACTTACTTACTAATTAATGTTTTTGTTCTAAATCGAACGGGAAAAGCTAATTTTGGCGTTCGTGCTTTGCCTCGCGACCCCACAACTTTGACTCTTTTTTTTAAGCGAAAATGGTTGAAAGTTCGACATTTTCTTTAATAACATTTTTTATGTAGAATTTTGTGTTCTCTAATTCTAGTCTCTGCGATTTCTTCTGTATTTTGCGTGTTTTAAAATTATTTCCAAATAAAAAAAAACTTTTGATAGTTTGACGCCATTTTGTTTTATGTTGCAATCAGAATAGTCTTAAGAACTGTTCTTTTATGCTTTTCTACTAGCAAAGACCCACTTTTATGCAAAATTTCACAGATGGATTATTTCATCTCGGGTTTGGGTTGTTATGACTATGCACAATAATTTATATATTTAGAATAAGTACCTTAATATAGCATTTGGTTACAGTATCGAAGGCCATCGGATTTTCCTTAGTGCCTAATTGATTGCTACTCAATAATATATTTGTATAAACATATACTCTTAATACACAATATTCTATTGCAGATTGGTAGATTGGAGTATACGAAGATTGGTTTCGCTTAGTATATTATTAAAGATGAATACCAATATATATATTTGATCGGACTTATGTAACAGTTTCTATATGAAAATCGATATGCCTATTTATATAATCATAATAATATTAGTAATAATAAAAATTATTTATCAATATATTATGCAAAACTCACAATAAATAACAAACGGTTTTTATAAAAGTAGCTATAAGCAAACAAAAAACTTTAGGAACATTTTATTCATTTGATATCCTGTGGTTCATTCAACCCAACATTTTAATTCAACAATTTGTCTCTAATAAAACAGTTCATGTTTAAAATAAACGATTGGGAGATAGACAAATAAGAAGCTGGCATTTAATTTATCTCAACTTACCAAGAGAATAACAATCCATTAAATCTTTTTAATGGATTGTTATATACGGGGTATCTGAAATAAGAAGAATCCTTTTAGGAGTGCATCTAGGATATAAAAATAAGTCAAGAAGTTTCAATAAGCATATATATCCAAAAATGCATCCCAACGAAGTTGCAGCCCTTCAAAGTTAAAAAAAAATAAATGTATTTGGAATGGTTAAAATTTTACATACAGGCAGCAATTTTTAGGGGTTTTGTTTATGGGAGGTTTAAAGAAAATTTCTTTATACTGAAGGAGATATCAAAGGCATGGGGATTGTTTTATGTCCTTTTTTTACCGACATGGCTGAATTGATATTTCGGCATCTTTAATTACTTCCTCACCCCTCAAAGTGAGGTTATGTATTCGTGAAAAAAATTTTGAAAATTTTTATTGCATTTCTGGACGAATCTCGACGAATTATGACGATACACAAAATTTCAGACAGAAAAAATTTTCTGTCTGTGTGTCTGTCTGGTTCGCGATAGCAGCTACAGTTTTTAAGTTAATGCTTTCAAATTTGACACACACATTCTAGAGGTCAAGAAAAGGATTGGGTTCGTTGATGAACGAAATCAGTCCCAATGACTAAAAAAAATATTAATGACATTCCACCAACGTGACATTTCTGAAACGTAAAAATGTGACTTTTTTGAATCTACAAAAAAATATAACTGTATTGAAACGTCAAAGTGACTTTTTTGAAATGTCAATAAATGTGACTTTTTTTGAAACGTTAAAAATTACTTTTATTGTAAACTCCACCACACGTCGAGTTTTACTACGGTGAGGAAGTTCTGATCCCCAAGTAATTGGCAGCGGTTTTTATCTACTATCTGTGGACATTTCAGAGATATTTTACAAAATATGACAACGACATATAGATACATATTCCTTCTTTAGAGGAATAAATGTTAACAATAGTTCAAGGGAACCTAATATTTGTACAAGATAACATTCCACAGTCTTCTGTGCCGTATTTTTAAACTATTTAATTTTTTTTTTAAATATAGGCTACTCAACTAAACTATCAAGATTCGCTGTCTCGCAGATATTAAAAGAACAACAGAACATAATAACCAGTGCAATAATTGTTACAAGCAGATATGCCAAACGGTTTTACTTTTTTAAAAAAATTGAATACAAACCGCAGGCATTTATCAAAAATGCTGTTACCAATGAAAGTTGTTTCAGTCGAAATGGAATAACTAGTGTTCATAATACGCATCTTTGTGCTGACAAAAATCCACATAGACGAATATATACATTATCAGCATACGTTTTCTTTAAATGTCTAGACTGGAATATTAGAAAATCGGTTCGTAACTCCATCCGTTTTACCTATCAGATTAGATTTTCCTTCGTATTTGTATTTACATAATAAAGTATTTCTGCCAATATTATTACAATATAAGATTTAGACAAAACAATATGCTATTTATGCACCATAGTGAACCAAGACATTTTCTGTTAGATGTGCAATGGTGTCTACAAAAACAGTTTCATTGAGGATGGATTGGTCGTGAGTACTACCGCCCATAACGTAGCCATCTATGTCACCGGATTTATATCCTATAAATTTCTATCTATAGATTACTATAAAAACACGAAAATTATGGCACCGCATATAAAACATTTCCTACATTTGCTATAAAAAGTAACACCTATTTTTATTATTGTTTTTTATTTACACCACTCGAGTTGTTTGTTTATTAATAAATACACGACATGTATTGTTATCAAATTTGATTTAAAAATTAAAAATTGTTCTCTACAAAAATGTTTTTTTAACAGTTGATTAATTTAAATTTTCTACTTGGAACTATGCAGTTAGGATATTTTTAAGAATAGGCCCTCGAGCATTTGCGACATTGATGCTTGCCACTAATATCCAAGAACGCATAATTTCCATTTCTGTCCATATTATGTTAATAACTAACTGTATTTTATTATTTTTCAGTAATATTGGTAAGTAATGTAATACTTGAACTATAAATAAACGACAAATAAGTGTTTGACAAGTGCCCGCTAGTCCGAAGGAAGTACAAAATTGTGCATTTTGTAGGTTGTATGAAACTTGGCAAGCGTATTATTTATGGCTAATTAGCCATTTTAAGTGTTGTGGAAATTCGCAGAATGTACTTTAATCCACCATATTGGAAACTGGAAAATATCTCTAAACCTTAAAGGTTTCGCACAATTTCAAAGAAATTGAAGATCTAGTTCTAAAAACGAATTTCTCCGTTCAATATATTTTACACCTAGAGTATAATTTGATCCCCTTTCAGTTGATGCCTTTTAAGTCATATTTTGACCTAAAGCTTCCTTAAGAATCGCTGATTAAAACCAAAATTTCAGATTCACAGGTGATACCAGCGGTATCTTGGAGTAGATTATATCTTAGCTTTCAGTCGTGCGACTTTTATTTTTATTTTAAAGTTTTCATCACGGTGAAAATTTTTCGTAAGGAAAAGGTAAGGGTTCCACACACTTTTCTAAAAAAGTTTGGTGTTGCATACGGTCAAAAAAAAATTTTCTTAAGAACTGATGTTGTGTGGCATTGACACCGCATTTTTCAAATATTCTAAAATGTCTTCTGTAGTTTTCTTTTGGCACAATAAAAACCTTTCGCATCCTTGACTAGTAAAATGTCTGAAGCATTGTGATGAGAATGATGTAAAACTCTGCCATGCCTTAATGGAATGTAATACCACTTCAAAATTCTCAAGAAGGGGTAAAGTAACTTGCTGGACAACATGGAATAGTTACTTAGAAGTAACATATTTTATGTGCTCTTTCCAGCTCATCATCAGTAGAAGGGGTCACACTGGTGGACTCCACAGCCGCTTGCAACATAATCAGGACAAGCTACATAGGCGCAAGGACTACACAACCAGACAACCAAAGATTCACACAAGCCTTCGGAACAGTAAATGCCAAAACAAGGGGGAGCGTTCGACTGGAGTACGAAATAGGATTGGACCAAGAAATTACAGACATATTCCAAGTAACGGATGACCTGAAAGAGGAGATAATATTGGGGCCCCGTTTCTGCACAATCACCAAGTAATAGTCGACTGTGAACGTAGATGCATATATATCGGTGATACAGAAAGAAGGACGGTCTACTAGGATCAAAACCAGGTGACGCTCAATATCATTCCATGTAGGAGATGCCCATACCACTACCACCCGAATTTAGCTCAGTCTTGGAACCTACATTCAAATAATATGCCCATCTATTTGACGAAGTACCCACTCAAGCCACGACCAATTATGTAAAACACAAAATACATGTAAGAGGATAAAGTCGTCAATCTACGACCTTACCCAATGTCGCCAAGTAAGAAATCGATCCTGTACGACCAAGTACAAGAGATGCTGGAGTCAGGAGTGATAGAGCCTAGCACTTCTCCTTATAGTTCGCCCGTTTACCGGTGGAGAGGGAGGGCAAGAAGCCCAGGTTCTATATCGACTATCGCAATTTGAATGTAATAACAGAAGACGATTCATCCGTTTTAGAAGATACACAAAATAATTAAAGACTTTGGAGCGGCCAAATACTTCACCTTATTTGGCTTAAAGAGCGGATATTGTCAAATACCAATGGACGAAGGTTCCAAAAAGTACCCCGCTTTCACCACTCCCGACGGGGCGACGTATCACTTCCGAGTCATGTCATTCGAACGCAAGACGGCCCCTAGTACATTTCAAAATTTGATGACGCGAGTGGTGCTCACCGGATTTTTACATACTTTTATGAAAGTTTATCTAGACAATATCATTGTGTACAGCGAAACCATACAACAGCATGCTGTACAATTAAGTAGTCTTCGAGAGGCTACAGATCCATAACTTAAAAATCTCTCCGGAAAAATGCACCATCGCAGCAAACCACCTAGACTACTTGGGGTACCAAATCTTGGGTACAACACTTCCATAAGAGAAACATATTTTGGTGATCCGGGACTTCCCCGCTCTAAGAACAAAAAAATAGATCCAGAGTTTACTGGGAACGTGCAACTGGATAAGAGAGTATGTTCCGAATGCCGCACAACGCACCAGGTCACTCACAGGGTTATTATCTGAGGAGAAGTTTCAATAAATGTCATCATGCCAGGAATCTTTCAATAAAATCAAGGACACCATTTTTCAGCCGCTGCAATTGCATAGACTCGACTTCAAGAGCAGTTCGTCCTACAGACCGACGTACCGCTGCAAAGAATTGGAGCCGCCCTCTATCAGTACGCTGAGAATGGAGACAGAAGAGTGGTTTAGTCCGCGAGCTCTACATTAAACAAAACAGAAGCCTAGGAGTCATTTTTGGGATCAAGAGATATCAAATTTACTTACTAGACAAACCATTCATATTATGAATAGATAGCAGAGCGCTACTCTGGCTGCAGAAAAATTGCGACGGCAGTGCGAAGTTAACGAGGTGGTCCTTGTTCATGCAGGAGTACCAATTCTAACTTCAACATTGTTCAGGGAAGGAGAACGAGTTAGCGGATTTCCTTTGTAGAAATCCGGATCCAAATACACCCAGACCCGAATTCACGAAGGCACAACTGGTACCACCTCTATTGCTGCACGAGCACCAAGATGTCGCCGTCAGTCAATTGACCGAAGCAACGTTATACGAAGACGTGGTTCGAGCTCAACACAGGTCACGACAGCTACGCCGAGACATAGCAAGATGGCAAAGGCTGACACAAGATGGAGCCGACAACGCTAAGGACCGAACCTTCCTAGAAAATTATGACGTACGAGACGGTGTGCTGTGGAAAAGGCACGCAGAGGGAGACAGGATTGTGGTAATACCCAGCATGATACAACGGGTTATACACCAATATCAAGATCATCCAGAAGCCGCACATCCAGGCAGAGACGAAACGAGACGAATGGTACGCAGAAAGTACCATTGAAAAAGCATTAATAAATCAGTAGCCCGATACGTAAAAAACTGTTCCGTTTGCGTAGCAGCATAAATAAGCCAGATTCAACCCCAAGCTCCCCTAAAGGCTCACACATCAGAGTATCCTTTGAAGTAATAAGCGTCGTCGTATTGGGACCATTCCAAGAGATGAGAACTAATAAGAATAAGTATATACTACTCGTGGAGGACGTGTTCTCCAAATGGGTGGAGGCAAAGACCTACTCTGACATACCAGCTCCAACAATTACCCGGTTCCTGAAGGATGAGGTGAGAGCTAGATAGGGCACGCCTAAGATAATAATCTTTGACAATGGTCCCGCAATCAAGAGCCACTAGTTTAGGAACTGATGCAAATGCCACCAGATAGAAAGGTTCATGGTCACCATCTACCATTAAAGTCCGAATCCCATAGAAAGACGGATACAAGAGATGACGAAGACTTTGAGGACGGTAATGTTACACAGATCCGCTAATACATGGAACAGGTATGTGCAAAGAGCATTAAAACTCCTCCGAAATAGAAGAAAGGACGCGCGGCCCGGCCGGGAGGAACGCGTTCGCCGGGTATGTACGAATCAAAATTCGTACAAACAAAAGTATGGCTCGCACAACGATCCGACTTCCGTCACTTTTCAGGAAGGCGATCAGGTAACGGCTCGAGTGTTAAAAAAAAGCAGAACGTGTTCCTACCAGCATGGACAGGGCCATATACAATCATGACAAAAAGATTCGAGGAAGTGTACGAGGTGGAGAAAGGAGAGCAACGTGTCGACATCCATGTGGACGATCTACTTCCAGTCCCAGCCGGCAATCCGCCCCTCGTACTCGACTCAGATTCCGATAAGGAACCAGACACAGATCCCGAACCAGACCAAAATGATGATTCCAATATAAGTGAAGAACACACGGAGGAATCCTCGTCCGCTTCCAGCGACGAAGAGGGCTCTTCAAGGGCGAAACGTTCGTCAGAAGTGAGAAGGGCTCCTCCTCTGGAAAAAGATGCCGAGGAATTGTCTGACAAGTCTGCAGGCCCGATTGAGGGAAGAACTGGGAAGTAACGAATCCGATAACGACATACCCCTAAGCACGACAATAAAGCCAGTAAATGCGTGCCAATCCATTAGGCACAAATTTAACTCTGTCATATTTTCAAAGTGCATGCCCACCCGATACAAAAAAGGCTACATTTTTTATTAATTTCAATTTTGCCCTCGAACACATTCACTATCACAAATTTCATCCACACCATTCAAACACACAATTTTTAATTTTCACAAAGTAAAGTCCCCTGTGGCGGAAATTCCCTCCGTCACTCCCTGGCCAACTTCCAGGCCAGCCATACCTGGAATAGATTCGTCCGTTGTGGCGTCTCCTCTGTGGCCATATCAAACCACGGGCGGCTATCCAGAACTTCATCCCTTCGGTAAAGTCACCCGATTCAAGGGCCTAGCTTAAACCAGCAGCCCTCAACACCCAACAGGCAAAGCCATAATGGTGGCAGCCTTCAGTGATGCTAAAAGAACCGATGATAGCAGAGAAGGCAGTTTGGTGGAGTTTCCATGACCCAATTTTAAAACCAGCGCCTTCGGCAGAAACAAAATGTGAATGTGCGCGAAGACCCTCGGAGAGTAAGAATATTAAGACACTCAGAGAGTAAGAATATTAAGACACTCGTAGAGTAATAGTATTTAACCAAAGATATGTTAAAAAAAAATACAAAAAAAGTCACAAAAAGTAAATAATCTGTAGTAAAGAAAAAACAATTTTTTTTTAAAAGAATCAAATATTTAATACAAGTAGACATCAAATATTAATGATAAAAAATTTTTTACGTTCATTTTACTTAAAATGAGGGAAGAATACATGATATACAAACATATGTACTCTAACATAAAAGTCTCATATATTAGTTTTATATTACACATTTAGCTTTAGGGAAAAAATTTAATAGGAAATAATAATTAAAAAAAAACATTTTAGTAGGTCTAGGGAACATTAGATTTAGGACATATTACATTATAACTTTTAAGCTATATATACTTATGTATATATCCATATATAGTTTATTGGGTACTTACCTTTTTTATTTGTTGTAAGAATTTTTTAATTTTATGTTAATAAATAGCACTGATCAAAAAACGAAGACCGCATAAATACCACTCTTAAAATTCTACAACATTTTTTTTGTTCTTTTTACGCGTTAGTAAAACACGACGTCATGCTAACATTGCAATAGATGACGACACAACCCCTATAAATATAAAATTTAAGACAAGTTGAAACAATTCAACCACCCGACACCAACAAGAGAGCATAGTGGTAGTAAATTTATTTTAAAAGTATAAATTTTACACTTTTGCATTATCACAAACTTGATGTCCCTTCGGAAACGATAACTAATTGATCTTAAACCGGTTGTGAACCCCATTAATAAACACCAACTGATCTACAGCCCTCAGAATAGTCTTTCGTTGGCCGTTTTACAGATAAATAGATCTCCACCGACCCCAGAAGTCTTAAGATAGGCACTAAGAAATTTCTCCACGCGCAAAGCTGCGTTATTTTTTTGTATCCAAGACACGAAGACGGCGCGGCGGCGTCCACCACCTATAAAGTGATTTTAAAACATTCACCGCAGAGAACCAGAAACACTTCTTCTACAGCTTCTATCATTCGTGGATTTTGGCATGAGGAGTCTTCCATCATCAAGTTTTATTGTAAAACTCTACGTTGTTTTTTATTTATTAAACTTAGAAAACCACAAGCAAGCTTCTACAGACGTAGGTCGTCTACTAATAAAAAATTAAAGGTTATTATAAAAGAATATCATCGTCTGAGATCTCCGATGACAAGGAAGTAAGTGACTTGCATACTTAGAGGCTTGGAATCATTTTGCAAAATTATTTGTCGCGAGGCTAGGCTTTTAAGAAAATTTCATATAAAAAATTTAACTTATTTTAAAATCAAAGCTTCACTCGACTCATCGTTTGAGATCTCCGATGACAAGGATGTAAGTGACTTGCATACTTAGAGGCTTGGAATCATTTTGCAAAATTATTTGTCGCGAGGCTAGGCTTTTAAGAAAATTTCATATAAAAAATTTAACTTATTTTAAAATCAAAGCTTCAATCGACTTAAAATTCATTTATTCAACAAAAATTGGTTAGTTCTAAGTTTTTCGAGTGTTTACTAGGCTGCCATAAAGGTTTCAGAATTTATTGAAAGTTTTAAGAATCGGCAGCCAAAATTTTTACAAAAAAATAAATTTCATCAAAACATTTTGTTAGTCCACCAGGACATAGAAAAATTCATTTTTAAATTTTTAATAACTTTCGACTTGGTCGTTTAAAAATAAATTTTTAAATTTATTTTCATCTTAATAATATCACATTAAGCATAAAAAGATATACTGCTCAAACAAATTTTTTTTTTTTGAATCCGAATTAGAAAATTTTTAATAAAAATTTTTTTTTTTGGTTTTACAAATCGATCATTATTAAGAAAAATTGTAGTTTTGCGCGACTTTTTAGTCAGGCTAGTAGTATCCGAGTTGTAGGTCAACTTGTTGCTGTCCAGTCTGCTGAATTTCAAAAATTTTTCAAGAAATTTTAGAAAGTATTTTGTGATTGTGAATTTTACGTTAATTTAAAGGAACTCTGGCCAATTTTATTTTTGGTCTTAACGAAGTCAAAAAATTTTACACACAGATCATCTGATCTCGTAAAGTAAAATTAAATTTTGTAAGGAACCTTCTGTTCAAAATATTTTTTGGGCATCAGCGACTTTGAAAAAATAAATTTCATAATTCAAAAAGCACTTACAAGGAGCAAAAAGACATTTTGCACCGACCCCCTGTTCAATTTTATTTTTGCATAAAAGATGACTGAAAAAATATTTTCAGTATTTCAAAAAAATCATTTTCAGGCTAGAAAAAAGCCAAATTGCCAGGAACCCCCTGTGCAAATTTTTTTTAGTCCTAATAAATCAAAAAAAGCATACGCCACTTGATTAAATCCTTCAGCCACAAATTCTGAGGTAGAAACAAGTCCCACAAGCCAGGACCGCCGAAGAGGAGTTGCAGAAGTCTTCCTCAGCTCTGCTAGCGTAGCCAAAGGCACACAGAAATTTCAACGAGGATAAGAACAGGCTACCTTAACTTTCCGTATAATCAAAAACCGACCTTAAGAAAAATTCCATTCTACGGTCAAATACCAAGGCAATAAAATTAAAACTATTTTCATGGCAGCAGGTCACGAATCGCCCAATTTAATAAAAGAATAATAACCCAGACAGGGAGAAATAAAAACACAAGTCTTCAAAAACACAAACTAACCCTTGTCTTATTTGTGACGTTTTGTTATAGAACCAAAATTTGACAAATAATTTAATTATCCAAAAAATTATATTACCAAAAAATCACCCAGATCACATAAAAGGTATTTAGCCATTTGAAACATTCAAAAAAATGCCCGAGACCGAAATTACACAGGTTCAAAATAACACATGTCACACCAATTCTCTTTAGCAAATTAGATAACGAATAAAAATCCATATTCAAAACCTCAAACCGCAATTTTTTATCTCAATTCTCCGAATTTTAAAAGCCAAAATTGTGAATTTAATTTTCATTAAAAAACTACTCCGCAGCATAATCTTGACGGCGAGTACCGCGGTGCACTTACAAACATTAAAATGGCCAAAACTCAAAGACATTCATATGCAATAATTACAAATCGGTCTAAATGATTTTACTGCAATCCGAGAGGTCCCACAAGATTTTAATTTCAGTGATCGACAGAAGCAAATAATTATCAGAGGCCAAAGCCATCATAAAATAGTAAAAGCTAAATATCTGCATTTCTATCATATAAATTTTAAAAGATGCTAGTCGCAGACACCTGAAAAATTAATTTTTACAAAGTCAGTTAAATAAATAACAATTAATATCAAAGTGAAATAGATATCAAAGATAAAATAATAATAATAATTTCATTCAACAATCATTGTTTCCACAATATCTTATTAACTGCTAGATTTATTTATACGAAACTTAAACTTATAAAATTGGAGTAAGGTGCACCGTATAGCAGACCAGCCAGGCAGACAGCCGTATCGGGAGCTTTGGCAAATCGGAGCTTTCGAGTGGGGTAGATTTTATTTTTACTACGCGCTTTCAAAAACATGACATCATGTTAACATCGCAATAGATGATGACACGAAAACGACGTCCACCAACTATTAAATGATTTTAAAACATTCACCGCAGAGAACCAGAAGTACTTCTTCGACAGATTTTATCATCCATGGATTTTGGCTTGAGGAGTCTTCCGTCATCAGATTTTACTGTAAAAATCTACGTTGTTTTTTATTTATTATGCATAAAAAACCACAAGCGGGCTCCTACAGACATAGGTTGTCTAAAAATAAAAAATTAAACGTTTATGCAAAAGAACATCATCGTCTGAGATCTCCGAGGACACGGTAAGGAATTGACTTATATACTTAGAGAATCGTTTTTCAAAATTATTTTTTTTCGTGAGGCTAGGTTCGTTAAGATAAATTCTCGAACCTCAGTATTATATTAGAAAATTTAATTTATTTTAAAATTAAACCTTCACTTGACTCAAAATTCATTTATTCAACAAAATTTGGTTAGTTCTAAGTTTCCCGGGTGTTTATTAAGCTGTCATAAAAGTTTCAGAATTTATTGAAATTTTTTGAGTTTTAAAGATCGACAGCCAAAATTTTTACAAAAAATAAATCTCATCTATATCATTTTGTTAGTCCAACAGGACATAGAAACAAATATTTTTAAATTTTCAATAACTTTCGAGTCGTTTGAAAAAAAACATTTCAAATTTACTTTTAATTTAATAAAATAACCTTAAATATAAAGAAATACACTGCTCAAACAATTTTTTTTCCGAAAAATTTAAATATACTTTTTTTTTTTTGGTTTTACAAATCGTTCCAACAACTTAGAGATATAAATTTTACACTTTCACAAATCACCTGATCTCACGAGTAAAATTTAATTTTGTAGGGAACCCTCTGTCAAATTTATTTTACATAAAAGCTGACTGAAAAATATTTTCAGTGTTTCTTAAAATCATTTTCAAGCTAGAAAAAAAGCAAAATTGCCAAAATATTTTTTTGCCCTAAAAAATAACTAAAAAACCGCTTGATTAAATCCTTCAGCTACAAAGTCTGAGGTAGAAACAAGTCCCTCAAGCCAGGACCGCCGAAGAGAAGTTGCTGAAGTCTTGCTCAGCTCTGCTAACATAGCCAAAGGCACACAGAAATTCGACGAGATTAAGAACGGGCTACCTTAGCTCGCTGTATAAACAAAATCGCCCTTGAGTAAATTTCATTCCTACGATCAATTACCAAGGCATCAAAACTAAAATTATTTTCGTGGAGCAAGTCACGTAGCGCCCAACTTAATTAGAAAAAATAATAACCCAGCTAGGAAGAAATCAGGTCTTCCAAAAAACAAATAAGAGAAAACCACCTTGGTGTATTTGTGATAGTTCGTCTAACAGACTAATCCGAGAACACTGCTAGCCTGATGCAGGCAGAGAGGCGGGCCCAGGTGGAGAGTTGAAGAGACCTCCCAAGAGGTCTCACTAAATTCATTTGTAATTGTTGGAGTTCCTGGAGTTTCTATTAATACTGGTGCAGACATAGTTCAAATCCCTAACTTTAATTTTTTTAGATGTGATCGTCCTAGTTGTGGTGACGATGTAGGTCTATATGTAAGATCTGATTTGCAATGTAGTATAATTCATTAGGATAGTAATGTCGATTTGGAACAATTATGGATAAAATTAAAAATTTTTAAAAAAACATTTGGTATCGGTATTATATATAGGCCACCCAAATCTAATATTGCTATAACTGCTGAGTTAATTGAAAATACTATATCAAATATTGCACCTATTGTAGACAATGGTATTTGTATAGGACATTTTAATTTAAACTTCTTTATGATTTTGACACTAACGTAACAGAATGTGTAGAATAATGGAATCATTTGGACTGACTCAAACTATTAGTGAGCCGACAAGAATTACTGATACTAGCTTCTTGCTTATTGATAAATTTTTTGTGACTTCTGAAGAAATGGTGCTAGGGGTTGGAACGCTTAACGCAGATGGCATAACTGATCATCTTCTAACTTTTTCAACCTTTAAATTTGAAATAACAAAAGCATGTCAAAAACTTTATACATTTAGAGATATCAAAGATTTTTCTGAAAATGATTTTTTTAATGATGTTAATACTGTTGATTGGAATTTCATTTATCATATTAATTCAGTTGATGAAAAAGTTGTTTATTTAACTAACAATATTAGAAACTTATTTGACAATCATGTTTCCATTCGTACTGTGAGAATATCAAAACCGAAAGCCCCTTGGCTAACAGATGTGCTAAAAATAATGATGAAAGTTAGGGATAAAGCGTTAAATAAGTACAGTCGTACCAAAACACGATCTGACTATGATGTATATAAAGAACTACGTAATTTTACTCTTACATCAATTCGTAGAGAAGAAAAGGCATACCTAGATCATATTTCCTGTAACAGTAATAATGGTAATGACGCATATAATACTAAAGAAGTTTGGTTGACTCTAAAACAGTTAAACGTAGTTCCTAACAAATCCTCTGAAATTCCACCTCATCTCACCAATAGTGACGAAATTAAGTCTTATCTCGGATCTATTGCTGATCACTTTAACAATGATTGCTCAGAAATGAGCAATCACTATGCTCTTAACACCTTTAACAGGAATATTAAATTCGAATTTCATCATGTATCCGCGGAAATAGTGTATAAGTTATTTACACGTATAAAATCAAACGCTTCTGGAATTGACGGTATTTCTCGTAAAATGTTTAATTTATGTTTACCCCATCTTCTCCCTCAACTCACGCATATTATTAATCTCTGTCTTGAATTGGGATATTTTCCAAGTACCTAGAAAGAGGCAGTTGTATATCCTTTACCCAAAATCTATTCAAATTTGCGTCCTATAAATATATGACTTGTACTGTCCAAAGTTCTCGAATGAGTAGTTTATATTCAATGAATACGTACGCAATAATTCAATTTCACGTGCCCGTCAATCAGGTTTTAGGGAAGGATATAGCACAGCATGAGCTTTATTAAACATATGTGATGATTTACTTGGCGAATGGGATAACAGAAAGCTGTCAGCGCTTGTACTGCTTGATATCACGAAAGCTTTTGATACTATTAATCATGATCTACTTTATTCCAAACTTAAATTTTATGGATTTAATGATATATCCTATGATTTTTTTACTGTTTCTCAAACAACGGAAGTCAAAGAGTATTTTTGAATAACAGTTATTCGACTTCAGCTAATCTTAAAGACGAAGTACCTCAAGGATCCATACTTGGACCACTGTTATTTTCATTATATACAGCAGACCTGCATAATTCACTCAAACATTCACAGAGTCGTTTTTATACCGACGACACGGAAATTTATAAAAACCTCCATCCAGAAGAAGCAGCTGAAGTGGGTGAATTCATGAATGCCGATTTATATGACTTGATTACACTGAAATTACAAAAAAGCACAATTTGCATATTAATCGTTCAAAGTCAACTCTTTTAGTAATTGGTAATCCAATTTTATGCAATAAGGCAATTAACTGTAAACATCAAAGTAAATGAATTTGTCTTGACTCCGACCAATACCTATTATGGATACTAACCTGAAAATTTCCAATCATGTAAGTAAATGTTTGCAAAAAAGCTTACGTTTCTATGAAATTATTATATTCTAACCGAGCAATCTTAAGTCAACAACTTAAAACTCTGTTATGTGAACATCTGATATTATCATATTTTAAGTATTGTCATTCTATTTATGATTCTTGTATTGATTCTTTCGATAAATACAGAATTCAGAAAGTACAAAACAATTGTTGGCGATTTATATTCAACTGACGTGTGTTCGACCATATTTCACAAAAAGTCAATGATATTAAATGGTTAAATATGAATAATCGTCGTAACCTGCATTATGCTAGTTTTGTTCATAAGATCATAACCTTAAATCCCCACCATATCTTTTTAATAAAATAAGTTTCAGAGGAGACATGCATAATGTATCTACACGTAACATAAATGATCTCCATATACCTATGCATTCTACTGTGAAATTTAAAAACTCTTTTTCTTACTAAGCTCCCCACAACTACAATTCAAACAACGACTCTTTCAAAAGTAATTCTTTTTTTAACATCTAGAAAACAATTCAAAATTAAACTCCTAGAAAATCAAAGAAAGAATATGTATTTTTTTTCTTTCTCTCTTTTCTTTTCTTTTCTTTGTCACCTATCGTAGTTAGGTTATATTACTATATTTTGCATACACTATCACTATATTGTTTAGTGTAGTTTTGATCTTTATTCTCATAGCTTCCTAGTTTGTAATTATTTTATAATTATTCTTTATTATTTAATTATTATCATCTTTGATATAGCATATTAGATATTTTCTATATATTTTACAGCTTTTTTTTAAGGTTAAGTGTAAGAATAGTCAATGTACTAAACTTCACCTTTTAAATAAAGACCATTTATGGTTATTATTATTACCACTTTTTTTTCGGTTGCACGACGCTAAACAGTCCTCCCGTGGCCTCTGATGCCACATGGGAGTCGCGCCAGCACATTAACCACAGCCATTCCCCGCATCCCGCAGTGACTGTAGATTCCGGAATCGTGTGCCCTAAGCAGACGCAGAGAACCCAGAATGACCGCCTTCTGTATTTGGCCTGCCAGCCACTCGGCTGATTTTTGGCAGGCCGGTATGGTCTTCAGTTCCGAGAGCAGCGTAGGCTTTATCCCTCCGAGTACTCCGATTATAAGGACGACCATCTTTACCGAGTAGCCTGGGTACAGCACTTGGAGCTCGTACCGGAGATCGCGATATTTGGTCCGTTTCTCCTCCTCCTTCAAGGTGATGTTTTTCTCCGCAGGTGCCGAGAACTCGATGACATACATCACCTTGAGTTGATAGTCGAGGAAGACTATGTCAGGCTTGTTGGCTTGGATTAGCCTGACAGTCGGGAACGAGTAGTTTCAGTAAATCTGGCATTTCTCGTTCTCGACAACGGACTCAATAACTCCGGGGACGTAAGGCAGCACTGGTGTCTGGTCCACCACGTACGAGTGCCTTAGATGGTAGTATAGCACTCGTAAAGCCGCGTTATGTCGGTGGATGTAGGCCGAAATCGCGTATACGGGGCATGCAGCTCCCACTCCTACAGTTTCGTGATGTTTTACGAACCGCAAGAGGGGATCTGAGCTCCTGAGTATGTTACATGCCATACTCAGTACTACTCTGCCATGCGTACACTCCAGGCTCAAGAGTCCTCGGCCCCCCCCGTTGACGTGGGAGGTACACACGAGGAACGGACAATCTAGGATGAATACTTCTGTGAATATTCATCATCTTGCGGGTATCTCTGTCTAATTGACGCAGCTCATCTACCCTCCACTTTACTACTCCGAAGGAGTAGAGCAGAATCGGAACGGCAAGCATATTAGTTGCAGACACCTTGTTCTTCACCGAAAGTTCGGAAGACCAAATCTTTCGGAGACGGTGTCTGTACTTGCCGCGGAGAGAATCTTTTTATTTGTGATACATCCTGGATGTGCCTTTGTTGCACACCCAGATATGTATAGGTCTCTCCGGCATCCAGATGTCTTAGGATGCTTCCGTCTGCGAGCTGCGCGTCTTCAGGAAATTCCCCGCATCGTCCTCTCTTGAGGTGGACGACTGCACATTTGTCCAACCCGAACTCCATACCAATTGCCCGCGTATATTCTTCGACCACCCTAAGAGCGTTTTGTAGTTCGCGCTCTCCGGAGGCATAAAGTTTAAGGTCATCCATATAAAATAGATGGGTGACCTTATGCCTCCGGTCGCTGGGTGGCCCACATTGATATCCGCGGGTTTGGCGGAGCCCAACAGACAACGGCAGCAGTGAGATGCAGAAGAGGAGAGGACTCAGAGAGTCACCCTGGAAAACTCCTCTCCTAAATGCCACCTGCCCTGTCGTGATCCGCTGTGCACCTGATGTTATGGTGAAGCGGGTCTTCCAGAGCGGCAGCAGCTGTTCTATGCATCTCACTAGTGGTGCTGGTACCGCAAGACATTCGAGCAAGTACAACAATAGCTCATGCGATGTTGTATCAAATGCCTTGCGGTAATCAATCCAGGCCATCGATAGATTCCGCTTGTATTGCACAGAATCCTGTGTAATACAGCGGTCTATCAGCAGGCTGTCCTTGCAACCTGCCATGCCCTTCTTGGCACCACGCTGTTCGTGTATCTGCTGGAAGACCGGATCAACAGACCTCAGTGTCCTAGCATACAAGATACGTGTAAATATCTTGTAGCAGGAGTTAAGGCAAGTGATCGGCCTATAATTCCTCGGGTCGGAAAGATCCCCCTTCTTGGGGATTAGCACAGTACGTCCCTCGACGAACCAGTCCGGAATCTGCTGCCCCTCGTTCAACCATGAGTTGAAAACTCGCGCCAGACGGCGGTGAGTGGAAGGAAATTTCTTCCACCACCAGTTGTTAATGCCGTCTGGGCCCGGGGCAGCGAAGTTCTTGGTACCAACAAGTGCTTGTTGGACTTCCTCCGTACTGATTGCCGGGCACACTTCTTCTGGCTCTTCAAGATGTCTGTGACACAGAGCCTCGAAGTGTGCAATTGATGGAGTGTCGCTATTGAATGGACGCGGCGTTTCGTAGATTCCCTTCCAGAAGGTTTCGACATCTTCTACAGTCGGCGGATTCTCGAGAACACGCTGTGGCTCTTGAAAGAGGCGGGAAGGATTCGTACGGAACAAATTGTTTTGTTCCATACTCCTCACCCGCCTCTTCAATGTTTTCTTTATCGCCATGAGGGCTCGGATCCTATCTAGACCTGCTTGATGGTAAGCATCACTGTCAGATTTAGAGTATGGTGTTGACGTCTTAATCCGGCAGCTATGCGCCGGATCCTGGGAGTAAAAACTCTACCAGTCGTCTTATATTCCACCACACTCTGGATCCGAGAAGCGTGTTGTCTGGCCGACTGTATCTTGCCTTCGATTTTTTGTACACGCCGCTTGGCTTTCTCGCCCCGTGATTGGTTGACCTCTCACGGGGGACGAGTTGCTTCGCGGCGTTGTACACGGCACAGTTGATTTGCCAGATGTCTTCGTCTTCCGGAATTTCCTCATCGATGACCGCGTCCATTCTAGCCAGGTCTTGTGGCTTTAGGTTAGCTCTGGTGTTAAGGCTAACCCTCGTCATTAAGTCTACACCGGTGAACTCTAAATGATGTTCCCCATCAGCTGGTAATTGCCGCGGTGGGACTGCGGCTGGCAGTTCTTCTAGCTGACGGGGTGCCCTTACGTAACCTGTCCTGAGCAGAAAGGATACTTGGTCTCTCAGATGTTGTTGAGAGAAGGCGCGATGCTCTGGATGCATTTCGCATCAAAGTGCATGCAATCGCGCCATGTATCCCCTTCGCTCAGATTCGCTACTCTCGCTGCAGGTCAGCAAGTCATCCCGAAGTTCCCTCGTCCGCTTAAAGCGTCCTTGTCCGTTGCGGTTGTCTCTGACCCCCATCCGATTGGGGTCGGTCGTGAGGAGCCCTTCTTCGCAGGTTATATGGAACCCGAAGTAGAAGGGGTACCAGGTGGTTAGCCTTGGTACCCCCCAGCCGACATTAGTCAGGCAGAGTTACCTCTGCCTGTCCAGGGTGCACCAACGTGGAGGTTGCCGGTCCTTTGCACCCCTATTGCACCACTATTATTATTATTATTATTATTATTATTATATTGTATTTATGCAAGTATATTATTAACAGGCCAAACTATGAATTTAATTTATTCATCTTTCATGCAAGTAAACCTATAAATAACAATGCTTAAAAGTTTCTAAAAAAGGTGTTAGTAAAAAAAAATTGGATTCAAACATTAAAGGCAATAAATTGATTTTATGAATCTAACATTTTGGTCTTAATCAGAGATTCCTGAGGAAACTGTAGGTCAAAATTCGTCCTATGGAACATAAATGAAAAGCTGATGAAGCTGATTATTTCCTTACTTTGAGTCTAAAAGTGATATTGGTGGACACAAAAAGATACTGAACGGTGAAACACATTTTTAGAACTAGATCTTCATTTTCCTGAAAACAGGCGAGTGGACTCTCTGTTTTATTATTTTAATAACTTCTACACATACAAATAGTTGTCATTTATTTTTCTTTTTTCTTTTTAATGACGTAATGTAGTAAAAAAAATCATAAATTTTAAACTCAGTTTAAACGATCATATATTGCCGCAAATTTACAAACTGTTTTATTTGCTGTAACATAATAGGGAAACTTCCAAGCCTGGACCATGAAATCAAAGTACAGCCTACAATGGACACCAAAAGTGCATGTAACGCTGTCGTCAAGGTTTTAATTGAATGCGTGCGTACATTTTTTTTTACGTCACTATATAACCAGCAGTATGCGTTGTTTGAAATTAATTGTCATTGTAAGCATTTTCATTTTACTATTAAACAAATAGTAGTTGGTAAAATTATGTTAAAATTACATTTATAGCATATTTGATGGTCGTATTATATTACCATATTCCTATTTATTGTAATTTTCGTTCCTGTCCACTCACCTATATTTGTAATGACTGAAAAACTTGGTCTTAAAAGAAATTAAACGAAATTAAAAATAAAAATTAAATCAGATCATCTGTCAAAAGTAACAAATTGTAAACTGTTAAGGCAGTCATTTTCCAATATGGTGATTCAAAGTGCAATCCGCAGATGCCTAAAAGTACTAAAGGCCTATCTATAAAATGCACAATTTTGTTAAAATGTTGACATTATCCTCCGAACTATATGGTAAAATAATTAATATGTAAAAACAAGACAGGGAATGGATAAAACGAATACAGGTAGCAGAAAAATTGAGGATAACAAAAAGTTCCAATTTTAAATTTCCAATAACTTTAAATGAAGTTGGGATTCAGTTACGTATAACAAAATTAGGGCATACTAACAATCCCCACTTCTTTTGAACCTTCTTTTTTCTTCAAACTTTTAATAAATAAGGCCTCTAAGAAATCTCTCTAACTTTATCTATTCTAATTTTTTTTTTACTCTGAAGAGTTTAACTCCGTTAGGTAGCAATGTACATATATTTTGATTCGGTTGAGATCACATTTTATATAAATTCTTCCCCTGAGTATTGTTCTTTAAAATTCAGTTTGTTTCATTTCCGTTATCCCTTCGGTAAAGCGTATAGTAAAAATGTCGAAAGTGAAACTGAAGGTAAAAAAAATTGATGTATTCAGTCATATATGAATATATTTGAAATACACTTGGAACAGAGGGTTCAAATAATGGTGATAAAAAGTTGAAAAAAATTTGTTGCCAGTATATCAGTCTAGCCTCAATTATTTTGTATACATTCAGTATTAATTAGATAAGATATGGTTATGGAGTGAACGAAGAAAAGTGCACCCCTAGATGTCACATTTTTGAATTTTATTCTCTGTTTTACTTCAGTATTTCTTTGTTTCTAAATTTAAATGCTTTGATTTTCAGAAAAGTTGCTAACTACAAAACACGCCAATACAGTAAACAAGTATGCTCTAATTTTTTTTAAACAGTGGTTTATCTATCCTAAGGAACTTATTTTTGCCTTTAATTTACTGCAAAGACCGGTGATTTAATCATCTTAAAAAAATTCAAATTAGCAAAAGCATCTTGATATATAAAGCAAATAAATTAATTGTATCCTCTTAAAGCTTTTTTAAAATTTCTACTTAGTGAACATACGTTAAATGAGAATCGACTGAAATTTAAGCTTTAATTACAACTTTCTTTATAAAATAGAATCCTAGATGTTGAAGCGAGTATAAAAGCCTTCAAACAGGTGTACGAATATCGTTAAAAGAATCTGTGTGAAAATGATGACAAAGAAAATCTGCTGAGGTAGAGCTTGATGGTAAATTTAAAATTTTCTTTACTTAGTAAATACCATTATATGAGAGACTAATGATATGTAATTTTCTTTTTATATTTTAATGAATCTGCCGAAGCGATTTATATGAAAAAATGTTAAGAATGTATGGCTTACGATAGAAGATAAAAATAAATTAATTTTACAGTATTGTCATAAATAAAACAAGCACGAATAACTAAAAAATAGACGTATATTTATTATTGTTAAGTTCATCAATACGTAACCGACCATTTACTTGAAAATAAATTTGGTGACAATATTTCTTGTTTTTTTCTTTAATTATTTTTATTCATACCAACCATTTTCTAATGAATAATTAAGAAAAAATTGTATAATTACTACCGTATTTGCACATGATATTATCAAAAGAAAAATACTATATTTGTTTAAAAAAATTTTAGCTTAGAAAAATGATATTATATATAGTCAATACACAAATAAAAAGACATTATTTGACATAAAAAAATTATTTTTCACTTTGTGACGTACTTCGCTGCACTACACAAGAGCAAAAGTGTCACTTTGACGCCCAACACTACGGCGGTGTTCACGGTACGGATATCTCGGGCGCCAGTTTCTGTTTAGAGTGCAGAAACACCACTTACTCTATCGGCGGGATGATAGAGGCCGGGCAACTACAGTGAAGAAGCGGCTAAGCCAGGGGTCGGGAAAAATGTAACTTACACACTACAGTTAATGAACAGACTCTCATTCAATATATTTACATTTATTCTACACACTAATTATTATTTACACTTTATATACACCTTAGTAACTACAACTTATACTACAAAGGTCTTAACTACGGGCGAGCGGGGGCAGTAAGCGGTCGGTCAAGCGGTGCGATGCGGTAATCCGGTGAATGAAGCGGTGAAAAGGTAAACAGCAATAAATTAAGCGGTCATGAGCAGACGGCGGAACGGATACCAGGAGGGGAAGCAAGCGCCAATACAAGCACACTATGCCTATCTATAGCGGTTATTTACTATCGCTTGGCTGATGGATGGTTCCGGACTTATAATGTGCCAAAGCTAGTACCTCCAAGGCGCCCTGCCGAATATGACGTGCTTAGGCGGCCTGGAGGGCACGCGGTATAACGCGGTTACGGTTGGGGGGGGGAAGGAGTGACAAGCCTAACAGTGGCAAATTTAAGACGACTACGGTAAGGTCAAACTCCACGCTACCCTGCAGAATTTTTACGTGCTCAGGTGGCCTAGAGGACACGCAGTGACAACTGACAGTACCTCCAAATCACCCTGCAGAATTTGTACGTGCTCAGGTGACCTGGAGGGCACGCGGTATAACGCGGTTCTGGTTTGAGGGGGGAGGGGAGGAAAGGAGTGACAAGCCTAACAGTGGCAAATTGAAGATGACGACGGTAAGGTCAAACTCCAAGCTACCCTGCAGAATTTGTACGTGCTCAGGTAGCCCGGCGGACCCGGGATTACGGACGATACCTCCAAGTCACCCTGCAGAATTTTTACGTGCTCAGGTGGCCTGGCAGGCACGCGGTTACGAAAGTACCTCTAAGTCACCCTGCAGAATTTTTACGTGCTCAGGTGGCCTAGAGGACCCGCGGGGGCAAATGCTAGTATCTCCAAGTCACACTGCAGAATTTTTACGTGCTCAGGTGGCCTGGAGAACACGCGGTGTAACGCGGTTCTAGTTCCAACCTTCGGCCGCTTTCCCGTTCTAAGGAAGGATATGAGGCGGATACGTTTTAGCGTTCGCGGTTCACAAACTCTAAATAAAGTCCGGAAAGTACTCACCAGCCAAGTAATACTGATTATTTACCAAACCTTTATCAAACCTTGCTACCTACTTCCGAGTCCTGGGCTGCTTCCTCTCTGGAGCGGTCGGTGTCGGCACGTCTGGTCGGTACGGACGGCAGCAATGGACTGCTCTCGGATGCTCTGAAAAATCCTCAAGCTACTAAACTCTGCCACAAAGCAGAAGTAGGATGAGACGCGGTAGTCATGCGCGGAATATTACAACTACGTCACCAGTTTACAGACTTAGAATAACTCCGCAGTAAATTTAAATACCAATATCTTTATACTCACGAGCTTACTTACTGTCCAAGTCGGCGTGGTGCTTCGGTTGGCGGTCAGACGGGAACTAATTTGATTGAAAAATCCTCATGCTACACTGCCAAAAGCAGAAGTAGGACGAGACACGGTAGTCATGCGCGGTATATTACAACTACGTCACCTGTTTACTGACTTAGAATAATTCCGCATTAAGTTTAAAATACCTATGTCTTTATACTCACGAGTTTACTTACTATCCAAGTCGGCGTGGTGCTTCGGTTGGCGGTCAGACGGGAACTAATTTGATTGTTTCCAGTCTCGCGGTCCTTCACGGTAGCGCGGGCACAGGAGTGCCGGGGCTAGATGCGCGCTTCGCGTTTCTCGATTCACGTACTGCCGGCCACTCGGCCTGTGTGGAATGTTTATCCAAACAGAACAATACTACCTATTTATAATTAACAATTAAACTATTATTAATGATCAGCTACCAATACCACTATTAAAAGCGCAGTACTACAATGGTTAAAATATCTTTCGAAACAGACACATAGCACCTAGTTACCTAACTTAAGTCTATAAAATAATCACTTCGTTACAACTTCCGGTTTCACTGGAAATGATAGCAACATTCTAATTTTTATCATGACCCCCTGTATACTTTATAATTTTAAATAGAGCGTTAAATTCTGAATTTTTCAGTGTAACGTACTAGAGCGTTTAGCTTTTGTTTTTCGTTATTATTAGCGATATATTATTAAATACAGAAAACGCAGTAGGCTGTTAAAAATTTGAAATATTATATTTTTCAAATGAAGTTCTTTTGTTTCCTTAATGACTATATTATTGTATTTTGTACAAAGATATTAAGTGCAATGACTCCGTTTCCATGAAGTAACTTTTTTTAAGGGTTCTATAATTTAAAATTACAAATAATTCTGATATTTTTCATATAAATCTAGGTTCGATTTTATGTATTACATTGAGCATTGCATTTTTTTTCTAATAACCTCAAGAATTTTAAACCCTTTTAACTGTTTTCCCACATTCTGATTTTAGGCCTACTGCGTTTTCTGCATTTAATAATATATCTCTAATAGTAACGAAAAACAAAAGCCAAACACTCATGTATGTCATATTGCCGAACTCAGAATTTAATTAATACTCTTTCCAAAACTGTAAAAATATATAGGAGGTCATGATAAAAATTAATATAATTTTTTAAAGTTAAAAATTAAACAAAAAATGGGGGTGACAACTGGTATAAGGTGCAAATCCCGCAAATTTCCTATTATATCCTTCAAAATGTAATACTAAAAAAAGTCAAGAAATTCAGTACAATATGGAGTGGCGTTCTCTTTAAAAAATAATTATTCCTGCCATGCAGCATTGTTGGATACACATTATCAAACGATAAATTAACAGCAAATCTCACACCTGTGGTGTCTGTGACATATTTTAATAAAAATTGATTTTGTGCCTCTCTCTACAGTTCTCTTCCAAATAAAAACGAATTAGACATACATGTACTACAAATTCTGTTTCAAAATGGTCTTTACTCTGAACATATGGCTGTTTCTGTCAAGACACCCTATATAATTCTTCTCAAATTAAATCTTCTTGCCCGTTTTTTTTTATTAACTATATTATTATTTATTAACCATGGAGTAATGTCCTTTTGAAGATATAATTATATACCAGAATTTGTATATAAATCGTTCAATACCATCTACATTTAAAAAAAATACATATCATTAGCTCGTCATAAGATTTATTCAGTCATGAAATGTTTCCATTATCAAATGCAGCCCGCGCAAATTTCCATTGTCAATTTTCTTTATCGTCTGTTTTTCAAGCACGCGTTTGAAAGTTTTTTGAACTTCAGACATTTCATATTCTGTTTCATAAAAATAACATCCACGTCAAGTTTTTCCATTTCTAATAATAAACAGGTAACTTGTGTAAGCATCTATTCAATAACAAACACTATAGATTGTAAAAAACTGAATATTTCTTACTAAATTTCACCTAGTCATACAACATTTCTTGCTACATATACAAGGTGTTTCAAAAAATATACAGCAACGCTCAGCTGGATATTCTCAATCCACACATAACAGAAACAGTTCCTATAAACATCAGTCCGGAAATGCTTTGTTACTGAGATACAGGGTGTTAAAAGTTACAAAAAAATACCGTATTACCTAAAAATCTAAAAACTTCTTGGAGGTATTTTGTATGGTTCGTTCGCTTTTATACATTGTATGAACCATTCTTTGAAGAAATTGACAAAATGCGTATTCCTGCATATTTTTAGTACCTAATACTATTTTATGGACAGGTCTGCTTTGCGTTAGGTGTGCGGGATATTATTAGTATAATTAGTACACGACTCTATTTTGCATGACGTTTTATTAACGAAAATATATAACGATCTAATTTAATTTAATAAATTTAATATAACGATCTATCCATTGCGGACAGAAACAATGAAAAGGACTCGGAAACCAACTACAAATACGACGACGGACAAAAACAAGCTTCCTGAAACATCTAGTGATAACAAAACACCTAAAGAAAATCAGGTAAAAAAGTAGTAAAAATAAAGTATTAATTATTGGTGATGAATTTGGCAAAACCTGTGCGCAAACTCTAAACAAGGTGATCTACTCGTCTCAGTTTTCTGTAGAAGGGTTTATCAAACCTCATGCAAATATTTACAAATTAAGAAATAATTTATTTAACTACACTATGAGGTACGGACAAAAAGATACTGTTATTTTTATGTTAAATACTAGCAAATTAAATAATAATGTAAATGGTTTTAAAAGAGCAATGAGAAATGTGTTAAATGTTGGCAAATTTACTAATCTTATTATAATCACTGAATATACCAAATGGAATAGAATTACTCGAAATTTTATTGATAACTTAGTTATAAATTTTAAATGTACAACCAGTAATACTTCTATCAACCTTATCCACAGTTTTAAATCACATAATTTTAAAATAAATAAAATGAATTTATGTAAAAACATCTTTAACTACATAAAAGATGACAAACATATTAAGATAAACTCACAAGCCGTTCTTAAAACTGTTAATATAAATCATCAATACATTGAAGACAATAAAGTGGAAGCCATGAATATAGGCACAGAAGAAGACAATGCCAATCAAACAGAGTTTTTTATAAGGGACATAGATCAAACCTGCTTAATATAGTGCATCAAAATGTTCAGTGTATTAGTAATAAGCTTTTAGTGCTAGAAGTATTCTTGTCTGACTCAAAATGTGACATATTTTGCGTCTCCGAACACGGCCAAAAGTGATCAAATTCAATCGATTAATATTGACGGATATAATCTCAAAAGTTATTATTGTCGGAATACTTTTAAAAATGGTGGAACATGCGTTTATATAAAAAATAATATACCATGTTCGGAACTGACTTATATCAAAGATGTTTCTGTGGATAAACACTTCGAATGTGTAGGGGTAAAATGTTTTCAAAATGCCGAGGAGTATGTTTTAGTTTTATGTTTATATAGAAGTCCAGATGGAGACATGACAATTTTCTTAGAAAAACTAAATACTACAATTATTAAGCTTATTGAAAATAATAAAACGCATCAAATAATTATCTGTGGAGATTTTAACATTAATTTCTTGCACCTTCTAAAAATTTAACTGATTTGTTAGATACTTTCGATTCTTTCTGCATAAAGCCTCTTATAAAAGTACCAACAAGAGTTCACAACTGTTTAGATAATATATGTTTAAACTTTGAGGGTAACCATGAATGTACAACAATTGATAATGCTGTAAGTAACCACAATGCACAGCTTCTTTCTGTTTTATCAGGAATTAAAAAAAATACCTCAAAAATATTTAAATATCGATCTTTAAAAAATCCCTCTAATATCTCTCATTTCTGCACTCTCTTATCAAATGAAGATTGGAGCTTCTTGAATGACCCGAACACAGATGTAAATAATAAATATGATCAATTTAGTAATGTCTTACTGCATTACTTTGATTTAGCTTTTCCTCTCAAGAGTAAAAAAATAAATAGCAGTTCTTCGGCTCCAAAGAAATGGATGACAAATGGACTTAAAATTTCTTCACAAAGGTTAAAAGACCTCTATCGGTTGACATTATTGCTTGGTGGTGTAGATGCAAAAATATACTATAATAAGTCCATATACAGACAATTACTAAAAAGAGCCAAAAAAATGTACAACAATAATATTATATTAACAGCAGAGAATAGATCAAAAGCAGCTTGGAATATCATTAAACCTAAGAAAAATATTGCTAGAGACCCTCCTACACTGAAAATAGATAATGAATTAATCGCTTCCCCTGAAGTAATAAGTAATAGTTTTAATACTATTTTAATAACATTCCGAAAACATTAATTAATAATAAACAACAACAAAACAATAGTATAATAAAAATTGAAAATAATGCTTCCTCCTTCTTCTTTCACCCTATGAATGAATTAGAGATAGTTAACATAACAATGAGTTTAAAAAATTCTAATTCTGCAGGAGATGATAACGTAAGTGTATATTTACTTAAAAGATGCGCTAAAATTATAAGTAAACCCCTAATGACAATATTTAATCTATCATTGGCGGAAGGTATTTTTCCTGATAGACTTAAAACTGCTAAAATAATACCTATTTTTAAATCGAACAGCAAGACGGAAATTGAAAATTATCGTCCTATTTCTATTTTAAGTTCATTTTCCAAAATTCTTGAAAAATGCATAGCGACCAGAATAATTCAATTCTTTGACAAATACAAATTATTTAACGAAAATCAATTTGGTTTCAAGAAAGGACGCTCTACAATTTCTGCAATTACTAAATTCTTAACAAGCTTGTATGACAACATGAATTTTAAATACAAATGTATAGGTATCTTCCTGGATTTAAGTAAAGCGGTCGATCTAGTTTGCCATGCATCTCTAATAGACAAGTTGGAGAGGTATGGCATACGTGGTCGGACGCTGAACTGATTTAGGAGCTATCTGAGTGGTAGAAAGCATTACACCGAAATTGAAAACTACAAATCAAACTTACTAGACGTATCAGTGGGAGTTCCACAAGGATCTGTCTTGGGACCCTTACTGTATATTATTTACGTAAACAACTTTGAAAGTAATACTGCAGTATTATTCGCAGATGACACATCTATTCTTGTCAATGCAACTAATACTAACGACTTGGTAATCATGGCTAATCACCAACTATGCAAAGCACACACATGGTTCACCGAAAATGGTTTGGTCTTAAATAGTAACAAATCTATTTTCATGCGCTTCAATAGTAGTAATATGTACTATGACACAGTTTATTAATTAAATCCAATACAAGTACAATTACACAAGTAAAGTCAACAAAATTTTTAGGTTTGCATCTCACTGAAAACTCGTTGACTGTTCATATTAATGAAACATGCAAAAAAATGGCTCCAACATGCTACTGTATTAATCAGTTAAGAAACATTATTAATGAACCAGTGTTGATATCATTCTATTATGCACACTTGAACTCCATTGTCAATTATGGAATTATTGCTTGGGGTTCATCACCAGAGGCAATACGGGTATTCAGGTTACAGGAGAAAGCTGTGGGAGCGAGCAGGAGAATCAGTTGTAGGAACATTTCTAAACAATTCGGAATTTTAACTCTTCCTTGCCTGTATCTACTAAGTTTACTACTCTATGCGAAATCTGAATTACATAACTTGAACACGCTTAACTTCAATCATAATTATAGTACAAGAAGTTCCTCTACTTTAGAAATCCCAAAACACCGACTATCTTTGTATGAGAAAAGTCCCAAGTACTTGGGCATAAAGGTTTTTAATAAATTACCAAACTCTTATAAAACTCTAGGTGATAAGGAATTTAAAAATCAAATTAAATCCCATCTAAGGAATAAATGTTATTATTCTTTATCTTAATATTTTGATGACGAATTTTAATTCAAAATTTTAATCAATGTACCTTATTAGGTTAAGTATTACTGTTTTGTTTTATATTTGTTTTATATTTGTTTTTATATTTATATATCGGTCTTTTTACCTATGTATGTTGGACTTATCCTATATCATGTAAAAAATGATCTACTGGATGAATAAAGATTTTTTTTTTTTTCGGTTTCCCGATGCCGGTCAGTCCTCCCGTGGCCTCCGACGCCTCACGGGAGTCGCGCCGGCGCATCAACTACAGCCACTCCCCACATCCCGCAGGGTTAGTGACTGTAGATACCAGAATCGTGTGCCCTAAGCAGACGGAGAGAACCAAGAATGACTGCCTTCTGCATGACCTGCCAGCCACTCGGCTGGTTTTTGGCAGGCCGGTATGATCTTCAGTTCCGAGAGCAGCGTAGGCTTTATCCCTCCGAGTACACCGATAATAAGGACGACCATTTTGACCGAGTAGCCTGGGTACAGCACTTGGAGCTCGTACCGGAGATCGCGATATTTGGTCCGTTTCTCCTCCTCCTTCAAGGTGATGTTTTTCTCCGCAGGTGCCGAGAACTCGATGACATACATCACCTTGAGTTGATGGTCGAGGAGGACTATGTCAGGCTTGTTGGCTTGGATTAGCCTGACAGTCGGGAACGAGTAATTCCAGTAAATCCGGCATTTCTCGTTCTCGACAACGGACTCAATATCTCCGGGGACGTAAGGCAGCACTGGTGTCTGGTCTACCCCGTACGAGTGCCTTAGATGGTAGTATAGCACTCGTAAGGCCGCGTTATGTCGGTGGATGTAGGCCGAAATCGCATATATGGGGCATGCAGAAAGTAAATGCATGAGCGATTCCGGCGCCTGATGGCAGGTCCTGCAGTTGATATCAGGAACCTCTACACGCCACACGCGGCTACGGTAGACCAAGGTGTTGATAACACCATCTTGGCAGGCCATAATGAATCCCTCGGTCTCCGACTTAAGCCCTGCTGACCTTAGAAAGGCAAGGTCAGCCTGGTCGATAAACCCAGTGTTTCGATGTTCTTATAGAAGACACCATGTTGGGGTTTATCGACGTGCTGCCGAAACAGATTTTCCTGTTCGGCAGCTCTAATTCGGGCTTTCAGACGATTTGGCTGAAGTTCGGTGACTGACTCAACATCAGCACCTCGCCGGCCTCCTCGCCTGATGTCAAATGCGGAATAAAGATTATTATTATCAATCATCTCATTTGGAATTCACAACAAAACTGCCTCTAAATCGTATCATAGTGTACCCATAAAAACCCTTAAACATAATACAAAAATAAATATTACAATGACGGTTATTAGTCGTAGGGACATAGGATGAATAAATGAGTCATATATTCCGTGGTGAGATCCTACACTCCGGCATTCTGTAACTGTCGTTGGTCCTCGCAACTACGAAATATGAAAACATACATGGTACAAAATTGTTTTGGAAAGAATTGAACACGTGACTCTGTCATAACTGATACCAACATACTGTATGTAAATATCACCACAGTAGGTGTACCTCTGTATAAATACTATCACAGAGGGCGTAAGTGTATGTAAATATCACCACACCAAACGTAACTGTATATAAATACCACCACAATGGTTGTAACTGTATGTAAACATTACCAAAGCTGGTGTAACTGTAAATAAATATCACCACAATGGGCGCAGCTGTATGTAAATACCACCAAAGCGAATGTAACTGTATGTAAACATCACCACAATGGGTGCAACTGTATGTATATACCACCGCAATGGGTATACCTATATGTAAATACCACTACAGAGGGTCTAACTATATGTCAATACTACCACAATGGGTGTATCTGTATGTAAATATCATCACAACGGGTGTAACTGCATGTTTGCTGCTGGAGATATATCCATATCACTAGAACGAGAATTCGAACTATCACTAAAACTGTCGTGTCATTTCTTTTTATTTAATGTAGGGCATTTTCCTCCACCACTTCTAATGTTAGGTGTGCGGGGTACTATTAGTATAATTGGTACACAACTGTATTTTACACAAAGTTTTATTAACTAAAATATAATATCAAACTTCACGTTTTGAAATCACAATGAAATGGCCTCCAAATCGCATCATAGTCTACACATAAATACCCTTACATAATATAAAAGATAAGCAGTATAGTGACGGTTATTAGTCGTAGTAACATAGGATAAATAAATGAATCATACTTATATATAACTTTTAACACCCTGTATTTCAGTAACTAAGCATCTCCGACTCATATTTATAAGAAATTTATCTGTTATTTTTGGATTGTAAATCTACAGCTGAGCGTTGCTGCCTGTTTTTTGAAATATTCTGTACATTTCCAATAGTTAATTGATTCGATTGATTCGAACCTCCAAGGAAATCACTGTGTGGTAGAGAAATCACCATTTCATGTGAAAAAAATTGTAAATGTACTAGGTGCGAAAAGTGATGCTTTGTCGCATGAATAACTGTTTTCTACAAGCATGTAGACTCAGAAAATTCTTTTTGATACTAATATTTCAATCTGATACCAATAAACGTCAAAGATAATTCGAAGCCGTTTATGCTATTTAATAATATAGTCGAGGAAATAAAGCACTGAACCTCCGAAATTTCCGCAGCAAGACGGATTTTAATGCGGTTTTTTGCATTCGACTCGTGAGAGCATTAGGAAATTTTGTGAACTAATCTGATGAACGGCAAATGAAAAATTGCATATTTGCATTGTAAAAATGCATTGTTCAAAGTGCATTTAGAATAATTAATTTACAACTCGGTAAAAATTGATTGCAATGAGTCCAAATTTGTTACTCGGGGGTTTTCGGGGTCGCTGAACATGAATATCAGGGTAGACCTCATCTCCTGGAATTACCTTGAGTATAGCATCATTTTTATATGAATTTGCATATATTAGTCAAAATTATTTATTTATATATTATAATGAAGATGTAGATTCAAACAATATTTTTCAAAAATAATTTCTGAAAACTCCAATTGTATTTGTAATGTTTTATTGTTTAAAAAAATACCACAAACTTATAAAATGAAAAACATTTATTGTTTAATTACACATTGAAGTTTTCATTGTATAAGTTTGTGGTATTTTTTTAAACAATAAAACATTACAAATACAATTGGAGTTTTCAGAAATTATTTTTTGAAAAATATTGTTTGAATCTACATCATTATAATATATAAATAAATAATTTTGAGTAATATATGCAAATTCGTATAAAAATGATGCTATACTCAAGGTAATTCCAGGAGATGAGGTCCACCCTGGGCTCCAGGTACCTCGGAGAACATTGCCGTGATATTCGTGTTCAGCGACCCCGAAAACCCCCGAGTAACGAATTTCAACTAAATATATTAAAAATTCACAAGAAGTTCCAGGAGATGAGGTCCACCCTGGGCTCCATGTACCTCGGAGGTCGTTGCCACCGTGATATTCGTGTTCAGCAACCCCGAAAACCCCCCGAGTAATGAATTTCAACTAAATATATTACAAATTCACATGAAATTCCAGGAGATGAAGTAGATAGTATCCACCCTAGGCTCCAGGTACCTCGGAGGCCGTTGCCGCCGTAATATTCGTGTTCAGCGACCCCAAAAACCCCCGAGTAACAAATTTGGACTCATTTCAATCAATTTTTACCGAGTTTCAAATTAATTAATCTAAATGCACTTTGAACAATGCATTTTTACAACGCAAATATGCAATTTTTCATTTGCTATTCATCAGATTAGTTCACAAAATTTCCTGATCCTCTCACGAATCGAATGCAAAAAGCCGCATTAAAATCCGTCTTGTTGCGGACATTTCGGAGGTTGAGCAGTTTTTAGAGCATTATTTCCTCGACTAATAAAATTACCTGATCGAACAAAAAAATACCGTTTTTCTTTTTATTAACCAAATATATTTTTAAGAAAGATCCCAAAACCCCTACCTTATATCACTGGCAGGTAAAACAAAAAATTGAATATTAACGTCAATTATATTTAATTGGTATGTACAAAATGATAAAATTCAATATCTTCTGTTCAAGATAAAAAAAATAATACTTAATTTTCTTCATTTTAGCAACTCGCATCTCCGTTAGAAAGGGTTATGTTTACTGAATACCTTATTATTGTTGTGAATTGTTGAATCCCCTTAAAAATATTTATATTTATTTGCCAATCTCACTGTATAAGTATCCTTATCGCTGTTTTTTTTATTCTAAAATCTTGACAATAGCAGTAGACAACTTTTAATTAAATTTGTTTCATAAAATTAATGTTAATTCAAAACTCTAAATATTTTGTTTGTCACAGTGGACGGAAACGCCAAAAAGCTGGCCAAAATTAAAAAAATGAAGATTTTTTTTTTGAAATGGAAACGTTTTAAATCGTTGTAGTGGTACCCCTAGCATTAGAAACGACCGTTAATATCGGTCCGGGTTCACTACCTGAGCGAGAAAATTACTTATTGTGCGACCGTGCAGCGCGTCACTTCGACAGCTCGCAAGGCTTCAAAAATCGATAAATTTTGTCTGCAGCGTAAAAATTCTCAAAGTGTAGTTTTCTGTGTCATAAAAATGGATTCTGCATCAGAAAGTAAGTACAATTAAAATATCAGTATCAGATCAGTTTATTTATATGGTAATTAGTAAATAATTATCGAATTGGAGTGCATTTTTGTACATGCAACGATTCATAAACTCCACAAAAAAAAGCCATAAGTTACGCGGTTGGTGATGGTTGGTCTTGAAACTTATTAGAATGTGTTTAATGAACAATTTTTCGAAAGTGTACAAAAAATTAGCTGCATCTTTTTTGCATCTTTGAGAGATATTGACCAAATTGTGCGCGAATGCACGGATGCATGCACCATAAAGTGGTCTCCTTTTGAATGCGTTCTCATGAAAACGACGAAGAGGACGATGAATGTAATTCAGATAGTAATTGAATAAAATTAATTTTCAAAGTCATTACACATTTTTATTCCATTCCCCAGATCCTAATTTTCCCGAAACAAATGAATTCGCTTCAATTCAATAATACTTTTTGAACTATGTATATATTTTTGACCGTAATTTTTTTTGAAATTCTATATGGGATTCTTCATCAGCGACCCAAAAAAACTGTATACAAAGTTTTGTAAAAATGCAGCGATAATTGGCGATTTTTGGTATGTTTTGGGGGGATTTCATGGCCGCCATTTTGTTTTTTTTCAAAATTCAACTTCGGATTCTTGATCAGCGACACAAAAAAACCCCTGTATGCACAATTTCAGTAAAATAGCTCAATGCCTTTATATTTTGGCCAACTTTTCGGCGTTTCCGTCCGCTGTGAGGTAGTTGCAGTTTGATGTTTCATGTTATTTACTCTTTACTATTTGTTAAATACGTCTGAAAAATATTTTCTCAATTTTATAAGCAAACCAACAAATTTTAATTTGTAATCCCTGTGTTATATTTTAAGCACTATACTAGTCACTATATCTCATCATTAGCAGCTAACCTATTATTTCTTGTTTTATTCTGAAGTACACTTCAAAGCAAAGATTACGCTAATTAGGCTAACATATTATAAAGGTTTAAGAAGTTTTTTTGTGTAGATTAGAATTACCCAATGACGTTATGTATGCAAGTCATAAATCTTCAGACGTTGAAAATCTAATTAACTTGCAAAAATAAATATAAAATTTTGGAATTTTTTTTAATTCCTTTACATTATTATACATTACATTATTACTACATTATTCGCATACAGATTTGTCAAAACCAGTAAAGTTCCTCCTTTGATACCAGACCATAAACTTATTAAATGATTGTAGTATTTTATTATTATTTCTATATTTTATTTACAGTGTTTTTCATTTTTAAATTAATTATTTATTGTTTAAAGATTCAGTTATTTATATGGGATTTTAAAGCCATTTATTTTGTCTTACCAAAGTTCCTTCTATATCGAAGAATATAGTAGTTTTTGACTGCCACTGGAGTGCCCGTTTTGCACCTTGTGCACGACGGCATGTAGAACTGCCTCTATGGACCTAACTCGTTTGTATGCATGCTGATTCTTGTCTCAGGTTAGTACCTCTTCCAGCAAAGATCTGGTCATATATTTACTAATGTTTTTAACAAAAAGGATGTAAGATTGATAGCTCCAAATGATTTTAAAGCAGTGTAGTCCTTTTTTTCCAGGTCAACGGGGCATATTTCAATGCCAAACCGGCCTGGAAAATTATCCTTACACACGACAGGAGAATATCGAGGCCCCTCTAAGGTACCTACCATCTTTTGAACAAATATTTATTACGGAACTTACTAAAAATTCAATGAGTGGGTTTAAAGCTTAAATATGCATCAAGTAAAGACGAAACAGTTCTAAATTTCCAATATATTATTAGTACTATTTTATACTTTCGTATTATTCTAATTCTAATTTTTTTGTGTAATTATATTTTTCTGTTTATATACTGTAATTTCATATACTACAATTTATTACTACAGTAGGTGTTATATTTTTACCTTGTTATGATTACTAGCTGTGTGATTGTAATAAATGAATTGATACAAACATAATTCCTGATACCATTTAGGATATTTTCTTTAAACATTCCTTTGTAATTTCTAATTTATTTTTCTTATTAAAAATGACTCCATAATCAAAAGAAAATTTACACAGAAATAGATAGAATATAACACAATACTGAAAAAGTTGTTTGCATAAATTACAATTACTTTCTATTAAATTATTCACATATTATAGATATTATTTCACCATCTATATTATGGTTATTTATTTCCACATTTTAGAAAAAAAGTGTAAAGATACCGAAATACTAAAAGAGTTTCAATTCAAAAATGGAGTCAAGCATTTTAGTATCTTTACGTATCTTTGAGCTCTTATTGCTGCAAATGATAATATGAACCCCTACTTGCTGAAGCTGAACGCTGCGCGAATTTGTGTAAAAAGTAAGAATTATTACTTTCTGCTACTTGAGGAAACCCATTATATATTAAAGAGTTCTGAGATTTTAATGAAGTTTCGAAGTGAAATTAAAATTTAATTTAAATCATTGATAAATTATTTACACGAATAAATTAATTTTGTTTGTATACTGCTGTTACTGCAGGGTCCATTTGTTAGAAGTCAAATAATTTGTTTATACTGGTAGGGAAATAGTTTATACATGTTCCAAAAATTATTATTATGCTGTCTATGTTCCAGATTAAAAATATAAATTAATACAAAATATGTTAAAAAAAGAACAGTAATAAAAAAAAATTGAAATAGAAAATTTCTTACTCATACGTTGCATATTTTAGTAGCAATCCAGCAAAATACATTGATATCCTCCAATGATAATTACCCACGTAAATAATACTCTCTTCCTGTTTCCAGTAGAATATGAAATTAAAAAATACATCAATGAACTTAAAAATATAAAAAGTTCAAGTCAAGGTAGAAGTAGAAACAATAAAGTTGATTGTCGATTAGAAGATAGAACTATAATGGATATCTAAAGGCAGATTTCATTCAAATATCATCAAGATATTAGAGAAATTATATAATATAATTACAAGAATACATATAGGAGGCTCCTTGCACATGCCGGATTTACTAAGTTAATTCACATATTCTAATATAGTCTTACTAAACATTAAAAATTTTCAAACATATTTTCATAATTTCTAACTGGAAAATGTTTAAATTACTAATTGAACTTGGCGTGTCTGAGAACGCTCCGCTATTCGCGCGACATCATCCGTTAATATATCTCCACGTGGTGAACGGTACGATATTTAGTTCGTGCATTAAGTACCGGTGGTTGTTTCCTACAATTATTTGGTTGTCTCCGGTCTGCGATATTTATGCAGAGATAATATTATATTGTAAACGCCTACTGAAACATTCTCAAACAGAAAAACAGAAATTTATACAATTCAAAGTGAATTATATTTCATTTTAAAATGTTAATACGTAAACTAGTTTTAATTTAAAAAAATTATAAACACTTTTTATTACTTGTCTAATTTTCACTTTATTTGTTATTTTACGACTAGTTTCATCCTATTCGGACATTTTCAAGTACACTAAAATTTAAATATAAACTGAACTGAATAGAAGGATGGGGTCACTTTATGATTGATAATATAATTCAAATTTGTACAGATCTTATGTCTTTAAATGTAGGGGTTTTTTTCAAGATAGTAAATTATATTATGGTGTGATTCTTATTACCAGCAGGTTGTCTGAATAAGTTTAATAAAGGAGAATTATTTAAATCTATTTGGTCGTTTAATATGTTGTAATTTTTATTCCTATTTAATTTATTAATTTCTAGCACTTCTAATAAATTAAGTTTTTTACTTTTCCCACAAATATGTAATATTTTAGGTTGATGGTCATCAGTTATTGTATGACCAGAATCTGTTAGGTGTTTATAAAAGTTGGAATGTTGTTTTTGTGTGTGAATATGTTCTCTATATCTTACTCCGAACGATCTACCTGTTTGACCTACATATGAGGCGTTACATTCTGGGCAATCTAACCTATACAGGGTGCGTTTTAAATGCGTAGTTATATTTTAACCCTCAATATATTTCGTCGAGTACAATTGATTGGCACTGTTAAAAAAATTTTTTAAACAAAAAAAAATTTTGAATTTCTGATAATTTTTTCGTCCTCCGGCAACCGACATTTTGATGGTCACTGGATATCTGTGTAAACACCGTTCATAGAAATTACGTAACTCAAGGCAGTGTTGCCACTGTCAGCGTTCCGCACAAATCTATTTTAAATTAGTACACATCTGGTAATTTGGTTTCACTTTACAAAAAATGAAACAAAATTGAAAATAATCATTTTATAAAGAAGCATATACTTTAAAGAACGGAAAGGTAGATTGGTTTACTTAACACGTGGCACAGAAACATCAGTTGCGAGTATTGAAATAACGCAGACTTAGGACTACATACCCGCCGATGTCCGTGAAAATAAACAAACTATAATAAAGGGCAAGGAAACAATGTAGTAAAAATAAACACACTATAATAAAGTGCAAGGAAAAAATGTAATCTTCATATAAATCTTACTAACGAACTAAAAAATACTTATTTAAAAAAAAAAAAAATAAATAAGTTTGTGATTCGAACCCTGGCAAGTATATTCTCTGTCGTCTAACAAGTTCCTTGCTGACAATTCGTATAATGCGAGGTTATAAGTTGTCTGTCTCACTTTTGAGAGAAACTGATTGGTTCCATGAATCAATCAAACGTCCAAGTCTGGTGGGACAGGACCGTATTCAGATAATTTAATATTTTTGCAATAATGAATTGAATATGATTACTCACTTAAATTATTAATTGCTATAACCCATCCACAATAGAATTATTTGTTGCCCAGTTTAGCCAACAACAAAAATTTTAAATAAGAAATTATTATTGTTGCCCAGCAAGTACCATGTGGAGGTATGAGCTTTACCTGCCAGGAAGGAAGTGGTTGGGGTGTTAGTTTGGGTGAGGCTATGTTAGTAAAATTAACAATAAATTCTGAAAACAAAAACTTAAACTCATTAATAAATAAATTAAACTATAAAAAAATTCTAATACTGAAATAAATAATAAAAAAATTGGCATTCTGCACGTACCTAATTGAAATAAAATAATCTCTTCTATAAATAATCCACATACCCTGGTACACAGCAAAAATAAATCACTAATAATAAACAATAATTAAAAACACACGACTAAAACACACACTAATAACTATTAAATAATATCACAGTTTCCGAGAATAACACTAATCACTAATAAAAATATCACACACAATGTCACAACTTTACTCGTTGCTATCTTCCCACGGACGAAACATTAATTGTTACGATGGCGGCTGGTGGATTTAGGTTATATCATATCTCAGTATTGGAACATGGAACCCAAGCAATATTTTAAGGCACGACTACCAGTACTGAACGAAGAAGTTTTGCAAAAAAATTGAAAAAAAAAATTGAGAAAATGCGCTGCCGATCCACATTATTTTTAGACCATTAGTAAAATATTTGGAAACTATTTTTTTCGTAATCAGAAGGAAAATTGATCTCCCAATTTTTTTGTTGTTTTCGAAAATTTTGATTTTTTGTAAAGTTATGACAATTTGAAATTTACACAATGAAGAATTTAAATTTTAAAATGTCATAACTTTACAAAAAATCACAATTCTCGAAAAAAACGGGGTGATAAATTTTTCTTCTGATTAGGAAAAAAAAATAGTTTGCAAATATTTTACTAATGGCCTAGAAGTAACTTGTAACTTTTCCTCAATTTTTTTTAAATTTTTTTTTGCAAAACTTTTTCATTCAGTACTGGTAGTCGTGCCTTAAAATAATGTTTGGATTCCATGCTCCAATATTGAGATATGGTTTAGCCTAAATCCACCAGCCACCACTGAATTGTTATCACTGCACTTGTAAACACGAACTACAACTACAATTGATACAATTTAGAGGTTAGCAGCAGTAACAGTTTTGTTTTAGTTTTCAGCATTATTTTAATTATATAGTATTCTTCTCGATATTTTTTGTCATTACAATGCCATAAAACGGTTTTATGTATACAACATAATAATATATTAATTATATTGTAGACCTACAACAAGAAACAAAACATTTTGACTCCTAATTCCTTTGCAAGAACTAAAAAATAAGGTATTTAGGAAAGTTTTAGTTTTATATTTATTTTTTTATTTAACTAGATGTAATCTTTTGTGTGTCAAATATAAGATGCTTTTTTTGTAGGTTTTTTTGGGTATATTTCTTTAAATAACACAATAAAGAACATCCAGACTATTTAAATATTTTTATTAAAACCATATACATTTTTTATTTTGGCTTCTAAAATATAATTCAAATAAAAAAATTAGTATTGAAAATAAAGTGATTTTATTGAAAAAAAAACAACAATTTTTATATTAGCTAATCTATGCATTATGTATTTTAAATAATAGATAGTACTCTATAAACCTATGTATCAATATAATTAAAAAAACAAAGTTTCTAACAATCATTTATTTAAATGTGCATCTTATTATAAAAAATAGTGTACTTATATAAAATAATATATACATTATTGTCCTTTAAATAATATTAATTTATTATAAACAGATCTCATGCTTCTACTTCTATCAAACATATTGCTGTTATAATGGTGAATTCTAATTTTAAAATATAGATATTAATTTAATTAAATTGCTAGTGACAGGTCTGTTCTTTAAAATGATTATTTAGGTTTTTAAATAAGTTTTGATTAATTAACAAATCTAACAATTTTATGTTTAATAAATTGACATTTATTAAATTATTTCTTTTATTTATATAAATTTGAAAGATTTTCTCTGAAGTTCGACATATAAATATTACATTTTCAGAGGGATACGAGAGTTGACCTCTGTCTTTCTGATTTATAAAGGACATAAGAAAGTCAGCTCTGTCCCCTAACAATGCTTCTACACATTCTTCACATTTTAGAATTTTCAAGAGTTTGGTTACAATATAACCCCCTACATAAATAAGAATTTCATTTTTAAATTCTGATATTTCTATATTTAGAATGTGGTAATACACGTCATCATCCATTTCTGGTTCGTTTATATCTTCTGCTATTCGCTGTCTACCACACGATTTATTAATAATATCAGGAGACAAAACTGAAATTGTTTCCAATGGAATACAATTTTCTCTAAAAGAATCTCTCAATTCAAGGTGTACAAGCATTTTCTTATACGCGACTTTAAATTGTTTAGCTGTTGGGTTGTCGTTACAACCCCCCATTGCCCTGATTTGCCCAAAAAAAAGTGCAACATGATCCTGGCTAATTTTGTAAGTAGGAATATACAACAATAATTGATTTTCTTCAATAATATTGTTATAGAGAAATTTTATACTTTCGATACAAAACAACAATCCTATTACCCCCATTTTTCTTACACTCTCACAAACAGGTTTGCCGATCGCTAATTCCAAAGATTTAAAATAATCTGCTGTTTCTGACAAAAATTTATTAAAACCCTCAAAATTTTGTTCGTTAACAGGCTGTTTGTAACCATACTGATACATATTTCTGGAATTCAAGATGTCAAATAAGTTATTAATACATCTAATAAATTTTACTGTAGCTTCACAATCTTTAAACTGCTCTAATTTTAAAGTTTCGTTTAAAAACTCCAAAGCATATGCTACAAAAGTACTGAATAGTTGGGTGGCTAATTTAACTTTCATTTTTTGGTTTTTAAAGAATATATGTGATTATTAGCTAAATGAACACCCTCTTCATCTTGCAATTTCATTAATTTTACTAAATATTCCCACTGAATAATATCACCCTTATCAATAATATTTTTTTTATCTCCTAACAAATTTCTTAACAATTTAATCATATGACAGGGGTAAAAAAAGACTGCAATTCTTCTGCCACAACTGGGATCAACAAATGTAGATTGTATATTTTTGGGATCAAAATTACACCCTAACTGTTTGGCCAACGTAGCATTGTTCGTAGCTCTATCAAAACATATTGAAACCAACAGTAGCCCCGTTTCATTGACTAACTTTAGACACTGTAGCACTAAATTTTTTTTTTGTTAACCGGTTAAACTATCTATTAAAAAATATCCAAGAGGAAGCTTCCATGACTCATTAATGCAAACTAGCATGAACACGAGTGCATCCTTGGCTACAGGATGACTGTCAGTTTCAGTTTCTACTCCAAAATCTACAAATCCGTAATACTTCGTTCCATCCCACTCCACATGCTGACGAATTGCCATTTTGTCTATAGTTAAGCTGCAAATAAGTTTATAATCTGTATTCTGTCCTTTGATTTTTAATAGGTCGAAAACTTCTGCTGTAAATCCGGCCTCGCCATTTATATTTTTGTACCACCTCGATATAGTCTTTGGGTGAGGAAGAGCCGAATTAAAAGTATTACGAACAAAATTGTAGGCCTTAACAGAATAATAAAGAAGAGTTAATGAAAAGGCTTTAAGCTGTTCGCCATACTTATGTTTATGGTACATCTGTCTCTGCAAAAATTCTTCATTAGGTCCTATCTTACACAAAGTTTCTAATGTTTCATCGGTGACTTTGCCACTGAGTGATTTAATCACCTCAGCAAGCCTAGCAACTCTTTTCTTAAAATGGCAAAGACTTGTCCTAAGCCTCTTAATTTTTTTACGAGCTTTAGTCAACTGAGACTTCAGTTTTCGTTCTCGGGGTGTTTCAACCTTAAAAAAATTTACATAATTAATAAACAATATTGGCACTATTATTGATTTTTGATTATAGATTGAATGAAGACTTACTTTACATAAGATGTTTATTTTTTTTTTAATTTAACATACTTCTATTACTTACTGAATGCCAATATTAAATAATAAAGGCCCTGACAATGCAATTTGAACAACTTATTTAATATGTTTTTTAAATAAGTATACTTTATTTTTCAATAAGTTAAAATACTTAGTAATAGTAATCAATAATAAATTTTACTTAGTTAACTTACTTTAGAATACTCTCGAATAGGAGAACTTGGGGGTGTTTTATTTTCCACAAAACCCAAACTAGTAAATGACCTTTGTGGCAATTCTGTCCATTCTATGTCCTAATAATCCAGTACTTGTTGATGGCCGTGGTTCATTTAACAAAGATATAGCAGCACTCGTCGATGGTTGAGACGAAACAGATGTAGTTTCGGTCAAGCTTTTACTAGTATCCTATAAAAAATAAGATGTATTATACCTACGTGTTATTGTTTATATTTTTTAAATCCTTTTGATATTTTATCTACAGGGTTTTTCCTCATATATTGACACTCCCCTGTCGAGCCCCCTGTAGACTTCATTTTAGGAGTTATCGAAAAATATTAAGTTTTATGGATTTTTTTTCAATTTTCATAATTTGCAATCAGAAAAAAATAAATGAATATTGAGAATGTAAAATTTCTAATTGAACTATCCCTCTGCTTTATTGAACATCATTCACCTGAATTTAAAAAAAATTAAAGGCCCTTGGAAAATTTTACATTTTCTATATTGATTTGTTTTTCTGTAAGAAAATCACAAAAATAAATCCTCGAAAAAATATATTTGAAAATAATAGTATACCTAAATAATACACACCAATTTTTTTAATTATATTCGAATAAATTTAATAGGTATTTATAAAATAATTTTTCTGCTCATATGGAAACAGTAAATAAACAAAAGTTATGAATAAACACATTATTGTAAAAATAATTCAGGCACAAAATTTTAAATACGTTTCTAATTTTTATAAAATTTTATGTAAGTAAATATTTGAGAACTTCGGAAAAGGTAATTTTTTGGACACTATTAACTGTTTGTTTAATAATTTAAGTAGGTCCTACTGTATTTTTAATAATAATTATTTTAGTGATCTGAATAAACTAATATTATATATTTCTTTCGAATCTACTTACCATAATGTCCATAATAGGTAAAGCATTTTGTTTTAAATGGAGTGAAAAAGGTGACTTCTCAAAATCATAAGACTCCTGGGTAAAATGTAAGTGGCATACATTGGAATTCACAAACATATCTTCTTTTTCCAAATTTAAAGGTACTCTCCAAGCCTCTCTTCTCTCAGTATCCTTTGGAACACTAAAAATAATACAATCTTAAAGTACCTATTATGTAAAATCGTATAAAACGTGCTACTGTCAACATTAAATATATTAATCCTCTTTGATTAATCCACATTATTGCAATAATTAATAATTATCTTTGCAAATTACACGGAAATGGGAAATACGGCTCTGTGTCTCCTTAAACAATCGAATATGGCCTCCAAAACAAACATGTTTATTAAGTAACTTACCGAAATAAATGAATAGATGATTTATCCCTCACACAGTTTGCAGTTTTGTGGTAAACACAATTTTTTATAACGCATCTGGGCATTTTTCACGCTATAGTCACAGAAATAGTCACTAAATCAAAACCTCACTTCCACAACGAACATCGAAATACAATATGGATGCGATCGAACTGTCGAAGATACCGACACACTGTCTGTGATTGGTGGGTGACAGCAGTGGGGGAATTGGCAGCGTGCGCCGTGAACTATGTTCTATCTCCCCCTTTCATAAATCTATGTTGATATGTAAACAAGCAAATTGTTGTTTTTGTATTGGTCATAGCGGTTTACGAAAATATACCTGGAGAGGCCAACTCACTCTCGCTGTCTTTGTTATTCTTATAGCAATAGAGAGAATAATAATTGGAAATCGTTCAGAGTGAATTTACGTAAACGTCTTTAGCGTCATTGACATTAAGTATTAGGTAAATCGAGAATAAGTTTAGTTTCGATTTAAGTGCGTGTTGTTCTTTTTGTGCTTTTTTTTATTTCAGTTTTGCGATATTTTAACAGTACCTAAAAGTGCTTTTTGTTATTAGAATAGTTCTTGTCAAAGCTTGGATTTTGTTTACAGATAAAGTTACGTAGTTGTTTTTATTAGTGACTTTTAGTTACTGATTTGAACTAGATTTTCCATCTTAATTCATAGGAATATGCTTGATGTCTGTAATTTGAATCATAAATTGGTTGGTAATGTAATGTACCTAAAAGATAGGTTAGTGTAACTCGCCCATTGACCTACATATCAGGTCAATGAACCAGCCGAACATATGACTGCAGAGGTGGTTGTCTCTGATGACTGTTAGAAAACGATTTATTTATTAATAAACTACAGGATTACTTCAAATTATTATAATCGCAGGGTAAGTAACCACTACTTGTTAAAATTTAATAATTCTTTTATAAACTTTGAAAAAACGAAATCAAAATTGTCAGTAGCATTTCATGTTTACTGTTTATCGGAAAATTTGGTTTTAGTTTACGACACTTGAAAGAAAGTTTAATTGATGCAAGAAAAAGGCAAACTTGTACATTTCTTATATTAAAAGGTATTTTGAAAAGTTTAAAAATTATTTCAAATGGAGCACTTAATCGCATAAGTAGGTAATTATTTCATTCAAAATTATGTCCCGGAACGAACTTACTGCTAAATTGTATATGAAATGCGGCAACACTGCTAAAGGTCAATGCACTATTTCAGATAAAATGAGGAATGTTTCTAGTAATCAGCAGTTCCAAAACAATTTCATCTTATTTTTTTTGAAAGTCGATAACTCAATTTTACGTGGGAATTAAGAGAAAAAAATGTGTCAGTGGGTTTCTACAGATGTCAAGAATCGGTGGTTTAAATATAACTACGCACTTAAGACTCACCCTGTATACACCACATTTTTTTTAGAGATATCAGTTTTATATTTTGTATTGAAAAGATATCTGCCTATATTTTTGTTAGAACTAAAAGATGTTTTAATATTCATTTTCCTATAATATTTACCGCAAACCAACTTTTACAGACGCCACTATCCCCTTTAATTCCTATAACCCTCTCTCCCACAAATTAGTCGCATATCAATCTACGACACACCGAGCTTTCAGCTTACCTCTATCTGAGACAGATTTAAAAGAAGAATTAGACAGAATAAGACTTATACCACATAATAATGGGTACCCTCAAAATATAATCAACAATATCTAATCTACAAAAAACAAAATAAGTCCCTCTTAAAAGAACTTTATCCCACTATTAACGAGAAAAAAGTTCAAACATATATTTCATTACCATATTCAGGTCAACTCTCTTATTCAATTAGCAATACTTTTTCCAAATTTAATATTAAAACATCTTTTAGTTCTAACAAAAATATAAGCAGATATTTTTTCAATACAAAACAAAAAGCTGATATCTCTAAAAAATGTGGTGCATATCGGTTAGATTGCCCAGAATGTAACGCCTCATATGTAGGCAAACAGGTAGATCGTTCGGAGTAAGATATAAAGAACATATTCACACACAAAAACAACATTCCAATTTTTATAAACACCTAATAGATTCTGAACATACAATAACTGATGACCATCAACCTAAAATATTACATATTTGTGGGAAAAGTAAAAAACTTAATTTATTAGAAGTGAAGAAATTAATAAAATAAATAGGAATAAAAATTACAACATATTAAACGACCAAATAGATTTAAATAATTCTCCTTTATTAAACTTATTCAGATAACCTGCTGGTAATAAAAATCACACCATAATATAATTTACTATCATGAAAAAAACCCCTACATTTAAAGACACAACATCTGTACAAATTTGAATTACATTATCAACCATAAAGTGACCCATTTCAGTTTATATTTAAATGAAAGTAAAATCTGTGTATAATTTAGTTTACTTGAAAATGTCCAAATAGGATAAAACTAGTCGTAAAATAACAAATAAAGTGAAAATTAGACAAATAATAAAAAGTGTTTATAATTTTTTAAATCAAAATGGATTTTTACAAAGTACGTTCATCTTCATTCAACTTTATGTAAACAAGTTTAAAATTATTTCAACACAATGCCCAATACGTATTGTAATTATTGGACAATTGTCTAAACGCATTACTTTTTCCTAAAGATTTTAAAATATGGTGTATTTCAGAAAATTCTATCTGATTCATTTTACTGCATTTAAGTGCAGTTTTCGTTTGTTTATATTCTCTATATTTTTCTGTACCCTTTTAACCTGTTTATCTCCTCCAACAAACTAGAACATAAATCTCGTCTACGTAAGCGTTAAAAAATACATTTTCTCCACACTTTCCAGAATATATCCGCCACTGGGAAACAGGTAAAGATGGAGCACCAAGTGGTATTTTATATTGATCTCATTCCAAGCATAACTCCGGGGTTTTGTCATTGCTCCCTCCCCGTTTGACTCTTTTAATATTTCATGTTCACACAAAATTCTCATCTTTCTCACTATCTTTGCAGAGTAACATCAGGATTGCAATCTTCTGAATATATTAAATATTTTATGCCATCCTACGATATTAATTTAATTAGTAGTCTTAGACAATATGTAGCAGACAACAATGTAGTCTCTTAATTATTTAATTAATCATCAGCAATCCCATTATGAACATATCAACATAAGAATATAAGAGTAATAAATAGAATATAAAATGTAAGTATATACGTAATTATTTTGGACCAATAAATTATAGTTGGAGTGAGTAAAATACGCAATTTTTCAAAAAACCTGGTTTCGTTAAATCCGTTACCTTTTTCAGGGCACTACAAGATATAAAATTACAAAAGAACAATTTATCAAAATACAGTAATACATACTTGTTTATTAGGCATTAAAAATATTTTTCTACGATTTCTATAGTAAGTAATATTTTCCTTTATCAAATGCGGGTACAAAATGGTACTTTCTCTCCCTAGGGAGGCGAAAGAGCTTTCCTCCCTGGTGTGGAAAGTATTTTTTACCCGCATTTTTGACTATTACCACAGTTACCCTGAAATCTCAATGTCTGATGACAAAATAGACGTCAAGACAAGTAATTTTATTGTAAGATGTTATTTTATTAATTTTAAATAATACAGTTCATTTTAGAAATATAATTAGGTATAATTAACATTTCAGTTTTTATTATGATTTAAAATATTTGTCACCATAACAACCAAATTTGAATCTGGTATTTTACTATTCCACGGCTTACTTACTTTTCAAATTACTATTAAACTGTCATTATGCCCAATATGCATTTAAGAAATTTTATTTTTATGAAAAAAATCACATGTATAACATGGAAGGAAAGTGTCATTTTATCCCTTGGACTAAATTTCATCCGCCAGATGATATGTTACACTTTCCTCCCTTGTTATACAAATAACTATTGTTAAAGTTTTACCATTTTATTTAACATTTTGAGTGCCTAATAAACAAGTGTATTTTCATAAATTGCAATGTTTCATAATTTAATGTCTTTTGTGTCCTGTAGAAGATAATTTACGGAAATATCGGAAAGCTGAAAAACTATTTTTCCTAAAAATTGGACCTTTTACCCTAAAAAAAAAACTTTCCATTTATAAAATATAAAACAATAATCAATAAAATATACAGGGTGTTCATAAATAATTAAAGTAATTTTAAGGGTCAATTCCTTGGATTATTCTATAACAAAAAGTTGGTAAGAACGTATGTCCTAAACGATTTATTTTTTAAGATAAAAAGAGTTGAATTAAAAAAAAATTAGGTTCTTTCCAAAAACATCGAAAAAGCTGCAAGATATTTTACTGAAATTTGGTATGATTATAATATTTTAAAGACTCTTTTGGTTAGCTTTAAATTTTTCTTGCGGGGTACATATGGATACTGAAGTTTTTCATTTATTCATTTATTTAACGTGGACCTATTTCCACTACCAGGACAATCACAGACCCCAGAGTTGAGCTATGCCCAACCAGGAAATTTTGCCAAACCTCTTCTCTATCGAAGAGTAAGGATTTTTTACTTACCTAACATCTATGAGACAAAGGACCGACTGCTTCACATCTCCTCCAGTATATGATATTTCACCTACACAACCCTCGCCTAAGATTGCGTAACTTCGGTGCATAAACTGATATACAAGCAGCTAAAAAACGGGCCTAGATCATCGAGTTTTACTTGGGTTACCATCCAAGATACTGAGTGCGACTACCATTACCTAACTTTTCGTATCGAAATACGAGTCTGTTAAGTCGGATCTACGCTCACCCCGATATTGAAGTTCAGCATCGAACTCCTCAGATTTGGATTTTTTTGAATAATCATTATAATCTACACAAAGAATGCGAAGGAAATTAAACCTTAAAAAAAATTAGTTTCTAATTTCAAAAAATCTGACATATTATTGCTTTCTAGAAATACATAAATATGCATTTCTAGAAAAAAAAATAAAATAATTATTGATTATTATAAAAGCATTATTTCAAACTTTACATGATAATAATATTAGTTTTATATTTTATACTGTCATTCTTATCTGAATCTGCTAGTATACAAGTTTTAGGTATATAATATCAAAACAACAATTCCAATACATTTTATCATTGAGACTATTAAAACAACTACTCAGTTTAGGAGCAAGAACTGCATTGAGTAGTTGTTTTAATAGTTTCTAATATAAAATGTATTGGAAGTGTTGTTTTTGATTTAATATATACCTAAAACATTTATACTAGCACATTCAGAAAAGAGTGACAGTATAGAATATAAAAAAAACTATAGGCATTTATTATTATTATCATGTTAGGTTTGAAATAATGCTTTTGTAATATCCAATAATTATTTTAATATTTTTATCTAGAAATAAATGTTTCAATAAAATTTAAAAATTGTTTAAAAACTCCAAGGAAACTCAAAGTATCTATTGAAAATGATCACCCCCAGCTATTATACATCCTCCTCATTGATTGCCGCAAACGCCCAAACATCTCTGGAGTATTCCGGATTGTTTCACATAGTGCAACTATGTGGTTCCTCAATCTTTAACTTTCAATCAGGCTGTTTTAAAACAATGTTTTAAGGTAACCCCACAAAAAATATTTCAAGGAATTCATTTCTGAATAACGTGGGGGCTAAGGTCGTGGTCCAACTCTGTCTATTCAACGATTAGGATACACACACAGCAAACATCCTTATATTGCCGGCAGTTAGACTAAAATGTAGCTGAGTCCCTTCGTATATGTACCACATTTAGTTTTTAAATTGTTCGCGCACCTTTTCCAGCAGCATAGACAGATCATCTTCAATAAATTGACGATACATCTCACCATTACGCCGTAAGGAAAATTGGGTCCAGTAAAAAAACGGCAATAAATCCGACCCACACATTAACTGAAAATTTATATTGATGTCGGATCTCAGTTATTGCGTGTGGGGTTTCTTCGGTCCACTAGTAATTGTTATCAAATTTCACTATGCCTCCCCTAAAGCAGTTTGCTACATCACTAAAGAGGATTTGTAATAAAAGTTGAGGAGTTTTTCCTATTTTTTATTAAGCCATTGATAGAAAACAAGTCTTTATGAAAAATAACAAGGTTAGAGTGCTTGGATCCGTTGAGTGTGCTGTGGGGTACAGTTGTTGTTCCTTCAGTACTCTCCAAAAAGTTTGGTGGCTTGCATTGAGGGTAGTAGCAATTTTCCTCGTACTTGTTTCCGAATCTTCAAGTTGAAATGAATTGCTTCCTCTGTCTGCGACGTTATAACTTCTCTAGGTCTTCCACCGCTGGTTCCTTTTTGCAAACTCTCATGTTGGCGGCCAAATAATGAAGGATATGACCTTGCGCGTTATCGTACATTTCTGCGTAAAGATGAATAGCTTTAAAAGAATTGAAATTCGCACCACAGTAAACAAAATGAATGTCTGACAGTTCTATATTGGAGTAATGATTCCTGTCCATTATTTTAAACAGTATTGACAATATTCACAGATTTTATTATTACTTATCTGACTGACACCTTGGAAACAAAATCGTAGGGACCTTGTTTTCAAAATGACAGGCAGATAAGTCATAGAATAAATAAAACGATTGAAAATAATACACTTTTTACTTTCTTATATCTAATATAAGGAAGTATGGTAATCGTGATTTTTTTCGACCTCGAGATTTTGATTAATATACCCGTTTTGAACCCTTCTAAATCCATTCTAACTATTTTCCGAACGATGTCTGTCGGTGCGTGTGTGGATTTGTGTATGTGTGTATCTGCGAAAACTCAAAAAATACTAATGAGAGACTTTCCAAATTTGGCAGTTAAGATTATCAATGGCATTTTAGGTGACATATTAAATTTGGTGAATGTGGTACCACCAGAAGAGACATAATGAATGAAAGAAGTAAAAAGTTACAATTTCGGGAAAAAAAATTTAAAAAAATTTTATTGCATTTCTGGACGAATCTCGACGAATTATAATGAAAAAACATAACTATGAAAAAAAAATCTGTCTGCATGTCTGTAATATCGCGATAGTAGCCACAGTTTTGAAATAAAGATTTCAAATTTGGTACACTTGTTCTAATGGCCAAAGACAATGAAAAATTCGGTAATGAACAAAATTGGCCAGCTGAGAGGGAGTCCCGGGACCCAAACTTTTTTTGTATTTGACTTTACAAAAAACGTATTCTTGATGATCAAGCGAATAAAATATATTTTCCAAGTACTTAAATAAAGCTGATGTAAACTGAAATATTTTACATATTTGGCCCCATAAAATTGGATTAGGATAAATTTAACAGTTTGACGTCTGGAAGGTCTAATTTAGTTACAAAAATGTCAGTGTCAACAACAAAAACTTATTAAAATATGTGACATGAATTATTATTGACAGTATCGAATGACGCTGATAATTAATTATTTAAAAATTTTAATGAAACGTTTCAAGGTACGCTATTAAAATTTAATTGAGGTAAGTGAAGAATTAAATAGAATGATTTTTTAGATCAGGATGATATATACTGATATAAGAAAGTTATGTGCTGGCCACATCAGATATTTTCTTCTTATTGGCCGCAAGAAAGAATTAAACATAAGAATCTTACCAAATTTCAGAAAAATATCTTGAAAGATTTTCAATATTTTTGGAAAGAACCTAATTTTTCTTTGAAATTCAACAGTTTATGTCTTGAAAATAAGCCATTTAAGACATGCTTATATAAGTTTTTGTCTTAAAATAAGTCAAGGAATCGTCCCTTAAAACCTTTTGTCATCAGTTTGGAACGCCCTGTATAATTATATCTAATTATCGATAAACTGTTTTATCAATTAATAAAATGCAAGCACAAGATATTAGAAAACAACCTTAACAGGAATAAGAGGCTAGTCTTATGAAGGTTGTCTTCTAATACCTCGTATTACACAGAAATAGGTTACTAAATTAATAATTAATTTATTAGTGTGTTACGATTTATTGCTCTTATTATAACGCATGTATTATATTTAGTAAAATGCCAATAACGATTTTATTAGAAAGCTATACTTAAGACGCCGTTTGCCCTCTTATGTCGACGTCGTGTTCAAACAATAAACAGCAATCACGTAACTAAAATACCTCGAAGCCGAATGCACGTTTTTAAAAACAAACTTTTCCAAAAACGGAATTTTCGTTTATAAAATTTAATATGTTGTTTAGTACAAAGCTATATCAGAACTGAATATAATTAACAAGATGCAAAGAGAATTGGAGAATTACAATGTCAGCATTTAACTAGAGTAAAGATAACAGTGCATATTCGTTATATTATAATATGAAATACTATAGGGTGGCATCACATAACTCCTCCATCCCTAAATTGAGGCATATTTCACGGAGTGAAAAATGTTCGAGGGCTTGCCTGGGGTTGATCATCGGTAGTCGTCTGGGGGGTTCCTCGTCTTCTACGTTGGATGAACATGTAAATGGAGTAGAGTCCAATGGAAATCAGGATAACATACACGGGGATTATCCAATAGTTGGCCCATGATTTTTCGGTATGTACGAGTTGGACTGGTCCAAGTTTTCGTTGTTCCTTTTGAAGTTCATGAATTTTGTCCAGTTGAACGTCTTCAATAGTTATTTTGGGTAAGGTGGCCACAGATGACTTGTGGGGAATATTAATTTCTGGCAGGAGCATTGGCTGACCGCTGGTAATATGTTTTTCATTGACATAGTTGTAATCGTTGGTTTCGAATTGGCATCCTGGTGGAACACTGATTAAATAGTTTCCTTCGAGTGTCGTGAAGTCTGTACGTCCACAAACTGTTCGGATTTTTGTTTGATTTGGGAATATGACAATGTAATGAGAATCGTCTACTTGTTGAATCACATTTCGTGTGATTTGTACTGGTACTTGTTGGCAGCTTTTATAAGTGGATTCTAATTGTAAGAGTTCAAAAAATACAATCGCCATTCTTCATTCCATACGTCAAGTAGTCATTATCAGGGCAGTAGTAATTGGGGTGCAATTCGATACAAGGTACCGATGTATACTGGTAGAAGTTTTCGTTCATAACCAAATAAGTATTTCTTGGAATAATTGTTGTGAGGTTTTGGGTAGGAACTGAGTACAGGTGGTAATAAGAAAATGTTTCTGGGTAAACAATAGGAAAATGAATTACGAAAACAATTTTTGTCCCTGAATAATAAGCTTCGATTTCTAATAAATCGTAATATCTATGAGTATTATTTGAAATATGTGAATAAATTAATTGATCGGCGGAATAGTATTTTAGGATAGTTTGTAAAATAGATTCAAGCTCGTCTATTTTTAAGATACTATTGTGAAGTGTTCTTAGTCTAGCAAAAGTTATTGCGTTTTCGATATCACTTAATAACTGTAGAATTACATTTAGAGTAATGCTAAGTTGATCTAAGATATTTCTGGTTTCTAAATAGTCGTTAAACTCAAAAAATAAATTTATTTAATTCACTGCGTATTTTATTCAGGCCAGAAGTTATTACAGCTTGGTTATTTTTAATTAATGTAATTGTTTTATTGAAATTATCGATTATTTCGGTGGTAAGAGAGATTTCCTTGTTTAATTTTTTTAACAATTTCTTTTTGATTGGTTTCGAGATCGATTATTGCTTGATCATAATGAGCAGCATCGTTTGCATCTAAATTACCTGAAATACTTTTTATTATAGTACCCAATCCATCAATAAGACCACGTTTAACTCTGCCAGTTGGACTTAGAGAATTAAATTTTTGTTCAGCTGAGTTTAATTGATATATTAGGGCTCGATTAAAATTTTCTAATTCAAAAAAGTAAGGATGACTTAAACCATTTTTTATAGCAAGTGTGACATTTTTATATTGTTCTTTAAGTATTTTAATTTCAATTCCAATGGGATTTAAGTCGTAGTAGTGAATGAAAGTATGTGTTTTAAATTTCATTTTTGCCGTACCTAGTTTATAAGGAAGGACTCCGGGGTTCTTGTTGAGGTTGGTTATTGTTATTTCCTGAAGCATGACCGTCGGCATCGCCAAGATTAGAAGGATCACGTGGTTCCTGTAACAATTTCTTTTTGTTAGACCGCGGTCTTTTTAAATTTTGTTTATGTAGAACATTACAAGTGGTTCTTATTTTTACATTTTTATTGTGAACTACTTTTTCTTTCGTAAACCTCGGATTTAGTTTATTACGAGTTTTGGTAGTAATTTTTCTATACGCTTCCGAGTTAGGTTCATAAGTTAGGGGATCATGTCGATTTTGTTTTTTGTTATGACTCTCAATGGTGTTTTCTTTTTGTTGAAGTAATTGCTCATATAATGTTTTATAAATTTCTTTAGTTGTTTCGCGGTGTTCTTGAATGTAATTATTTATCAGTTTTTGGTTTATGTCAATGTCAAATGGGTCCTTGGAGTTTAAATGACCATTTATAATATCGATCGGTTTTTGTTTGGTTACCGAATGTATCGCGTTGTTATAACCTAATATCGCATAGGGCATTTGGTTTAAAATATCGATTTTACCTTTATTTATATTTCTAATTACTCGTAGGTGTTCAATAATGGTTGAATGGAACCTTTCAATGGGACCATTAGATTGGGGGTTGTTAACCGTTATATAATGCATTTGAATTTGGTGAGTTTTTAGAAATTCTTGGACCACGGAATTTTTTAGTTCAGTACCATTGTCCATTATTACTAGTGAAGGTAAACCATGGTGTGTCATGAATATTAAGAAAGCTTTTACAATTTCGGTACCTACCATTCCTGTAAGGGGATAGGCTTGAGCATATTTAGAAAATGTGTCAATTATTGTCAAAAATTTTTGTCCTTGTGCTTGAAAAGTGTCGATATGGACAATCTCGAAAGGTCGTGATGGTGTAGGAGATACCATCAATTTTTGTTTAGGCGGATTTCTATCATATTTATTAGTTTGACATATTTCGCATGCATTTATGTAATTTGTTACGTCATTTTTAATTCCAGGCCAGTAGTTTGACCTTCTTATGCGCGCTTCCGTTTCCAAAATGCCGCGATGGTTTGTTTTACTCTCGTGGTAATTTTTTATAACATTTTTCTGGTCGTCCTCATTAGTAACGTCCTGTAAAACGGTATTACATTTAATTAATTTGTATGCCGAATTTTTAAAGGTTTTTCTTAAAATTTCACAGATTTGCGGTACATATAATTCATTACTAAAATGAATTGCATAAGTAAATTTTGGATCTAAATAATTTTTGAATAAGTTAATAATATCATTTTCTAAGTTACGTGTTGATATTTGTACATAAAGTCGCCTTTTTAATGGAAATATTTGTTTAGATTTGGGTTTTGCAGGGGAGTGCAAAACAAAGTTTATTTCAATTTGATGATCGAATGAGTTAAGAGATCTCTCTGTGGATGGCATTTCTTGTATCGGTTCTTCGTGACTTGTGTGAACCGTGTCTCCTTCTTCTGGAGTGAGTTCTTCGGGGATGACTTCCTCGACCTCTTCGGCAGATATTGTCTCTTCTGTGTCGGTTGTAGCTCTTCTTTGTGAGGATGGTCCTGGTTCTACTTCTCTGACGTCGTCCATTATGGGTTGTTCGCTTGCGTTACCAATTATTGATAAATTATCGGTATTTTCTTCTTGATGTTGATTACCAGCCAGTGATTTGTTGAATTCGTCCATATATTGGAAAATATCCTTCGTGTGGATCTCTACGCGAGACAGGGCGTCTGCATTGGTGTTACTTTTTCCTTTTTTATATTCGACTTCATAATCAAACTCTTCTAGTTTGAGCCTCCAGCGAACTAGTCTTGAATTTGGATCTTTTAGGGACATTAACCATTTTAGAGGTTTATGGTCCGTAACGATTTTAAATTTTCGTCCGTATAAATACGGCCGGAAGTACTTTGTCGCCCATACGATTGCCAAAAGCTCTTTCTCTATGGTGCTGAAGTTCTGTTCGGAGTTATTTAGTGTTCTTGATGCAAATGACACGGGTTTGTCTTTTCCTATTATTCCCTGTGAGAGTATAGCTCCAAGGGCTACATTGCTGGCATCCGTTGTTAAAACAAAGTCTTTAGCAAAGTCCGGGTACTGTAGAATTGGCTCGTTAGTTAATAATTTTTTACAGTCTTCGAAACATCTTATAAACTGTGGTGTATGTACAATTTTCGCGTCCTTTTTCAAGCAGAGAGTTAATGGTTTTGTAATCCGCGCGAAGTCCTTTATGAACTTCCTGTAGTAACCTAGTAAACCTAGAAATCCTTTAATTTCTTTCGCCGTTTTGGGTATTGGAAATTTATTGATGGCGGCGATCTTGTCTGGGTTTGGTTTCACTCCTTCAGGTGTAACAATATGACCCAGATAGGCTACTTCTTTTTTCAGGAATTCGGATTTATCCAATTGTATTTTAAAGTTGGTTTCTCTGAGGCGTTGAAATACTTTTGAAAGGTTGACGATGTGTTCTTGTAAAGATGTAGAGTATATGATGATGTCGTCCAGGTACACCAAGCAAATTTCGTTCTGCAAACCACGTAAGATGTTGTCCATTACGCGCTGAAACGTTGCGGGGGCGTTCTTCAGACCAAATGGCATCCTGACGTATTCATAATGTCCATTTTCGACGTTGAACGCGGTTTTTGGGTGTCTTCCGGATTCATCTCGATTTGGTGGAATCCACTTGCCAAGTCCAGTGTCGAAAAATAGTTACACCTTCCTAATTTATCCAATACGTCGGTAATATTAGGAAGAGGGTACCTGTCGTCTATGGTCTTCTCGTTCAACTTTCTATAGTCGACGACAATTCTCCACTTTTTCTTACCAGATGCATCCGCCTTCTTCGGAACGATCCATATCGGCGATGACCATGGGGAATTGCTTGGACGTATAATTCCTTGTCCTAACATTGAATTAATTTGGCGTTCGACCTCCGGTTTATGTACAAATGGATACCTGTATGATTTTGTGTATACCGGTAATTCGTCTTTAGTTTTAATACTATGTTTTATTTGATTAGTGAAAGACAAGTTCTGGTTCTCTATATGAAAAATATCAGAATATTTTCTGCACAATTTTAACACATGTTCTTTCTCTTCCGCATTCATATGTGAAGTTCGAATTAAATTATTAATATCAGGTACTTTATCGCTAATATTAGTGGTTACTTCCGCATGATATAATTCGTAATTATTTGCTATAAAAGGTATTGTTTTAATTGGGTTTAATAAGGTAAGGATAATTTCTTTGTCGGTTTTATTGGAAATTTCGACTAAAGCTAATCCGTTTACCGCAGTTGACAATGTTTCGGGTATTTCACAATTTTGAATTTGTTGATGAGGAATAATGACGTCACCGTTTTTTTGATTAACTGGAATTTTTGTCACAGTTCGAGTATATGGACTAATTTGTATTTTTAATAAAATTTGTTGACCTGATTGTTGGTAATGTATAGGTAGTATACATTTAGGTGTTACTAGTTTTGAATTTACGAAGTCTAGTTGAGCATTTAAAAGTTTTAAATTGTCAAGTCCTATAAGTCCATCATAAACATTATGGAAATTAAACAAATAAAATTTTAAGTTTTCGTCTTGATTAAATTCTGGGAAAATTGGAATTTCCGCACAATGGTTGTGAGAAGATGTTTGAAATATTGTAGACACAACAAATGGTTCATATGAAATATTTTTATAATAATACTTTGAGGCAATTTCGGGATTTAAAAATGATTTGGTGCTACCTGTGTCAATAAGAAGTTTTAAAGGGGGTTTAGAAATTTGGATATATGGTAGCTCTTTTTTGTCCGTAGACATATGATATTCTACTATATTTCGGTTGTCGGGTTCAGGTCCTCCTGAAAATTTTCACATTGTTCATCGTCGGGGTATGAACATTCGTATGCTTGTTCGTCGTCACACAAATTTTCGGGCGTCTCGTCATCATATTGGTAATCATAATGTTCGGTATTAAATAATTGTTCCGCAGCAAAATTAGACCTTTGACCGTTATTTTGAAACGCATTATTTTGATAGGGCCTTCTAAATTGTGAGGTTGTATTTCAGGTAGAAATACTCATAGGTGTTGGTTTGTTTTGTGGAACATTAGAATTTGGCTTCCAAACACTTTGGGGTTTGCCAAACGTTTGTAAATTAGTAGGGAATTTTTGAGCTGGCGGATTTGGGTGTCTTTGAATATTGACGGGACCGCGAGGAAATCGCGACTGCCCTTGTTGCTGCGCACAAGGCATTTGTCTTGGTTGCATATTCATTTGAGAAAATGCTCGGTTAAAATGATTTTGTGAATAATTTGGGTTATAATAATTTTGTGGGTGTTGTTGAGCTAAAGGTTTATTAATTTGAATATTTGGTTGACTCGATCTTTGCAGATATTTGATATTATCTTCCTCTGTAATGAATTGCATGGCTTTGGCTAGAGTAGTTGGTCTCATTGCACGAATTGTGGAACCTAATGGCTCTTTTAATCCAGCCAAAAATGTTGTTAATGCCTGTTTAGTGAAAAAATTTCGTTTACATTGTCTTTCTTGAGCGTCGCAGTGCAAATCAATGTAATTACAAATTGTATTTAACAAATGAATTACCTTTTCGTGAAATTGATAAGGCGATTCGTTTGGTTTTTGTCTTAAATTTACTAAATCCTGATTTAAGCAATTTTCGTCTCTCTGATCACCAAAATTTTGCAATAATGCACTTTTTATATCATCCCAACTATTACTACCATTAATAGCAACAACTTCTTCCGCCCGTCCTTCTAATTTATTTAGAATACCATTCATTAAAAGAGTATTTTGAAAATTACTGGTGTTTTGTGTGTCGTAATAATGAGTTAATATTGACTCGCAAACACTTATAAATCTATGTAGCTTGTTAGGACTACCATTAAAATTTGGAATAACTGATAAGTTTTTCATGTCTAGAGCAGGTGCAGACATTTTTAAATTACTAGTACTTGAAACACTATTAATAAAATTGTCACTTGAATGATTTGAGTCGATACTCAGATTATTAAAAATTGAAACTAAATCTAACCCTAAATCCAAATTGTTTTCGCAAAAGGAATCAACGGATAAAGAGGAGTCTGACATGAACTAAAAAAAATCTACTTACAACATCGGCACAATGTGCATTTGCGTCGGCTGCTAATCCACAGTATTCCTCGATGGACTTCTATCGGTTAGCACTCGGTATATTTATTCCAAAGGTTCACTTTTTCGTTTAAGAGTTGAAACTCACAGGATTGTCCTTAATGGATTTCCTACGAAAAAATCCTACCGACTGCGCCACTAAAATACCTCGAAGCCGAATGCACGTTTTTAAAAACAAACTTTTCCAAAAACGGAATTTTCGTTTATAAAATTTAATATGTTGTTTAGTACAAAGCTATATCAGAACTGAATATAATTAACAAGATGCAAAGAGAATTGGAGAATTACAATGTCAGCATTTAACTAGAGTAAAGATAACAGTGCATATTCGTTATATTATAATATGAAATACTATAGGGTGGCATCACATAACTCGTAGTAATAGACTGAAATATTTTGTTTAGTATCGTCTCGCAATTTTTACTACTTTCATTGTTCTGAACTTTTCAGGGGACTAGACCGAGTACAAAATTATTTATAAAAATATATAAATTAGATAATTCAAAACATGATTTGTCATATTTATTTTGACATTTTAAATTGAAAGACAATATCTAGATTAATTAGAGTAACTTCGGAAATCATAATTACATTCATGACATCTAACCTAACCTAAATAAGCCCATTTTTTTCGTACATTTCAAAAAATCTGACATATTGTTGCTTCGCATTCATGCATTTCTAGAAAATAATAATAATAAAATAATTATTGGGTATTACAAAAGCATTCTTTGAAACCTGACAACAACAAGAATGTCAGTATAAAATATACAAATATATAGGTTTTTATTATTATTATCATGTTAGGTTTGCAACAATGCTTTTGTAATACCCAAAAATTATGTAATTATTATTATTGTTTTTTTTTCTAGAAATGCATAAATACGAAGCAATAATATGTCAGATTTTTTGAAATGTACGAAGAGAATGGGCTTATTTAGGTTAGGTTAGATGTCATGAATTTCCGAAGTTACTCTAATTAATCTAGATATTGTCTCGCAATTTAAAATGTCTAAATAAATATATCAAATGGCCACATTTTGATTTATCTAATTTAAATATTTTTATAAATAATTTTTTACGCAGTCTACCCTCTGAAGACTTCAGAAGAATGAAAGTAGATATATATATATATATATATATATATATATATATATATATATATATATATATATATATATATATATATATATATATATATATATATATATATATATATATATATGTATATATCGGACTAGGGGGTTTTGGTTTTTGTATTGTAACTGGAGGAAATCATTTCTTGAATATGAAAATTTCCCTTTTTTGGTAAGTTAATATTTTCAATCTCAATATTTGGTTTTGCTTCTAATACTGAGGATACTGTTATTTAATTCAACGCAGTTCTTGCTTCAAAACTGAGTAGTTGTTTTAATAGTTTCTATGATAAAATGTATTAAAAGTGTTATTTTTGATTTATTATTTGCTTAAAACTTTTATACTAACACATTCAGATAAGAATGTCAGTATAGAATATAAAAATATATAGATATTTATTATTATTATCATGTTAGATTTGAAATAATGCTTTTGTAATACCCAATAATTATTTTTTTTTCTAGAAAATAATACTTAATTACTTAAGTCTAAAATTAAATTTTCCTTAGTTAAACCCATATGAATTATGTAGATTTTATACGATCATAAAAGATCTGTTGTAAATTGAATACGCCTATCATATGTCACAGTTCAAATAAATAAACAAGCATACATACATGCAAGACCGAACCCTCACCATCAGCATACATTGCAATTGAGCATTTAGAATCGTTCCACAGACGACTGAAGGCCAGTGCTAACGATGAGTCTTAATGAAACCGGGTCATTGTTTAAATTACCCTTTTCACATATAGTCTGTTATTTCTGTGTAGCAAAATCGCAAATGGCAGGGCAAAATATCGATTTGACAACGAAATTTTAATTAGCGTCATACAGCAACGGAAAATAATATGGGATACATATTCAGAATATTACAAGATAACCTGTTCACGCACAAAAGGACAAAAATGCGTTGTTCCGCGCTATGTAGATACATTTTTACAACTGATCAGTTTCAGGTCATTTAGAACAATTATTAATACCAAACACATTTTTATTCTAGTACCATAAAATAATTTTTAGTGTAACAGTTTTTTGCCCAATGTTTTGGATATTACAAAAATCACCTGTCAAGTGTATAGGTAAGATATTGTCTATTTTGTATTGTGTATCACTTTTGCACATGAAAATATTGATGTGTCCGCACCCGAGCTGATTTCGCCCATGATACTTTGAAATGATACCTGAGATGCGGTATCTATATGATAGAAGGTTCACTGCGGTCTTTACATGATGAAAAGCACTGAAATAATATTAGATTTCCTTAATGATTATATAAAACCGTAAATTAGTTCTCCTTACATGCTTCCTTTATTAACTTGAACAGCATCAGCCATTTTATTTGTGAGAGCAGAAATGCTCTAACTTTTATTTACGTTAGTGCAATAAAGAGATTTTATATATCTATATAAATAAATAGCATGATATATCGTTTTATTAAATTCTTTGTTCAAACAAATTACATATTTTATTAAATTTTAAGCTAAGCTCTTGTATTGTTTTTTCATGGACATATAACAAGAAACTATTGACTGTTTATTCCTCTGTATATTTTTATTTCCATTATTTACATATTTTGTATTATTACTTTTTATGCGAAATATGAAAGTAGTGTTCAAAAATTAATAATATTTCCAAGACGTTATGTCAGAAGTCAGCTCACTTCCTTTGAAGTGCATTACGTGCAACAAGTCAAGAGTGTAGGTTGTTAAATCACTGGAAGATACGTCACAACAAGACAAGATACTTTTTTGTCTATAATTTATATTTGTAATGTCTGTAAACTACGTAATTCATACAGTTAAGCTGAAGAATTACTAGGGCAAAATTTAGGTGGTTTACTTGATACGTTAATGAACTTAAATGATAGTAAAAATGTATGTAACAATAACTACTAAAACCAAAGAATGTTTGCAAAGTTCCATTTAATATAACCGTGAATTTCATACACGTACAATGTTTAGATGATAGAGCTAACAGAGCATATTTAGGTAATGAAACAGAAACCAGTCAGCGCAATTTCTGAAAAATTAACTCAGTTTTTAATACACAAGAAAATTTAGTAAACTTAGGACAGAAAAATCAAAACATTAGTATTGTATACGAAATAAATTATCATATTGGTAAATTAATTGATAATAACACAGGTAAATTTAAAAACGTAAATAAATATGGACTCTATATACTTATCTGTGATACTTGTCTGAAATTTATATTGGAAAACTGGAAGAAATTATAAGAGACGACTATAGGAATACAAAAGAAAATTTAAAACAAAAAGAAGATTCTACATTATTAATAATCTTTTAGAAAAAATCATAGTTTAAATGAGAATTTTGAGATGTTAGATTAGAAAATTAAAGTTGAGAATTAATAAGTTAAATAAATATAGTATTAAATGGTCACTTTTAAAAAAAATCTTCACTACTATTGAAGTCATTTTAATTAAATGTAAATTATTATTTTTAATTGTTTAATTATTTTAATTACCTATTTATTATTTTACCAATGATGGCAAGTTTATATTTTCTATTCCTGGGTACCCACGTAGAACATGGAAACAAAATAATGGAACAATATTTGTGCAATGTTGTGAATAGGTTGGCTCAATATTAAATGTGAATAAATCGCTAAATTGACTAAATATTGACTGAACTATATTGGGATGAGCCAACTTGTCCACGATATTGTGCCAATATTAATCCAAAATTTTATGTACGTAATGTACTTTTTCAACATCATCCCAATTCAATTCAATTAATATTGAGTCAATCTTGCGACTTGTTCACATTTAATATTTAGCTAATCTATTGTTACGTGTTTGCTATCCACACAAACACCTATACTCGTAGATTCGTTGATTGAAAGTCCAGGTAACACTTATTCACTACTTTATTTATTAAATAACAATTAACAACAATAGACTAATTACTGTCTTAACTATAATTACACTTGAACACTTATAAGTCTCTTTCTTATTACTTCTTTACTCGCTCACGTTCAACTTAAGATTAAATCTCGGCCCACCGTGCGTCTTATTTATACATCTATTCTCCCGGTCTAGAGCACTCCAGAATATTCCCGGCCGTTCGTGTACAATTCCAGCCTAATCTATCCAGTCTGCACAGTCCAGTGGCGTAACACTGCCCCCTCCTTAAGCCTGAACGTCCCGATCAGGCAATTCATTATTCCCTGCATACTTGGCTAGTCTCTCTATGTGCACCACCTTCATCTTGGATTTTGGACTTTGCTGAATTCTATATACAACGTCGTTTAGTCTGGTAACCACAGTGTAAGGACCTTCCCAGGGCGGGTGAAGCTTCGGGGACCTGCCTTTCTTTCGTTGCGGGTTATATAGCCAAACCAAATCTCCAGCCTGGAACCCTCCTGAATTCGCCTTAAGATCATAACGAGCCTTCATGCGATCACTTGCTATGGCAATTCGGTCTCGTACCAGCTCATGAATGTTCCTTAGCCGTTCACCAACTTCATCGGCGTAGTCATTTACGGAAAGTCGCTCCTCATCCGGTGTGCCAAACACCAAGTCACATGGCAGTCTAATCTCACGTCCAAACATCACGCGAGCTGGTGTCTGTTTTGTTGTTTCATGAATGGAGGCCCTGTATGCCATAAGGAAAAGAGGTAAGTGACGGTCCCAATCTCTCTGATGTTTCTCAACCACTTTGGATAGGTGCTCCTCCATGGTTTTATTATATCTCTCCACCATTCCGTCTGATTGTGGATGTAGGGCTGTTGTTCTTGTCTTATGAATTCCCAGTAGGCGACACATCTTCTGAAACACCCCCGATTCAAAGTTTCTTCCTTGATCCGAATGCAATTCTAGGGGCACGCCAAATCGACATACTAGATTATCTACCAGAGCTTGAGCGACAGTGGCTGCTTCTTGGTTGGGTATGGCATAAGCTTCAGGCCACTTACTGAAATAATCCATGGCAACTAAGATGTATTTGTTCCCATCATCTGTCACGGGGAATGGACCAGCTACGTCGATCGCAATTCGCTCAAAAGGAGCCCCTACGTTATATTGTTTCATTTGGCCCTTACTTCTTGTCCGTGGCCCCTTACTTGCCGCACAAACTTCACATTTGCGGCACCAAGCCTCCACATCTTGGCGGCTGTTCACCCAGTAGAATCGTTCGCGTACTTTAGTGAGAGTTTTGTTGATGCCAAAATGTCCGCCAGATGTTCCATTATGCACTTCCTGGAGTACTTTTGGTATGCGACACCTGGGAATTACCAATCTCAAAGTAATTTCCTTCCCGTCTGGACTTTCCCAAGCTCTTTTCAACAGTCCATCCTCTACTCTAAGGGAATCCCATTGTGCCCACAAAACCTTCAGTCCCACTGACTTGTCTGAAATGTCCTTCCAGCCTGGTCGGGCTCCTCTTTCTTTCCATTCCAGAATAGGACCAGTTTCTTGATCTTTTAACTGCTCTTCTCTTAATGTCTCTCTTGTCCAGTCGTCAGGAACATCAATTTTAACGGTGTTCACAATTATTATCCCTTGTTGTTTTTCTACCCGGTGGCAGTGCTTGCAGTCTTCCCGACAGGGTCTTCTGGAGAGAGCGTCTGCATTTTTATGGGATTTTCCAGGACGATGTTCGATTTTAAAATCGTACTGCTGCAGTACTTCGTGAACATTTGAAAGCCTCGGCCAATCTCGTACTGAGGAAATCTTATCTGGGTCTGTTCTTATCCCCTCCGAAGACACGACATGTCCTAGGAATTTTACCTCTTTCTGGAACATTAGGCACTTTTTGGGATTCAATTTCAGGTGTGCATTTTTAATTCTTCCAAACACTTCTTGAAGGTTCTTCAAATGCTCCTTAAAATCCCGTCCCATAACCATCACATCATCAAGATAAACTAGACATGTCTTCCAAGTTAGTCCTCGTAGTACCAGTTCCATCAGTCTTTCAAAAGTTGCTGGTGCATTGCACAGGCCGAAAGGCATCACAGTGAATTGATAAAGGCCACTTCCTGTCGAAAAGGCTGTCTTGTCTTTGTCATCTGGATGAAGTCCCACTTGCCAATATCCACTTCGAAGATCTAGAGTGGAAAACCACTGTGAACCTGCCAGCGTACTTAGTGTGTCATCAATTCGGGGTAACGGATAGCTGTCTTTTCTAGTGACGTCATTCAGCTTCCTGTAGTCAACACAGAATCTTAAAGTTCCATCTTTCTTAGCAACCAAAACTACTGGAGACGACCAAGGACTGGTTGATTCCTCAATAACTCCGTCTTTAAGCATCTTCTGTACCATTGCAGAAGCCTCTTCTTGTTTTGCTAATGGGAGCCTCCTAGGTGGTTGACGAATAGGAGCTGATTCACCAGTATTTATCCGATGTTGCACTATGTTGGTCTTTGTAAGAGCTTCTGTGTCCTTTGCAAATACTGTACTTTCTTTCTTCAAAAATTTTAAAGCTTCTCTATGTTCATCAGGAGTTAAATGGTCTAACTGGGCATTTAACATCTTCACAATTTCTTGGTCCATATCTGTAGACGAAGCTCCAATGATTTGTTCTTCACATCTCGCAATCCATGTGACTGGTTCGTAGGTGCCAATTGCTTCGCCTTCTTTGAATGTCACTGCGTGTGAATTTAGGTTAACCATTCTAATCGGTATCTTATCTGTAGTCTGTGTTAAAGTCCTTGCCAGGATCACATTATCTGTCATTTTAATTGAGTCATCCTTCTCAACGAGGCCAAAGCGGTATCCCACAGAATTTTCCTCCAGGACTGCCTCAATTACTTTCTCTGTTCGTGCAGGAATTTTTACGGTCTTCGAAGTTAGTAGCCTAATATTATGGAATTTTTCATCTGCCGTTGAAAGAATAATTTCTTCATTTCCAATCCTGAGAACTCGTTCGCCAACGTCAAGTACAAATCCATATTTTTCCATAACGTCTAATCCTAAAATGAAGTCATCTATAATGTCAGCTACGATAACTTGATGTTTAAAACATAAGCGGCCAATCTGCAGCTCCATGTCGACTTCCCCATGAACCGCCGCCCTATCTCCCGTAGCTGTCCGGATGACTAATCCATTCTGTCCTTTATTTACTTTGAAACCCATTATGAATCCTGCCCGTACAATTGATGACGTAGCTCCTGTGTCGATTGTGAACACACATTTCTTCTTATTTACATAACCCTCCAACAACAGACTACTTTGAACTCTCCGAAGTTGGGAAACTTTTATTTCTCGGGGGTCACAACATTTCTTGGCCAGCGCAGCCCCCAAATTGCCAGCCATCTTTAGTTTTCCTGTAGCTCCTCAACCACAGCAGCATTTACCCTTTCTGGGCTGCGTTGACGACAGTTCCTCTTGATATGGCCCACTTTGCCACACCTATAACAACGGATGCTTCCATTCGGTCTCCCACTATTTTGTTGTTGGTCTTGTCTTTGCTGGGAGTTCGATTTTGTGAGTAGTTGGGTGATCATCTTGTGTATATCAGATATCAGATGTTGTGTTGTGTTGTCTGGCTTGTCTTCCTCCACACTGACAGCTCGTACTCTCTGATTTGATTGGGTGGTATCCTTATAGGCAGCCTCAATCTCCAGTGCATGTACTAAAGCCTCACTACTAAGCTTATGCCTGGCTAACTTAAGAATTCGCCTAACTTCCTGGTCCCTTACTCCATCAATAAATGTACCAACTGCTAACTGTTGTTGAAATTCCATTGGTGCATCAGGATAGGCTAGATGGGCTAATCTTTCTACCGCAGCTTCGAACTCCTGGAGGCTTTCTCCACCTCGTTGTCTGCGTGATTTGAGCTGAGCCTGATATACTTGGGCGAGATGTTGGTCACCATATCTTAGTTCTAACGCTGCCTCCAAAATACTAAAGTTTTGTTGCTGTGCGGCAGGAATTGTTTGGAGCAGGTCTAATGCTTGGCCCCTTAGTGCTAATACCAATGCTGTTGCCTTTTCCTCATCGTTCCAGTTATTTGAACGTGCAGCTGCCTCAAACTGTCTCTTATAAGTTGACCATGAACTTTGACCGTCGAAGGAAGGTGGTTGTAACCTAGCACCAGACGACAGTACTAACTGGCCACCCTTCTCTCTTAATTGTTGTTTGAGTCGGGCTACTTCTTCCTTAACTTCAGTTATTTCTCCTCTAACTTCACTAACTTCTTTAACTTCCATGACTTCAGCCTGTACATCTTCCTTCAATTGTTCAGTGACCGAGAGTATGACTTGATGCTGTCCCTCCATAATTTGTCTTAATTCTTCCTGGCGTTCCTTTCTTTGCTCTTCTTTTTCTTCCTGTCGTCTTCTCTCTTGTTCTTCTTTTTCTTCTTGTCGTCTTCTCTCTTGTTCTTCTTTTTCTTCTTGTCGTCTTCTCTCTTGTTCTTCCATAATTTTTCTTTGTTCTTGCATTTGTTGCACCAATGCTGCAAGTAAGTCTTGTGTTTGTTTCTCCGCCATGCTTCTTGTTGTTGGCATTAATTCACGACACGTAAATCAATTCAAAATAAAGTTTACTACACTATAAAATCCGTAAAATGTTGATATCACGTCTATTTTAATAATGGAATGTTCCAGAAAAATCGCGAAACAGCACTAGAAAGTCTTATTTAGAGTCTATACTTCTTTTGTGTTGATAAAATTCACTTATCTCCACTAATTGTCCAATGGAATGTTCGAGAATTTTCACGAAATATCACTAATAAGTCTTGTTTTGAGTCTATAACACGTTCCCGTTAACACAATTCACGTATCTTCTGTAGTTTCCAAATCGAATGTTCTAGAATTGTCACTAAAAGTCACTTATAGTCTCGTTTTTGAGTCTACAACACGTTCCTGTCGACACAATTCACGTATCTCCTGTAGTTTCCAAATAGAATGTTCTGGAATTTTCCCGAAATTGCACTAGTAGCCCTTTTTCTCAGTCTACAACACGTTATTACTAGCGGCACTCGTGTATTTGCAGTTATTTCTAAATCGAATGTTCTAGAAACTTCTCGAAAATTCACTTTAAAGTCACTATTCAGTCCAGAAATAGTCCTCCAAACACTGTCCAGTAGCTTAATTCTCCGTGTTACCACTAATTTCTGAGAAGAACACTGTAGAACCTTTTCGAATATTCCAGAAATTTCTCTTCCAATCCCACTTCTGACACCAAATTGTTACGTGTTTGCTATCCACACAAACACCTATACTCGTAGATTCGTTGATTGAAAGTCCAGGTAACACTTATTCACTACTTTATTTATTAAATAACAATTAACAACAATAGACTAATTACTGTCTTAACTATAATTACACTTGAACACTTATAAGTCTCTTTCTTATTACTTCTTTACTCGCTCACGTTCAACTTAAGATTAAATCTCGGCCCACCGTGCGTCTTATTTATACATCTATTCTCCCGGTCTAGAGCACTCCAGAATATTCCCGGCCGTTCGTGTACAATTCCAGCCTAATCTATCCAGTCTGCACAGTCCAGTGGCGTAACACTATTATCAACATTGGACCATGTGTCTATCATTTGGCTCTACATTGGTACCTGCAGACGTTATTCATAATTTATACAAAATAATACTTACAAACTCTTTTTTTATTAACCATTTATTTACCCTCGCTTATTTCAGCTACCAGGACCAATCACGGCCACCAAAAATAAGATCATTAGTAGACACCGGACAATTTCCGTAAATTCCGGACCGGTTTCCCAATCGGCGAGTCTGAACTTTCATAGGGAAGCACAGTAGCTCTGCTTGCGTATCGAGATCTAGATAGTGTTCATTCACTATTCAGTTTATCTACAAATATCGCAGTGTGTGGACAGCGGGAGGATAAAACTAAATACTAGCAACTATGCTGACAATATCACGGAGGACACAAAAAACCAGTCTTGTGGATTTGTGTTCACGAATAAATGGATTTTAAGGGACGTAAAATCATTAATGTTATTATGTATAAGTGTTATTTGGAGTACAGGGTAATCATTTGAAGTGCCCCACTCGATTTCATTGCTTGATTTTTCACCTAAGTAAAATTTGCAGAACTATATTTATTTATTTTTTCTAAGGAATGCGAATAAAAAACAATTCAATATGAAATAAAAAAGTTATGATCGAAAAACTGAAAAATACAAAAATTGACACCCTATATATTAATATGGAAATAGACATGTGGTATTCTATTCACTACAAATACGTATCACATACGGTTTAACCGGAAATTACCCCAACTTTTTTAATTTAATTGTCACACCCTGCATATTAAACTCACTTTAAAGAATTTTTTTTTTTTGAATTCTGCAATTAATAATTATCATTATACATATTTACTAAAATAGCGAGGTTTAAATTTAAAATATGTCTTTTAAAACAGTCATCTATGAAAAATAAAAACTTAAATAATTTATTTATTTCAAAAATTAAAATTATTTTGTATATTTTATCTATAACAAATGCTCGAAAATATTACTATTTTGTGCAAACGGAGGCAAAGGCATTTGACTGAATTAAAAATTCAACAAGAAATAAAATTAACAATCCCATTATTTTAAGCAGATGCACGGAGAATTTGATCAAAGTTCATCGTTAATGTTTGTAGCAAAATGGTAATGTTTTCGAACATTTGCTGTAAATAAAATCTATGGAATTAGTTTAATTTCTGAAACAAACTATTTATATGTTTTTATTTGTTTTCACAGATGATATTTTTGTTATTTTAAATTTAAACCTCAATTATCTAATTAATAAATGCGGCAGTTCAATGGTGTGACATCACGTATTTAGGGGCAAAGACCGGTGGACAAATATCAAATACAGAAGCGAGCCGTGAGAATGTGTATTAAAAAATACAAGGCTGTGGTTATGTGTTGACGCGACGACAGATTGTAAAGAAAAAATATACTGCAAATGTTATAGTACGTCTACTGGACCCCCTTAAACTAACTAGAAACTAGAAACTTAACTAGAGCACTGATTCGAACATTACATATTTTCTCACAACAAATATTGCACCGAAACTATCGTTAGTAAAACCTCTACCAAAAACAGTAGTCCTGAAAATTATTCTGATCTAAGACCAATAAGCATAATACCTGCAATGGCAGAAGTTCTAGAAAAATTTATTCAGCCTCAAATATAAGACTATGCGTCAAAAAATAATATTATCTCTCATTTACAGTCGGGTTTTAGAAAAGGTCATAGCACTACCTTTGTGTTACTAAATATTTGTGATGACATTTTTAAATCATTAGATAAAGGTAAAGCCTCGGCACTTGTTTTATTAGATTTCTCTAAAGCCTTTGACACTTTAGATAACAGCCTCCTTTGTGCTAAATTAAAATATTATGGATTTGACAACATTTCAGCTAATTTCTTTAGGACATATTTAGATTCTCGGACTCAAAGAGTAGTTCTTGGGGATTCTTTTTCAAACGTTTCCACCATCACATCTGGTGTTCCTCAAGGATCAGTGTTGGGTCCAGTTCTCTTTTTACTATATACAGCAGATTTATTTAAACGTGTCAATTCAACAAAAATGCAAGGGTATGCTGACGACACCCAACTTCACTATTTATTTGATCCCAAATCTATAAATACAGCTTGTAATAACATAAATGCAGATCTTCGTTCTATTACAAACTATTCAAAAGGAAATAATTTAAAGCTTAATCCATCTAAATGCTCGGTTATTTGCTTTTCTCAAAAAGAAGTTAGGGCCTTCGTAAAATCAAATTTGATCCTGAACATGAATAATGAACCTTTGAAAATAATGAGTACGGTAAAAATTTTAAATTTAATATTCGACGATAGCATGCGTTTCTCTGATCATGTTACGCAATTGATAAAAAAATCGTATGTTGCATTAAAATTACTTTATTGTAATATTAGCTTAATAAACTACAAACTACGTAAAAAACTTTGTGAGTCGCTAGTTTTACCAATATTAAACTATTGTAATATATGTTACATTCCATGCTTAGACAAACTAAATTTGTATCTATTGCAAAAAGTTCAGAATAGTTGTTGTCGGTATGTCTTTCGTTTAAGAAAGTATGACCATGTTTCTAACAGAATCAAAGAACTTAAATGGCACAATATTGAAAATCTGTTCAAATTTTTTATGTCAATATTTGTCCATCGTCTACTTCTCTCTTCAACGCCATCGTATCTCCGTGATAAACTAAATTTTAGATACAATCTTCATAATATAAATGTAAGCATGTCCAAAAATTGGCATTACCTAAATTCCAAACAACCATATTTCAGAGATCTTTCTGCTACAACGCTGTCAAAATTTATAACTTTTTTAATGATCAACATAAAACTCTACCCGTAAATAGTTTTCGAAGAAAAGTAAAAAATCTTTTTATATCATCTTAACTGTTCGAATAAGAACATCTTCATAATGAACAACCTATCGTCTACTGTATGGTTCTCTTTTTGTTTCAACTTTTGTCTTAAGTTTAGTTGGTGTATTAATTTAGATTTTATATTATCCTCTTATATTTGTTATATTCAATATCACTTGTTTATTTCTGTTTTTTTATGTATATATTATATTATTAAATTCTGGGTTATCAAACTCTACCTTAGGAAAATCGTTAATCCATTGTTCTACGGTACTTCCAGAGAGAAATGGACGCGATATTTACAAAATGTTCCACAACATATTCTCAGTGTAATATTCGAATCCGAGTTCTACATTATTGGGTCTATATCTATGTACCATCGTGATTGTTATTTATAACAACTCCTTAAATACATTTTCTTATTGTGTTTTATTTTTTTTTAAGTTTTATTAGGGATTATAATATGCTAATCTAAAATATGAAAAGATGGGCTCGAGAGTCCTCAAAGCATTTATCTTATGATGACGAAATCATGAACAGTAAATGAGTTTAATTTTCTGTAATACAATTTCTTTGGTAGGATTTTTAATATTTTCTTTTGTACCTTTGAAAAAGTAAATATAATCAATCATCGCTCGCGTTTTGTTTGCTTTAACTTATTTTTGCGGGTTGAATAACAAAAAAGTGTCTCTTTGAACAGATCCTTAATATAAAATATCGTAAGATTAAAGTAGCTTTTTCTCTTGAATGAAATTTAAACACAGTGAAATAAATTAGTAAATTACCTAAGTATATAAAATGAATAAAATTCTCGCTATAAAAGTGAGAAGCTCAATATATGCTCAAAATATTTGTCAGAAAGTGCACTTTGTAATTATATATGTATATTAACATATTTTCTTATCATCATAACATCTTGGATCTTTATTGATGATATTAAAGACCGCGACTGTGTATTTATCCGGTGTTGTCAACAGTAAAAAAACATGTTTTTATATAAAAAAATACCACATAAATTAAACAACCCCCAAAACAAAGTCGAAACTGCATGGACGGGAGTTACACAGTTGAAAAAATGCAGACACCCACAACCAATTCCTTCAACTTTGTCAGTATCGAATTAAATAGTAGATGTTCTATGTATTAGTGAGAAATAATATAGCATACGGAAGACATGTTTTCATGATAGCGGAATTAATTCGCCGAGATTGATGTAGGGCTAAATTCATGAATCTCTCTAACACTTCACTCACACTTATCTCATCCTAACTCTACTTTATAATATGTCAGTCAGATCCGTAATATTTGAGTAAAAGGGTTAGGGACAGGTTAGTAAGAAATAAGGGTGATCGAGGATTCATCTAAATTGTATCAGTATTTTTGGCCTTATGAAAAATTATTTAGTGAAATGCATATTATAAAAATTGTTTGGTGCTATCGCAAGTATTTAAGAATCCATTTAAATCGTTCTAGTTCCTTCAAATTGAGGAACAGTTTAAATATTCGAATTTAAATTGAGCCTTTATTCGGTTATATAAAGCTAAATTTATTTATATTTGAATTAGTTATTTGAATAAAAGATTCGGTGGTATGTTCTGGTCTTGCAAACAAATATATAAGTTGAAGGGTGATTTTCCCCTTCGTCTGAGCGAGTTAAAGGTGATAAAGTTATATTTTCAAAAAGATTTTCAAATGATATCGATTAGTACTTATATTAATATTATTGCAAAGTTTATTTAAAACCTATTTGCAACATAAAAAACGTCGGCTTCTTTGACAGTGGTAAAGGGACCAAAGTAGCCGACATTTCTATGTTGCAAGTAAGATTGAAATAAACTTTAACTTTGATCATCGCATTCCAGATAGTTAAGGGGAGTATTCAAATCAGCAATTTCATCTTCTTCAAATTACATTTTCCTTGCATAATGGACTGATGTGATTACTATTCTCGTGAATTGCTTTTGAAGCAATCCACCATAGATCTGAATTAGACTGAGTTACCTAATGTCCTAGGAACCATCCTGTTTCAGACACCTTTATTAAGTTTTTGTTCGATAGTCGATTATTTGTTCTAACGCAACATTCTCAGACCTCCTACCGACTGCGCCAATAATGTTTTTGGTAGGCCAGTATGGTCTTCAGTTCCGAGAGCAGCGTAGGCTTTGACCTTCCAAGTACACCGGTTATTAGAACGACCGTTTTTACTGAGTAGCCTGGGTACAGCATTTGGAGCTCGTACCGGAGATCGCGATATTTGGTCTGTTTCTCCTCCTCTTTCAAGGTGATGTTTTTCTCCACAGGTGCCGAGAACTCGATGATATACATCACCTTGAGTTGATGGTCGAGGAGGACTATGCCAGGCTTATTGGCTTAGATTAGCCTGACCGTCCGGAACGAGTGGTTCTATTAAATCCGGCATTTCTCATTCTCGACACCGGACTCAATATCTCCGGGGATGTAAGGCAGCACTGATGTCTGGTCTATCCCACACGAGTGCCTTAGATGGTAGTGTAGTACTCGTAACGCCGCTTTATGTCGGTGGATGTAGACCGAAATCGCATATATGGGGCATGTAGATAGTAAATGCATGAGCGATTCCGGCGCTTGATGGCAGGTCCTACAGTTGATATCAGAAACATCTACACGCCACACGAGGCTATGATAGACCAAGATGTGGATAACACCATCTTGGCAGTCCTTAATGAATCCCTCGGTCTCCGACTTAAGCCCGGCTGACCTTAGAAACGCGAATGTCAGCCTGGTCAATAAACCTAGTGTTTCTATGTTCTTATAGAAGAAACCGTGCTGGGGTTTATCGACGTGTTGCCGAAATAGCTTTTCCTGTTTGGCAGCTCTAATTCCGGCTATCAGACGATTTGGCTGAAGTTCAGTGACTGACTCTACGTCAGCACCTCGCCGGCCTCCTCGCCTGATGTCAAATGCGAGACCGAGTTAATTTGCTGTTCTTTTTGCTGGCTTGAACAATCTTGCTCCCACTCCTACAGTTTCGTGATGTTTTACAAAGCTCAAGAGGGGATCTGAGCTCCTGAGGATATTACATGCCATACTCAGTACTACTCTGTCATGCGTACACTCCAGGCTCAAGAATCCTCGGCCCCCCGTTGACGTGGGAGGTACACACGAGGAACGGACAATCTAGGATAAATACTTCTGTGAATATTCATCATCTTGCGGGTATCTCTGTCTAATTGGCGCAGCTCATCTACCATCCACTTTACTACTCCGAAGGAGTAGAGCAGAGCCTGAACGGCAAACATATTAGTTGCGGACACCTTATTGTTCCCCGAAAGTTCTGAAGACCAAATCTTTCGGAGATGGTGTCTGTACTTGCCGCGGAGTGTACATATCCTGGATGTGTCTTTGTTGCACACCCAGATATGTATAGGTCTCTCCGGTATCCAGATGTCTTAGGATGCTTCCGTCTGCGAGCTGCGCATCTTCAGGGAATTCCCCGCATCGTCCTCTCTTAAGGTGGACGACTACAAATTTGTCCAACTCGAACTCCATACCAATGGCCCGCTTATATTCTTCGACCACCCTAAGAGTGTTTTGTAGTTCACACTCTCCGGAGGCATAAAGTTTAAGGTCATCCATATAAAATAGATGGGTGACCTTATGCCTCCGGTCGCTGGGTGGTCCACATTGATATCCGCAGGTTTGGCGGAGCCCAACAGACAACGGCAGCAGTGAGATGCAGAAAAGGAAAGGACTCAGAAGTTACCAAAGATGTAGTAAACAGGTTTTTTATGAATACTTTTTTTATTATTTACAAAAAAAATGCTGCACTAGTATTATTTTTAAGTGATTAAAATTAGTTTCCAGTATCAGGTGTCTGTAATTTCAAGCGTCAGTTATTTACGATAAAAATGAATTTAACGGAAACAGTGCTAATTCAGGTGCTTGTGATGATTGGTTTTGGTGATAGAGTTCGTAATCAGAAACAAGTATGTACTTTATTTAATGAAAATCATCCTGATCGTCCACCGATAAGCCAATCATGTGTGAGTAAAAATAAAAAATTTTTTAGAGAGTTTGACCATGTTAGAGATTTACCTAAAGACCGACCAAAACAGGTACTTGAAGATGTTAAGGTAAATGTTTAGTAACACGTCAAGAGAATCCCTATGTGACGGTTAGAACTCACAAAACTATGATTTAGCAATAGGATCACTATCAAAAAATTCTTCGATCAGCTAAATATCATCCTTATAAAGTACAATTGGTGCATGAATTGTCAGAAGATAACATTGACCGAAGAATGCAATTCTGTTAGCAAATACATAGAATACACAATAAAAATTTAAATTTAATACAACAGAATCTTTTTTCTGATGACGCTACTTTAAGTGTTCACGTAAATAGATAAATTTGCAGATACTGGGCAACAAAGAATCCGCACTGGATGCAAAGCACACGAAATATCCTCAGAAAATTAATGTATGGGCAGGAATTGTCGAAAATCGAATTATTGGGCCTTATTTCTTTGAATGAACACTAAACGGAGAACGCTATTTACAATTTCTTCAATTGAAACTTATTTCTGCTTTAGCTGTTCTGTTTCCCAATCCACAGGACCCTGACGTACCAAATGATATGATTTAGTTTCTGCAAGATGTGGCACTTCCACACTATGCAATCGTTGTTCGTCAATTTCTAGGTGCAACCTTCTCCAATAGATGGACAGGTAGAAGGGACCTATTGTGTGGCGGCCAAGGTCACCTGATATAACTCCTTTAGATTTTTTCTTATGGGAGTATTTAAAATCTAAAGTCTATGTGAATCGACCTAACAATGATACGCCAGCAAAATCAACTAATCTCATCAGAAATAATGATTCAACAATTTACAACGAGAAATAATTATTCGAATTCAAAAATGCATTGAAGTAAATGAGCAGTATAGTGAACATGTAATAACTTGGAAACATTTTTCGAATCGAAGTTATTATTTTAAGGTTTTTTGTAAATAATAAAGAAGTATTCAAAGTAAAAACCTGCTTACTACATCTTTAGAAACATCTTTTTATTATCTATATAAATCCGTACAAAAATACAGGGTGTTACATTTAAAATAACAAAGTTGATGTCACTTCCGAAACAACCGGAAGTGACATTAACTTGCCGTATGTCTCAAAATGTACCAAATTAAATTTGAAGATCGATGTGTCCGAACGATTTTTACAAAACCACGTTGTTCAGATTATACTGAATTTATTCCTTTCACTTTGAACGTACTGTATATATACTACTATAAAGTTACTCGAACTAAATTCGCCATTTTTCTATTATTGAATGATGACGCCATATTTATATAGATGAAAATATAATTCTGAAAACCATTTTTTTTATTAACAAATGATCCTATCATTTGCAAACATGTTTTATAAATTATTGTTTAATAATACATAACACAAAAAAATGTTTTTCATCAAAACTCCTGCATATTCGATTATAAACACAATTTTTGAACAAATCTTTTTTTGAAAAAAACAGTTTTCTATAGAGCGCGTCTTTTTTATCGAAGTATCATGGTAACATTTTACAGAAAACAAGTAGTTGTTTTCATTTCTAAACTCAGTGATTGCAAAACATCATGGTTTATTATATATATATATTTCATTCAATCGATATAACTTGGACATAATGACTTCAAACTCACAATCAGTAAGTGCGATTGAAATACATTATATTTTGCTATTCGAACGAGAAAAAAGAGAGTAAAATATAGTTTGCCCTCGTACCACTAAAGAGTTATTCCAAAAGTTAGTAATTTCATCTACTTGGTAACGTAATAACCTAGTTGTCAAGACGTAACGGGGAGGATTCCGGAATAGTAATTGTTGCGTAATATGTAACGAAGTATTTATTTTATAGAATTAAATTATGTAACTAGGTGCTATTTGTCTGATTCAAAAGATATTTTAAACATTGTAGTACCGCGCCCTTAGTAGCGATATTGTCAGTTGCTCATTAATAATAGTATAATTATTATTAGATGTAAGATAGGTAGTAGTAATCCGTTTGTATAAACATTTCAAATATGCCGAGCTGCAGACAGTACGTGAATCGCGAAACGCGAATCGCGCATATTGTCCCCGGCACTCCTGTGTCTGCCCCATCGTGAAGGACCCCGAGACTGGAAACAAACAAATCAGTTTCTTGTGAGTATAGAGGTATATAGGTATTTCAATTTAATTAAGTCCATAAAAGGTGACGTAGTTGCAATATTCACCGCATGACTACCGCGTCCTCCTACTTCTGCTTTTGGCAGTGTTTAGTAGCTTGAGGATTTTTCAGACAAGTTAGTTTTCGTCTGGCTGCTGACCGAAGAACCATGCCGACCAGCATTGTAAGTAATCTCGTTGTGAGTATAGAGGTATAGGTATTTAAATTTAATTCGGGATATTTCTAAGTCCGTAAAAGGTGACGTATTGCCATATTCCGCGCATGACTACCGCGTCACCTCCTACTTCTGCTTTTGGCAGAATTTAGTAGCTTGAGGATTTTTCAGAGCGTCCAGGACAGTACGTTGTTGCCGCCAGTACCGACCAGACGTGCCGACACCGACCGCTCCAGAGAGGAAGCAGCCCAGGATACGGAAGTAGGTACTAAGGTTTGAAAAATAAAGGTTTGGTAAATAGAAAGTATTACTTGGCTGGTGCGTATTTTCCCGACATTGTTCAGAGTTTGTAAAACGCGACCGCCCCGTCCGTGGGGTCCGCGAGCGAAAAGACGTATCCGCCGAGTGTAGAACGGGAGAGCGGCTGAAGGTTGGAACCATAACCGCGTTAACCGCGTGTCCTCCAGGCTACCTGAGCACGTCATATTCTGCAAGGTGACTTGGAGGTACTTTCATAACCGCGTATCCTCCAGGCTACCTGAGCACGTCATACTCTGCAGGGTAACTTGGAGTTTGACATTACCGTAGTAGCTTTAAATTTCCAACTGTTAGGCTTGCCACTCCTTCCTTCCCTCCCCCAAAACGTAATCGCGTTATACCGCGTGTCCTAAAGGCTACCTGAGCACATCATATTCTGCAGGGTGACTTGGAGGTACTATCATTTGTAACCGCGTGTCCTCCAGGCTACGTCATATTCTGCAGGGTGACTTGGAGGTATCGTTCGTAACCGCGTGTCCTGCAGGCTACCTGAGCACGTCATATTCTGCAGGGTAACTTGGAGTTTGACATTACCATAGTCGTTTTAAATTTCCAACTGTTAGGCTTGCCACTCATTCCCCCCCCCAAAACGTAACCACGTTATACCGTGTGTCCTCCAGGCTACCTGAACACGTCATATTCTGTAGGGTGACTTGGAGGTATTAGATTCGGCATATCGTAAGTCCGGAACCATCCATCAGCCAAGCCATAGTGAATAACCGCCATAGATAGTCATAGTCATAGTGCACTCGTAATAACGCTTGCTTCCCCTCCTGGTACCCATCCGTCATCTGCTTATGGCCGATTCGTTATTGCTGGTCACCTTTTTGACTGCTTAATCACCGTATTACCGCGTCGCACCGCTTGTACGCCCGCTTACTGTCCCCGCTCGCCTATAATAAAGACCGCTTGTAGAATAAGTTGTAAATATGAAGGTGTATATATAGTGTAAATAGTAATTAGTGTGTAGAATAAATGTAAATATATTGAATGAGAGTCGTTTCATTAGCTGTAGTGTGTAAGTTCCCTTTTCCCGACCCCTGGCTTATCCGTTTCTTCACTGTAGTTGTCCGACCTCTATCGTCCCGCCGATAGAGTAAAGTGGTGTTTCTGCACTCTAAACAGAAACTGGCGCCCGAGATATCCATACTGTGAGCACCGCCGTAGTGTTGGGCGTCAAAGTGACACTTCTGCTCTTGTGTAGAAAAGATGGGTACGTCACAAATAACTATTCCCCATTTTGGTGAATGCTTGGTAGAAGGATCGTTCCCATTATGTAAGAGTCGTTAGTTGTGAAAACCGTTAGTTTCAATGATGGTAGCTACTATGTGGAGACTATTAAATGTGCTGCTTGGGGTGTGTAGGAGCTAATATTCATTGCTGGGTTCTAGCTTTGCCCTTATCTAAAACGATTTCAATAATTTAACTTGACTGACAGTTTTTCTGACCTATCTCTGTTTACTTCTGTACTGTAAGCAGTAACATTAAAAATGAAAATGCTTGAGCACGCTTGGTTTGAGGTTTGATTATGATTATGGAAACTTTTATAAAAAGTTATGTAATTAACAATAACTGGCATTTTTATCAAATTATTTTTACCCGAGTTTTTACGAACTCCTCATTAAAATTTCACCTTTTAACTTACCCATGTCAGGAGAAAACAATCATTAAAATGTAATTCCATTTATCTTAAATTTACTTTGAAATTACGTTTTAAATATACTGTTTCCTTGCGTTATTAAGTATTAAAAACCCGTTAAAATAAATTAAATAACAATTCAGTTACTTTCAAAGAACAGAAATACTTTTATTTTTGTTAACAAGAATATATTTCTTACAATTTTGATAATTACAAAACTAGTTATTTAACCACCTGATTAGAATTCATATAGTTCTATTTGGATTATGGTTTATAACTAACCATACAACTTTGTTTATTTTTCAGTTAATAATCCCTGAAAATTGTTGTAATAACATATTCGTCAGTATTCATCATTTCTCTATCATTCGTAGTATTAAACAAATACTAATTAAATTGTAAAATGGTAAAAAAGTATTTAGAATGAACGCTGTGCACAGAAGCACAGTTAGCTAATTCCTCTTTAGTCGAAGAGGCACGTCAAAATACATTGTATTTGATGATAAAAACACATCACCTGGCGCAATGATTTTCTGGATCATAAGAGTTGATTTGACACGCAGCACCACATCTACTGGTAGCTGTAGAAACAAGCGAGGTGTCGTTGAAGAGTCTTACTACCATCTTATTAAGACTACCGTTCACATCTCCCTCAGGTTCCTCCTGGTATTTGGAACTAAACAGGTAATAATAATTAAATAAAAGAAATTGTGCAATAATAGAATCCAAGGACCGTGGATTGGTTTCTCAAATTTACCTTGAATTTATACATTACTATTTAGAGTTTCGGCATTGCAAAGTGCAGGAAGTTCTCTTGTGCGTACTGTGATTATTGTTACATCTCGTCTTGCAGACGTGCTTCTCTAGTTCTTTACGGCTGTGCAATACTTGAGTGAGGATGCCTGAATACCAGTTTGGACTAGAAGTCCTAATTGGTACTTAGGCATCCTCATTTTTAACCCACCCCAGTTCAGCTGGAGAAGAAACATTTTCTTAGCCCGAGATTGCACGATTCCAAATTTGTTCAGCTTAGTACCATGCATGGAGCACATGCTGATGAGCTGCTGCAGATGAACTGACTTTTTATCTGTGAAGAATAAATGTTTTCATGAAGCGTTAGTTGTTCAGTAATGCAGTCCAGATAGCACAGGCTTCCATATTCCTCAACCAGATTTCTTACCACTTAAAGAAAAGAATCTAAACATAAATTACTAAACTGTATTAAGTAGCACTACCATCAAGCAAAGCAGATATGACAAAATCAAAAGAAAGAATGTAATGCAGTGGAGGCTCGTGATAATTTTATTTAGGGGGCTGTAGTCTTTTAAAAATATGAACAACATAATAAAGTCTCACCTTCAGTCCCTCGGTAATTCCATTCAAGTAGAACTACGACTTTTGATAATAAAAGAAAAAGCTTTATGTACATATGTACAAAAAAAAATTCAAAATATAAAAATCACTTAAAAATGTGAGTAAAAATTGTATTGCTTATACACAAAATCAAGTCTTCTCTCTTTCTGGGAAATAAAGTGTTCTATGACTTTTTTCGTCAAAATTGCTTATGTTATGGATAAAGTTCTTATTCACTGACATCATTGCTAGGGCATTAAGGCGTTCTTCATTCATAGTGTTTCTTAAAAATGTTTTTATTCTTTTAAGAGTTGAAAAACATCTTTCTGATTCAGCAGTAGATATCGGAGTTGTCACAATAATTTCTAGTAACTTGACCGTTTCGCTGAACATTTCATTTAATCCATTTTCAGAGAGACAAGAAAGCATGTTTAGATCACCTACAATATTTTTAGAATCCGTTTTGGAATAAATACCTTCCAATTCAGTCCTTAATTTGTCATTTTGTAACATTGGATGTGATTTAACAACTGGTTTGAAAGTCGACGTCGGAAATTTCTTTGAATAGGTACTTAAGAAAATTGTCTACATTCACTAAATATGCGGCTTCTAAATGACCTTTGTATGACAATCTTTCTTTCATCTGAAAAATTATTGCATACACTTCGTTAGCAATTACGGAATTTCTATTTTCAGGATTAATTTTTCTCGGTTTATTCTCATTCTCAATATTAGTAATCTCATTTTCTACATCATCAGTTGAAGTTTTAATAGATGATATAATTTTTTCAAATTCTCAACTTTTTTATGTTCAATACTGTCTGTATTTATGGCTCGAAATAGATTAAATAATATGTCTACACGTAGAAAGATTTTGTGAAATAAATTAAGAAAAAATACAAAATTGGGATCTTCTAGAGTTCTTCGTAAACCTTAGGCCGAGTTTTAAAATTCATATTCAAAATATTATTTATACTATTCTGTCATTTTGGTATCAACCAACTTAAAATAACATGAAAACACTCAAAACAGTGAAATCACAAATAAATATCGAAACGAAACGATATAGGCACTACCACACTACACTAACATTAAAAGCGCACTGCGGCTCTGATAACTTGAGCCTTCTGTCGCTTTGTAAAAACCTTTCTCCGCGATTGGCAAGAGTTATAATTTGACGGTCAGTAATTATTGTACACATAACCGTTGCAAACGGGTAATAACTATATTAAAAAGATATTAAACATAAAAAATATCACACATTTAATTACTGTTACATTTTCCTAATAGTAACTTGGGAGGTTCGGGCCCCTGAGCCTCTATGGAGCAGCCGCCATTGTGTAATTGGAAGACTTAACTTTTTCCAAATACCTGTAAGAGATATACAAGTATGTCTATCGTTTCTCTTATATACATGAGGGTTTAACGTATGGTAAACAAGAACCGCATCTTCCGATTGACACAAACAGTATTTTGTTCAATTAATCTATAGGGCAGGTAAGAAATCAAGAAATGAAGGTGGCCGTTTATTACTGGAATATGAACTCGTGTTAACGTTTGCTTCAGCCCACATAGCATTTAATATCCTGTGTATATTTAAAAGATATAAGTGAAGTGAAAATAACGCTCCGTATTTGGCATATACAATTATACAATATACATGCAGGATATATAATTAACACAATTTGTGGATATTCATACGATGTTCTTGAAACGTACAGTAGCTCTTTTGTACCCGAATGTATATTTTGGGTACATACGTTATGTACAGACATCACTCTTTGTACTACCATGTACAGTATAACGTAAATTATGGATGTATATTTACTTTACGTACCTATTATATGATATGTACATACACTTGAAGAGATATTTAAGTACTGTCAATTTTTATTTGTTTATCAGAGTAGACAGGGAGCAGTTTTTATAAAAAATGTAAAAGTATGAAGCATGAAAATTTACGGAATAGTAAAGTTTAATCATTCCTTCCCCTCCGTTTGATTACGATAATAATGTTATTAGTTTATAACATGTATTTCATTGATTTCACTGTGTTTTTTGCTCTACAATAATCGTTTTCGAGTTATCACTAATTATTAGATCATCCCATATTTCACCTAAAAGTATACTGTCTACCTTATGTTACAGACTATTACAAGACATGGAAAATTAAACTTAACGAGGACAAAACTGAGACAATAACTTTAACCAGAAAATTTACGAACATTAGGACTATAAACAAACTCAAAATTAATAACACGACAATAACAGAGAACGACACAGTTAAATACTTAGGAGTTACATTGGACAAACAACTCAGATTTAAGCAACATATGACTAATGTGATAAACAATACTTACGGGACATTAAACAGATCCTTTAATTAACAGACGGAGCATACTGACAACGGATAATAAACTTTTATTATACAGAACAATACTAAGACCAACACTGACATATGCCTGTGCTGCGTGGGGTAATATTTCGAACACGCAGTACAAACGACTACAAACGACACAAAACAAATTACTAAGACTACTGACCAACTCGAACAGATACATACGCATAGAAGATATACACAGACTGGCAAACATCGACTACATACAACCGCACATTTAGGAGACCGTAAATAAATTTTTAAAAACTAACACACAAATATCAAGACTACCTAGAGACATGACACACTTAAGAAGCTACGACGACATACAGCATATTCACAATCACATACACGAGAGACTACCATGAACAGAGATAACAAAACTAACACAACACTAGCACAGTGAAGCAAACGCTTTGTATTTTTAGGAAAAAGCGAATAAACATCAAAACCACGATCTTTTTAGGTATTTTAGGCCATGCCAGCGGCGTGGGTCAGCGTTTACCGCTTCTCGCGAATGTAACGTTGAACTTAATGAAATAAATGAAGTAAATGCAATAAATAAAATACACCTAGGTTAAGACTTGCACTGTAAATTAAGAAATGTTGAATAAATGTATTACAATGGAAATGTAATGGTTAAGGGTTTGTGATTTTCTAACGCTGCCGGTCGGGTTCAAATCTAACTTTGGGCTCGTTTTTTTTGTTTTTTTTCTTTTACTTTTAGGTATATATTATCTATCTTTATTCTTTATATCATAATCAAAGAGTAAAAAGCAATTTCTTTATCATACTCATAATAATATCGCACTCTCGTGCATGAATAGTGGGGCAAGAGAGATCTAGATGTAGACAAAATTGATGAGGTGCCAATTTAAAATTACATTATATTATTAGTAATTATGAAGGGCAAAATTTTAAGTTGTTGAATACACAATATGGTGGGGTGGGTTCATGCAAGTTAAAATTAATAATAAAATCTTGTACTGTTTTAAATCATATAATGCTCCTATAAGTAAATTAAGACATTGAAATGAACTGAAGTAGTTGGGGTTATAGGTATCCTTGCTAATTTTTCAATTTTACTTAAAAATTATTACCCAAACTTTTTTCTAGAAAATTATTCATAAAATACGTTATATGCTTCGTATAATTAACTAATTATTAATTTGTTTGGCATCAATACTATCCATTTTTAGGATATTATAAAAAAGCTAATTTTGTTTATTTTGGTGGCATATGCGCTTACAATAGGTTGGTATGTAGGTAGGTACTAAGTAAAATTTAAATTATATTTTGCTCATGGTGATCACAAGCGCGTATTTGGGAAAAATCAGATTCATTTATATTTTTGTAATTATATTAAAACTTTGTTTTAATACTACAATTTTTAATACGAATTTATTGCTTATGTAACAAACTTAATAAGGCTCCAAACAGCTCAGTCAGTAAGGCATCAGGTTACTAATACCAGAGACTACAGAGACTTATAGTCTCTGCTAATACAGTGGTCCCAGATTCAACACGCAGGCAAGGTGAGTTTTAATTTAATACAATACTAGGTCTATGAATATAATGCAGTAATACTAATTCCTATAGCTTAAAACTAAGCCGATGGACTGAAATATCAAGAATATTTCAAACTTGCGGTGCTTTTTTATTTTGTGGGAAGCCTACGTATATAGGAAGTACTGTAGTTATATAGGAATAATTATATTCAGATTTGGTCCATATGATGTGAAATTTAGGTCCACATGTATATACTTGGTACTTGATCGGGAGGTACATATGCCGGACAGGTGTATGTTGTCTTTCACGTTCATATGACATACGTGAATAAATTTTGAACATACACCAAATATCTACATTTACCTAATGAATATGTATACTACATGTATGGTATATGAAAATGTTATGTGGGAGATAGAGTTCTAAATGGCATACGTCAGTTGTTTAGCAAATAACGATTAAGAGAAACGTTGGCATACATTTTTCTATTTAGATATCAAAATGTGTGGAAATAGTATAGTGTGACTAAGAGTTTCGCAAACATTGTGTAATGTTCGAAAATGTTTCAAATTGAACTTTACATTAAACAAATATCTTCTAATTGAATTTACATTACATTTTTGCAATCAGCGGCCCAGGTTCATATCAAGGATTTTAGTTTTATCGGCGGCTGTTTTGAACTCACAGCGACTGGTCGTCATGTCAAATCGATCCTTATGGAGAAACAATCAATGTGTCAACTCGGTTTCTTTTATCATCAAATGCACATTTCTGTAAATTGTAAGTGTACCGGTTCGACTGCTTATAGAACAGTAATTCTTGTACACGTGGTCAAGTTATCTGAACTCATAAATATTATCAAGACATTACCGAATCAAAATTATTGGAGAAAACCAGTATTGAGTAAAAAAGTTGCTCAAGAATCAGCCGACCCAGGTAACAGTTTAAATACCTTTTAGATTTATTTGGGTTTTACCAGTGTTTTATAGTGGCTAACTCATAAACTAGTGATGTATGCCAGAATTATTATATGCCAAGTACACTTAAAGATAGTTTTGTCTTGAAGAAAGTTTTAAAAAAGTCTTCAAGAAGTTATATTAAAACACAAATTTTGTTTTAGTCTTTATTGGCTTATAACTGACGTATCAAGTCATTTTGCAAGCCTTCAATAAAACTTTACAGCTGTTAAGTCCAAGTTAAGAGTATTGTGTGTTATAGAGAATTTAGGACGTGTTGTGGTTTTATAATTGCTTTATGAAATTATCTTGACATAATTGTTAATGCCCGGTTATAAATCTAAAATGCTTTGAGATCACCAAATTTCAAGTCGAACCTTCATAAAGCCAACTACAGAGCTTTAATGAAGCAGACAAAAATCTGTAATAAATCAATCTGAAGCATAAAATAGTTTGGTTCTACTTTTCCAGAACATGATTTTTTAAAATATCACTTCATTCGGGCCGCTGTAAGATTGCACCTTTCGTCTTAAAGAGTCGAAGCCGTAAATAATGTTCGGTTCAATTGTCAGCGGTACTCAAACAGTATGATACAATTTTCGAAATTCCACACTATTGTACAACTCGAACAGGAAACAAGGGTACACCATTTCCTTTTTCACGTGTGAAATAATTCTCCAACTTTAGTATAAACTGACGTTCATCTCGAGTCGATTCTCAAGTTAAATGTTTTCCTTTCGGTTGATTCATGGTTGTTTTAATATGAATATTTTCGAATAAACAATTTCACGTTTTTAACATACTTGTTGCTATTTCGGCTACTCCAAGTTTAGGAAAACGTAAAATGAAGAATGTATTTATGTTTTTCGGCAAAAATATATTATTAGTTAGAACTTTCAGGTTTACGTAAATAGATTTCAGGGACGCAACATTTTACTTCCTCAAAATCTTTGTTAGTTAAAAATGGCTAATTTTAATAATGTCGTTACATATGATTCTAATTTGTAATCTTAATTTTAGGAATAATAGAAAACACGAAATAAACGGTTGAATGAATTTCAAAATAAAAGTACAAATATATCTATTTACTGTTTGAGACTTAATGTTCACCAATCTTACGCCAACTAAGTAGTTGTAAATAAATCGCTTATGTGAATACCTATGCACTATTTTGCACCTATTTTGACTCTTTAAAGAAAGTTGCAATCTTACACCGCCCCGATTATAATAAAACTAACGCACTAACTAAAAAAATGAGCGACGCGTGCAGAGCTTCGCGAAAAACTGAATTTTTTAGGTTATATTATCCTGGTGCCATAAATCCCATAGATTTTAAAGCATTTTACCCTCAAAGGGTTTAAAACGGGTCTTAAGATAAGCCTACAAAATTCAAGTAATATGATAAGGCCAATGAACCTTAAAATATATTTCTGCAAGAAAACTTCAAGAGCAACTAGTAATTTAATATGTATTTTAAGACAAGACATATTTTAAACAGAATTGTTCAAAACTAATAGGGTTTATACGACCTGCCGCCATTACCTCTGGCGGCAAGAGATATACAACGGTCATCCATATTGGGAATGTTCCGGATTGAACAAAAAAATGTAATTTGTATCTAATAGAAATATTTTCTAAAAACAGTTGAGTAACACTGAACAATATTACGGGCGGATGCTACCGATTTATTTATTTTTAAGTCACCGAGAAAAAATTACCCATATATTTTTTTTTAAATTTGTAGTATTAGAGAGCACACGAATTTTTAAAAACTATCGAACCCACGTTTTACAGTAAAGATAGCGTCGTTGAAAATTTTAGCCCACCATGAGGAGTCCCAATACTTCATTATAAGTAGTCGACCTATAAGTCGCCATATGTTTTATAACTATGCATGAGGCTCATACAATATCGTGTGTGGGTCAAGTGAGTGTAACCCTAGATTTATTTGTATTTATGTACTTCATTAAATACAAAATGTCCACTGAAAGCATTTGTGTGTAACTTTTAAGTTTTAATATGGCACTTATCCTAAACCAAGTATGGTTTTATAATATTCGTCAGATTTGGACAATTCGTTAAAACTTGATGTTTTCAAGGTGGGCCCCTGTACTTTTATATTGACTTAAAATCAGTTTTATGGAGTTCTTTCAGACTATTAACGTTTAGAAGTAGTCTTAGAAATAAGCTTTGATGATATTTTATAGATCATTTTAAAACTAAAATTGTTGCTTAGGGAGGAAGGCGATATTGCAGCTTGTACACATCTTTACCGTGATCTCACTCTTACACCACTGGTAACAGCAACGAAAAAGGACTGTGTTGCCCTCCGTGCAGAAGAACAGTAAATTAACAAATAGTTATAGACACATTTCCCTGCTTTCTACTATTTCTAAACTAATTGAAAAGTCATTCTGAACAGGGTGGCCAGAATATTACATAACACTACCCAGCATGTGCTAAAAATTATGGAATATAGGGTGATCACGTATAAAGTAAGACCCATCCAAGGCCAACTCTAAGCAGCATATTATGAAATAGGTGATCGTGCAACACCGCATGGTTGTCTACTCCCGCGCCATTTTATTGTTTGATTATGTTAATGTACCGGCATAGCCCAACAAATTGTAGTGATTTTTACAGATATTATTTTTAATTATTTATTAAAAAGTTATTAGGTTGTATCTTGTGTTTGTGTAGAGGATATTTAGTAATTTAGTGATACGTAGCTTCTCATATTTCGCCCATAAATTAGCATAGCCGACTGGACCTTGGATATAATACCAATTCCAATTCCAATTCCTTGGATACAATACCAAGTCACGATTAACTCCATTATGTTTTAGTCAAAAAAATATTTTGTTACAATCTTGTGTTTTTTTCTTAGTTTTTTAATTTGTTGTCGTTTACATTTAAATTTATATGAGAAATTATTTTAAAGAATAGTGTGTTTCTCTAGTTTTTGACATTTAAGTAGGTTAAGTTCTAGGTATAGTGTTTAAAATTGTTATCCTTAGGTGCCTATTTTGTAGTAAATTTGTAAAAAGGTAAGTGTTTAAATTTATTACATAATGCCAAAAACCTGCTTTATTCCTGGATGTAAATCCAAACAATAGCATTTTAACAGCTGTAGGATCTATAGTATCGACCTTTGGTTTCCAAATAGAAGGTATTTTAAAAGGTAAATGTTTTAAAGCTATTTCTCGAGCTAACTAGTCTCCTTCGCAATGTTCTGTTCTTTGTAGTATTCATTTTCCAGGAAATGATATTATCAGGGAGGATATGTTTGTATTACCAGACGGAACTGTGAAAAAAATCCAACAAAAACTAAACTTAAACTTAATGTAGTTCTTTGCATTTCTCCAAATTTACCTGAATATTTGTCGAAAAAAAGTACATATTCCAAGGAAAACTCCAGAAGAGAGAGATAATGAAAACCTAGCTCATCATAATGGATTGAATGAATCATTTGAAAAAACAGATTTAATTAATAGTTTTGAGGACTCAATTTTAATTTATCCTAAAATAATAAATAGTTTGGACTCTTGGACAATAAAAGTAGAAAAAGATGGTAAAATTTATTTTTATATTCTAAATTGAACAGAAGACCTATTTAACATTATTATTCTAATTTTAGTTGATATAGATATGGGAATTAAGGTATTTTAAAGATTTAAACTGGATATACCTTTTGATCCAAAACTAACTAGATGGTCCCAACTAGATAATTTATTAGTTAGATACAATGATCAAATAAATATTGACCAATCATTTACCTTTTTTAATAGAAAAAAGTGTATATTTTTTGAGTGAAGCTTCTAAAAAACTGGTTTCAGATTCAGATATTTTGGAGGCGAAGGATGGTTCAGAAGGCAGTAATAAATTAAATGATGCATTACAAATTTTGATTAATCAAGTGAAATTGCTTATTTAAAAAAAAGGCGCTATTCAACTGAAACCATAATTATGACTATTATGTTATATGCATATAATTTAACGTGAGATTATTTAAACTTACCAACTAAAAGAAAAAATTATTGATCTATTAATTGATAAAGTGTATATTCATAAAATATTAGAGTATAGAGGAAAAGATTTAATTGGTGTAGTTTCTAATGACCATTCACTAGCTACAACCATTTTAGCTTTTATGATATGTTCGGCTTTTGGAAATTTTTGTGAAATTGTTAAATTATTGCTAATACATAATATTAAAGGTACTGAAATGATACAAGTCAATTTCTTAAATACGAAAATGTGGCTTTACAGTTTTAGATGTAATAACAGATAGCAATAAAATCAATCGGACTATATTTTCAAATTTAACAAATATAATTTAACACATTTCCCAAATCCTGATATTCCTCAAAATAAAATATTTGTCAGTTATGACGTTGTTCATATATTGAAAAATATAATAATTAATTGGCGCAATTTAAAAAATTTAGGCAATACATTTGTATATCCCAATTTTGATAATTTTAATGAGATTAAACATGCAAAATCAAAATCTGGTAATAAAGAAAGCAAACAAACTTATATTAAAACAGTCTATCCTAACAACCTCAAAAGGCAAAAAGTTTATTTAGCAGACAAAATATGTGACTATTCTACCATTATTTTTTAAAAGAATATGGTTTCCATGGCACTGCAAACTCTAGAAAACATTCGTAGCACATTGTAAATAACACAAGTGTCATGAAACATCATTAAAAGAAGTAAATGGTGTGAACTTATTTAAGGAATAAATGATTTTCGCATTGGATATTTTAAAAAGTTTATTAGCTACTTAGCAAAAACTTAACAATACTGGTCGGCTTACAAATAATACATACTTTGCACTTCGTCATAGCACTTCTTTTTTTGTTAGGAATAATTGAGTACTCTTTTGAAAAATTTGCAATATCACATATTTTACTTGGTAAATTTACTACTGAAAAATTAGAAAAAAAGGTTTTGTAAATACAGACTATAAGGTGGTAACAATAATGTCACTTTTGATGAAATCATTAATGCAGAGAAAAAATACTTTTCACCTTCCGAAATCCAAAAACATACTGAAAACTGCTGCAATGTTCTTGACTGGGACATTCCCAAAAGTACTGAGGGCGACAAATTATCACATATACTTGAGACAGAATATTTAAATGAGTACCAAATAGATGAATCCGCTCAAATATACATATCTTCATTCAAAATTTCTAAAAATCTAAGAATATTTGTGTTTTTTTAATCACTGAAAGTAAGGGGACTTATTATACAGAAAATGAGTATTTTAATTATTTACAACGCAGTAGTTTTAGTGTTCCTACAGACATGGTAAAACTGTCCTATTTCATATGTGTGCCATCTTAAACGATACCTCCACCGAATATGACTTTCTAAAATTCATAACAACCAAAAGGACATTTAATGTCACCTTACTCTTTCTAGTACATCCCAGGATATATTTTTAAAAGATTTTTATTGTCAGTGTCTGTGATTATAAAGAACATTAAAATATTTTTATTACGCTATGTTCTATTGTTTCTAATGTTTTAGTTAACGATACATTAAAAAGAAAAACAATCAATCCAGCGCGCTGGATTGATTGTTTTTCTGCTGCAGCGCTGAAAAGATCGAATCGAAAAACAAGAAAAGGAAGCTTAATACTTTTAATAAATAATCGCAGTAAAACACTTCATTTTCTATAATTAAAAACCGATATGCGATATATCACCTGATTGTGACATCAAAAAATGCTAAGTTTTCACATTAACTTTAAAATTTGGGCAAGTTTCTTTTTAATTTTCCTCCAAAAAAGAAAAAAAACCGTCAAAATAAATCTCAAAAATCAATTTGTAAAACCAGTAAATCAAAGTAGACAAGTAACTAACATTTAGCAACAGCACATCCAGGGGTCTATTCATGGCCTGCTTTAGGGTTGGCCGTAACCCGTCCTAACTTTGGTATTTTTAGTCGTACATAGAAAATAAAAAAAATTTCATGATATTTTTAGATATACCACTTAAGAATCGTAGACGAGCGATTGGTTTTTTTAAAAACAAAAATTGAAGATTCTTAAGAAAATTTATTTGTTTGGATCGTTAATTAACAATTTACGTTTATGAACAATTTACACACGAACCATGCTAGTCGATGTCTAGGACGAAAAAACTCGCAGAGTGCTCGAGGCGCTCTTATTTATACACTTATCTGGGTATCACGTTTAGCTGATGTAAGGGTTTTGTTGTATTATAACTCCTCCACCCTTAGAAGGCAATTTATGTCAAAATGGCTTTAAATTGTCTAAATTAATTTGGCTATTTTCAGGTTTCATTTGTTCGTCCTTTACAGAATTAAAATTTTTTACATTTTTATTTATTTTACAACATAATATAGCATATAAAAGCATTTTATAATTTGGATAATAATATATTAAAATAAGCAGTAGCAATATTACAAGTATAATAGGAATAACATAAGTTGTCCAGGCAGTTCTGTCTGTCTGTATATCAAGCAGAGTTTGAGTTTTTATTCTATTTTCCTCAAATAATACTTGATTATGAATTTCATTTATTTCGTCAAAATTAATCGTTGTTAAATTTAGCTGATATTGACTTTGTGAGTTTAAATTATCTTTTGATATTTGTAAATCAAATAGTGGATATATTTTGGGTTTAGCAATTGTTTCATGAGTTGATATTAAAATGTTTTTTTCCTATAGTGACTTTACAAAATGGTTCAATACTTAATAAATAGTTTCCTACTATTCTTTTGAGATCAGTAGATCTGTTTGTGCATTCAATTTGCATTTTTTGAATGCTAGGCATAATTAATAAATATGCATTAATTTCTTTTATTTTGATTATTTGATTATTATATTGAGAAAGTGTTACCTTAGTACAATTTTCTGAGGTATGTTCAATTAGGCTTTTTATACATAGTTCAGATGTTGTCATTCGTTCGATTTCACATATATATAGATTTTCAATAATCGATTGACATGGTTTTGTAGTAAGCGCGTAATTTTGACCATTGCTTAATAAATAATTTCCTTTAGGTAGGATGATTTGATTATTTTTATTTGGTAGTGGGAATAATTTAAAATAATCAAAAGTAGTTTGATAGGTAAGTGGAATCATTAGGATAAAGTAAAGTTTGGTGTTTCTTTGGTAAGTTTTAACGTGTATCGTTTTCTCGAAAATAGATAACGTTTGTAAGTCAGGTTGTGTCATTAATGATATTTCAGGTGATAAGTGATTTTGAATATCTTTCAATTCGTTAAGTAATTCTATTGGTTTTAACATACTTGTATGAAATTGAGAATGTCTTGAGAATGTTTGTATTAGACTAATATCGGTAAGGAGTGAATTTAATTGCTCGATATTTATTAAAGCTAAAGCTGTACGGCTTTCAGTAAATATACAAAGTTCTGTTTTTTCAAATTTGTTTATAGATGAAGTAAGTGTCGTCATAGTTGTAGCTAATTCTTTTTGATTTTTACTTAAATCAAAAATTGTATTATTAACTTTTTTAATAAAACTTTTGTTTATTGATAACTGATTTTTAAGATCTGTTTTCAACATTTTTTTTTTTTGATTATCAAATAGATTTTAAAAGTTTCTTTCGTAGCGTTCTCCGTCGTCTGCGTCTAAAACTCCGGTAAATGTTTTTTGTACTGTGCCTGTAAAGTTAAATAATCCGCGTGTAACTCTACTTGTTGGGATTATTTCGTTAATCAAAGTCTCGGTCTTTTTTTAAACTCGTTTTCTAACACTTGTGTGGTATACGTTTCGGCATTATTACATATGTTTCTAGTAGCATTAAAGAACTTGAGAAACGTATTTTTGTTTCGGATGTAATTTTCGACTATTGGTTGTAAATCGATGTAGTGCATTAATTCCCAATGTGAAATAATGTTTTTTGCTTGACCAAGATGTACCATTAGCAATCCAGAGTCCTCGTTTATAGGTGTCAACTGTGGTTGGCATGATGTTATTGTTATTAGATAGTGTAGATAATAGACAGTTCTCTATAAATTTCTTGCCTTGATGCGAAGAGATGAAATGTTTCGTTACCAATTGTATAATTTTTTTTTGTAAATCTTTTAAATCTTCTGATTGATAGATAAGAGGTAAATAAACTTTGGTGATGTGTTTATTTTCAATTTTGCTTGATTTTGATGGTTTTGGATTTTCTTGAATTTTTATTAAAATCTGTCGTTTTTTATAATTAAAACAAAGTTTTCGTATCGCATTATACTCTTCCTGGTTTAATTGTTTGAGTCTTAAGTTTTTAAGATTAGCTTTTTGTAAATTTACAAAATTATTAAATGAGTCTTTAGATAATTCTTGATCGAATTCTAAATTATTAATTTCGAATTGTTGCAGATAATATTCTTATTTGTCCAAGTCTATTTCAATTTCAATGTCTGTTGGATTTATAACAATAAATTAAATTGGTTATTGTATACCGTACTAATTCCTAAAAGAATTTCTATGTGGCAATTTAATACTTGCGAAGATAAAACTAGTTCGGTGTCATTTTGATAATTTATGCTTAGTGTAATTATCTGTTATGTGAAAGGTGATATTTTTATCTTAACGTGAGCTTGAGATAAGATTGTTTCTTGCAAAGGTTTGCCATTCACGTACATTTGTATTTCCGTGCCTGGAATGATGATTTTACTATTTTTTGAAATCTAATCTCGCAGTTAGCTAGGTTATTATGTCAATGCCAATAAGACTGAAATCGTATATGCAATGTTTGTGTAAAATTTCCGTTTGTTTAAATATTTTTAGAAAGATGAATTGTTACTATATTTTCATGAATATTTTTATTATGAGATGTTTTTACTGAAAATGGTTTGTTTTGTATAATTTTGAAAAATACGTTTTTGCTAATTATTCATTAATTAAAGTTTTTGCAGCTCCCGTGTCTACTAAAAATTTAGCATTTATTTCGGGTAAAATAATATATGATAATTTATTTGAGCTATGCGTGTTTAAATTTATTGTTTCGATGTCTCCGAGGCTGATTTCTGAAAATTTTAATTTTCATTGTTTTGTTCGCCCGTGTAATCTTCTTGATAAAATTGGTTTTGATATTCTAAGTATTCTTCGTCATATGGACTAAATGATGCTTCCTCAGGTTGTCCGTCTTCTGGTAAAATTTCGTGTGTATTTACAACGAAGTAGATGACTCATGTTGCCATTAAGTCCGGTTAAATATGCACGTAATGTCATTGCATTATACATATTGATTTTCGCATTTCTTATATCGGCGGGAAAATCCGAACAAGATATTTTGTCTAAAAGTAAACCTCTTAGATCTATACATTTATCTGCGAATTGTAAACATGATTCGGTATGTCTTTGTCTTAATATTGTTAAATCGGCTATTAAAGATTCTTCGTTACGTTGATCTCCAAAAATATTAAGTAAAATTTCTTTTAACTCGGGGAAACTCCGAGACGTCCGTGATGCTAATAATAATGCGGCTTTTCCTATCAATTTCGTTCTAATGTGCAATAATGTAAATGAAATTCTCTCATGCTCGTTATTAGGTGCCATAAGAGTTAATACATTTTTCACATGCGTTTAAAAAATTTGATAATTGTGATGTGTCACCGTCAAAACGTGGAATTAAGTCTAAGTAATCCCTAACACTAATTTGTGGTCCCGTATTTGTATTTAAGGCCATAATGTTTGGATTTAAAATTATTTTGTTAGTAGGAACTGGACTAAGTTCAGGAAGTGGATTTTCGGAAAGTGAAAGATAAATATTAAGCAAATCCGAAAGCTGATTAATATCGTTAGAAAAACAACGAGTGACTTTTTGATCATCTCAAATATGTAATGATTGATTACAAATTGCAAAATAAGTAATGCTCTATTACACTGTCTCAATAGTCTGAAAGTAAAACAGATATTTTAAAATTTAAAAGTGATTTTAAATGAAAAATTTTATTTAAATTTTGTTAGAATTAAATGAAATATATATATTGTACGTTTATAAATTTGCAGTTGAACGTTGAATAAATAATATTTGATATTTATAATACTTAAACGTAAAATATGAAATATATGATATAATTTTATGTGTTATATATTTATAAAAAAAATAGTAATTTAATGGTCTCGATGGTTTCTTTTAGAGATGTTTTCTAGCTTGAGCCAACACTTTCTATGAGCGACTTGGGTTCGCACTCAGTCTTTGAAAGTGAAGTACTTTGTCTTCTTTGCTTGTAGGGCTTCTAACTAGTGAGTCTTTTCGACTACTCAAAAGTTAGGTGCAAAGCCTCAGCTGGTGTTCTTAGGGAAAGATTTAGCGAGTATAGCAACCTGAACAGCTCTGTGTTCACCGTAGTCTACTATACTTTCTCTTAGACCCTTGGTTTATCCTTTTCTTTTCTTGATTTTCTTACTGATGTTGAATCTTGATGTCAAATTAAAAATAAAATAAAATTCTGAAAAAATATAAAAAATAAAATTATTAAAAATGAATCGTCGATTTTTCTTGAAATTTTCGGGAATAGAGATGACGCCCCTCTTATGTGGAATATTTATGTCCTCTATTCTCCGCTTCTTACCCTACGTGATAGATATGCCAGTGGTTCTTCTATCCTAAATTAATCGTTGGTGGGTACCGTATTGACGATACGAAAATCTCGATGATTCCAACCTGATGTCAGCGCGATGCCGCCTTCTTATTCTACGTGATAGATATGCCAGTGGTTCTTCTATCCTAAATTAATCGTTGGTGGGTACCGTATTGACGATACAAAAATCTCGATGATTCCAACCTGATGTCAGCGCGATGCCGCCTTCTTATTCTACGTGATAGATATGCCAGTGGTTCTTCTATCCTAAATTAATCGTTGGTGGGTACCGTATTGACGATACGAAAATCTCGATGATTCCAACCTGATGTCAGCGCGATGCCGCCTTCCTATTCTAAACGTTGCAGGACGGTTTTTCAACCGGCGGACCTCGATGGACTCCTGCGTGTTGTAGGCGCGATGCCCCCGTGGAGTATTTTCGACCCAAAGATGACTAACCTTGTTATGTTGTAAAATGTCTTCTCAACTACCCTACTCAATTCAAATAGTTTGGAAATTATGGTTTTTCAGGTTCCTCTTCTTAAACGTTGAAACGTACGTTACTGTGTTTTTCTGTTTTTCGGCTGTAACTGAAGAAATCCGATCCCGACTGCGCCACTTAAGAATCGTAGACGAGCGATTGGTTTTTTAAAAACAAAAATTGAAGATTCTTAAGAAAATTTATTTGTTTGGATCGTTAATTAACAATTTACGTTTATGAACAATTTACACACGAACTATGCTAGTCGATGTCTAGGACGAAAAAACTCGCAGAGTGCTCGAGGCGCTCTTATTTATACACTTATCTGGGTATCACGTTTAGCTGATGTAAGGGTTTTGTTGTATTATAACTTACCTACGTAGAAATTCCTTTTATGAGTAGTAACTGTTCATCAAATTTTATATCTTAAGTTGAATCAATCTTAAGGCAAAAATTTAAATAACGATTTGATGCACCATTTATGAGTGTGTATCTTTATATGAAGCTAATTGAAAACGTTTATAATAGGAATGCCACTTCAATTTTATCAAGGAATCTACCTGCCAAATATTTGCACATATTTTCGGAACATCCTGTATTCACATTATTTCAATAAAATAATGTTTTCTTCCAAACATTTTACACAAAACCGATGGTACGCACATAGATTAATATAATAATTTTCCTGTACCTGCTTTGTCGAAAGTTAGAAAAACAGGTGGCTAAGACGCTTCTAATTGGTCGAACGAAAATTGAGAGTAAACAAACCCGTACAGCATTTTATATTTGCTAGTTTTACTTCAGTGAAGGTAAAGTTGCTTGTTTCTCATTTATGAATATATTTTAACGAAGTGTTGCCTCTATCTTACTCTATGATGAAATTATTTTTTACATCAACATTAATATTTTTAAAATATAAACTAAATTTTTTAATGGTTATAATCTTTTCACAAAAACATATAATCATTCTTTATAACAATATGAAATGTAAATCTATGATTTTTACTTTCTTATACCTAATAAAAGGAAGTATAGTAATCGTGACTTTATTCGACCTCGAGATTTTGATTGATATTTACGTGTTGAACCCTCGCAGATACAGACATATACACAGATATCCACACATACACACGAACCGACAGACATCATTCGGAAAATAGTCACAATGGATTCAGGAGGGTTCAAAACGTATCTATCAATCAAAATTTCGAGGTCGAAGAAAATCACGATTACGATATTTCCTTATATTAGACATAAGAAAGTAAAAAGTGTATAATTTAAAAACTTCTTTGTAAAAATAAATAAATTCTTGTCATTTGAATTGTCTTCTCGACATTTCTGTCGAAAACATCTCTACCTACAATGCATAGAGTTCGACAATTTTAAAATTAACGTCAGTTAAGGGACTTTGATCGTGGTCGGATTGTTGGTATAGGGAGGCCGGATTTTCATTTGGGGAAATTGCAACAAATTTGTTAAGGCGGTCTGAAGAATTATGAGCGCCGCCGTGGATCCGGACGTCCTAGGAAGACTACAGATTGTGAAGAACGTCATCTGAGATGTTCGGTTGTAAAATACAGGTTTTCCACAAAACGAGCTGTAAGAAATGATTGGATGGAAAGTTTAGGACAAAGGGTATTTACGGCGTTCATATATCGACGAACAAGATCTTTCGTTCTTCGTTCCTATCGGCCATTTTGATGCCTACCCCTGATCCATTTCATCGCGCCCATAAGCTGGAGTCATGTAATAAACGAGTGCATTGGGTGTAGGAATGACATGATATTGTCTTTAGTGACAGGTCCTGATGTTTGTGAGCCCATGATGGATGAGGTAGGATGAGATGTTTTTGAGGAAAAAACGAGGGGTAAACCTGTTGAAAGTTTGGTGTACAAACACCGCCGTAGGGTACGGACGTGTTTTAGTGAACTCTCGCAAGTACCTAGTGCCTACAGTGCAGTGGTGTTAAAATGCCTGACCTAAGATCTAAACAAGAAGATAATATAATTACGTTTTTAAAAAGCAGCGAGTTCAAAGAAATTATAGAAAAATGTGTTAGAAGTGAAACAGAAAAATTAGAAGATAAAATTGCGAAATTAGAAGATTTAGTAACACAATTAAAAGAGAGTAATATCGAATTAATTCGTCTATTGGCTTCTAATGACTATAAGAATATGAGGAAATCACAACCAGCTGAATCTCAAACTAATGGCAACATAGTACATACGAAGAAAACATTCAAGGATGCAGTTGCAGAAAATAATTCAGTAGTTAATCAGCAAAAAACAATTAAAAGTAAAGCGGAAGAAGCAAAAATGGAAAGAACTTTAAGGAGCCATGTAAAAAACAATGATAATCCTGGTCCTAGTCGTGATCTAATAAGTGATAAAAGGAATTTAATTATAAACGAAAATAATGTAGATCTGAACGAACAGAGGAATAAAAATGAAGAAAAGTGGGAGTCCCCACGGCGTAAATATAGAAGACGAAATAGTAATGTAATATATGGTAAGGGAAATGATTGTACATTCAAAGGAGTAGTGAGATTTGTAGATTACCATGTGTTCAGATGTCCACTAGACATAACTAATACTGATATTATTACACATCTCAAGTTAAAAAATATACCAGATGTCAAATGCGAATCAATGAATTCTAAATACCCCGAAATATATACATCATTTAAAGTGTCGGTACCTATAAACTATATCGAAACCTTCAAAAATCCCAACATCTGGCCAGACTATGTTGGAACTGACCGATACCAAAGCCGTTTTTTACAACAGAAGCCCTCACCCCAAGAGCATCCGAAGTAAATAGCAATAAAAATAATCGAACAAACTCAATATAAAGAAGGTATTTGTAAATAATGTATTATATTTAAATGCGGAAAGTCTTGCTGCTCATATAGACGAAATTAGACAGCTAGTTATAAAATTGAAACCTATTATTCTCTGTTTAAGTGAAACGAGAATAACGGAAAACATTCTTGATTGCGAAATAGATATTAAGAATTACAATATTTATAGATGCAACTCCCTTAGTCGCCATACTGGGGGTGTTATAATTTACGTTGTCAGCACAATTAACAGTAGCCTAATTGAAAATGTTATCTTTGAAACCAACTATTGGTACCTACAAATAAAAATAAAATATTTCAATGAAACATTATTTATTGGTTGCATATATCATTCTCCAAGTGCCAGTCATGTACAATTTTGCAATTTTTTTGAAAACTTAATAGAAATGTTAGATTTTAGCCAAATATATATTTTTATAGGAGACTTTAATATTAATTGGAATATCGCGGATGACACATTACTAAAAGACTACATAACGTATCAAGAGTATTCTGCTTAAAACAATTTATTACGCAACCTACAAGAATAACTGACAAAAGCTCATCTATAATTGATTTAGTATTCTCAAATTGTTATGAAGTTCAGGTAAATATGCAAGTTACACTCAAAATCACCGATCATGAAATTATAGGAATAAATTTAAATATGAACGACCATAATCCAATCTTGGACCAGGAAATAGCATATCGAATATTAGACTATAACAAGATTTCATTGAACTTAATCGGTACTAATTGGTTATATGGCTGCACGAATACTAATACAGTATTCGAGTCATTCATGAATAATGTAAAAAATGCATTAGATAGCGAGTGTCCGACTATGAAAAAGCGAGCAATGAAATATAATGATTGGTTTAATGATATCATTAAAGAAGCACTAAAAAATAGAGACCTAGCTTATAAACAGTATAAAATAAACAAAAATGGTGAAAATTGGCGAACCTATACTCATAACCGCAATGGGGCTGTAAAAGTACTAAGAAATGAAAAGCAAATATATTATGAAAATAAAATAGATAGTTTAAAACATAATTCAAAGTTAATGTGGCGAACATTAAAAAGTATTATAAAACCTAAAACCAATCAGAATATATCCTCTATTACAATAGGAGGAGTGGAAAAAAAGCCAGTTCTTGGAAGAGGAACTAAATATATATTTTATTAATAGTATTAATCTAATTGTAGACGGGTTAAAAAATAATGCATATCAGACTAATAAAAATGCTTTATTTGAAAGGAGAGCATCACAGCCAGATATATTTCTAAAAAAATTTAATGTCATAAATCTTGCAAAATTACGTAAAATTGTCTTTGAACAACAAAATAAATTTTCAGAGGATGAAATTGACTTTAAACTAATAAAAAATATGTTCGAAGTCATTGGGTATCCATTATTACATATTATAAATACATCGTTGAATAATGGAGAATTTCCAGAAATTCTAAAAACATCACTAATAATTCCTGTACCAAAAGTACCAGGAACAATATCAGCAGAAGAGCATAGACCCATAAATACACTACCTTCCATGGAAAAAATTTTAGAACTAGTAGTTCATGACCAACTTACTGAATTTATAAACAAAAATAAACTATTGCACGAAAACCAATCTGGATTTAGAGAAAATCATTCGTGTGAGACAGCGGTACAAAAAATAATTAATGATTTTAAATATTCTGTAGACAAAGGGGAAGTTGTGGTAACTGTCTTCCTCGATTTAAAAAGACCGTTCGAAGTAGTCGACAGAGAGCTTTTACTAAAAAAACTTCAGCAATACTTCGGGATTGCTGACACGACATATCAGTGGTTTAGGTCCTATTTATATGGACGAAATCAACAAACTAAAATAAATAATATAAGGTCTAAAAAGCTTAATAATAATAATGGAGTTCCACAGGGCAGTGTACTAGGACCTATGCTTTTCACATTATTTATTAATGATATCCTATTAATTAATTCAGGAGAGTGCAAAATGCACCTTTTTGCGGATGATACTATAATCTACTTATCAGGATTGGATTTGAAACAAGTTATTCAAACAGTTAACCTAAAATTGGAACTAATTAATGAATGGTTTACAACAAACGGTCTAATGATAAATGCCAACAAGTCAAAATATATGATAATAGGCTCCAATAAATATATAAATCAAAATATTGATAGAGGTGTAAAGTATAACGGAGAGTATCTTGAAAAAGTAATATCTATAAAATACCTAGGAATAATCATAGATAACAAATTAACATTTAAAGACCACATAAATTATACATGTAAAAAAATATCAAAAAAACTTGGATTCGCCTATCGTATTAGTAAACATTTAACTTTATATACCAGGAAAACGATTTACAATACCATAATTAAACCACATTTTGAATATTGCTCAAGTATATTATATATGTGTAATGATACCAACATAACCAAACTGCAACTCCTACAAAATAGGTGCATGCGATTCATTTTAAGATGCAAAATTAATGCAAAGTACACTGAACTGGTTTTCGGTAAAAGACAACATAAAGTATAGAACTCTAATATTTTTATACAAACTTTACAATAATTTGCTGCCAATATATCTGTCAGCAAATATACAACATCGTGGTGATATACATAATTATAACACGAGACAAAGGGATCACATAAATATTAACTCGACAAGTTTGATGAAGACAAAATCCTCGATATACGACAAGGGAGTAGCTGAGTTTAACAAACTACCAAATTTTGTAAAGCAAGCCAAGAATGTCATTCAGTTTAAAAAATACCTGTATAAATTCATGTATAAATAATTTTATTCATTATGATAGTATGACTTATTGTTAGATATTAAATTATACCACCATAAATTAGCAATTATATAAACTTAAGTTTCGATTGTAATACACCATTTGTAAATTAATAGTGTTAAATATTATACTGACTGTATGCTGTATACTATACTGATCATGTGTAATACATTTCGTGTAATAGCTTTTTTTTGTGCTAAAATAAAGATTATTATTATTATTAACACATGGAATTCCATGGAATGAACGAAATTTTCTGGTATTCCCTTGGAATTTCATGGAATTCTTTGGAATTCCCTTAGAAGTTTTTGGCGTTACTCAGAAGTTTGTAGTCATTTATTATAATTCGCATTATAGAATTATTAATGTTACATTATCCTTGTATTATATTTTTAAATGGAATTAACTTGTAGTCACTTTCATGATATATACGAATTGTAGACACAAATGGGTGTCATGTCTTAAAATCATTATTTTGTACACATTTGAATTAAAAACACTATTTCAGGTATTAAATTTAACGTAAAAATAGCCTGATTGCATTTCAATGCAGAAAAAATCTAAATGTTCAGATAATATACATTCATGTTTGCTTTCAGAATATTTAAATTCCTCTCCGATTTCACTGTTGTTAGATTTTCATCAAATATGCATAAAACTTAAAAAGGGTAGATACATATCTTTAGATATATTATATCCTTCAGTTTCTTCTCGTTCCAGAAAACTTCATATAAAAGTCAAATTTCATTTACCATCTGGAGTGCGATATCCAGTACAAACATGCAAATAAAAAACATTGTACAAACTTATGTGAGCCTTATATCAAGAAGACAAACAATAATGTCTTTCTTACATGCTTTTAATGTAATAACTAGAGTTGCCCAACAGCAGCCCCTTCAGTTGCGTCACATGTACGTTCTAGATAATAACGCATTTAGATTACCACAGATATTTGTTTATCAAATAAAGTAACTCCACATTATCTACAGATGTAAAACTGCTTACCTTTTATATGTGATATGCCGAGAACAATGGTTGAGATTGCGCACCAACAAACACACGTATAACATAATTTCTATGTTTTCTGTTGAAAAACGGCTCCTTCGTGGGGTCAACATACTTGCGTAAAGTGAAAAGGATTTTTCAAGATCTACCGAAATAATATGTGCAAACCTAAAACTTTACAAATCACTTCATGATGTTTCTTATTCAGACATAGAATAATAAAAAAATAAAATACACTACAAAAATTAGACAACCCCCGAATCCACATCCAAGGCTGCGCGGACGAGGGTTAGACTTATGAAAAACACAGACACACAACCATTCCCACCGATATTGCCAGTGCCGGTGGCGAGATTCGAACCCGCAGCTACAATGGAGAGATTATTTAGTCGTGCGTTCTAGCCACTACTCCACCGAGACAACACAACTTTTGATACCCCGCATATGTTTTTAAAATGTCATTACACCGCTTACACAGTCTCATACCAGGGGCATCTTTTAGAGTTTTTAATTAATTTTGTAGAGTATGAATGAGATTTAAAGACCCTTCTAATGGAAATGAAAATTTTTCTAATCGTCAAATAATGTCGAATACAATGGTATAATTATTATGAGTCACATGTACCGCCGTTTATACCTCAGGATTGATGTAATGTTTTTGAGCCTCGGAGATAGCTTTTGATTCACTCAGATGTAACCGCAGAACAGAAGCTTTTTCTCTTTGAAAATACTTACGATATTATCAAACTTCCGCTAGCTATGTTCTCCAACCTGTTAAAAATAAGTTGTAAGGAAGTACGATGTCAGGACAAAACGAATGGAAACTTTTAACATATTTGGAGGCTTCCGCAAACAGTAGATTTGTATTTGCAATGAACGTGGAAAAAAACACATTAATTATTTTACGACAACATTGGTTGAAGAAAATTGTAGCTGTTTTTAGCAAAATTTGTAATTCATTGTCACATAATACTGTAGATATACCAATGTATCTAACTACAAGTTAATCTTGTAAATCTTGCTATATAGTATACTAATCCGTGGATTATTGTTGATGTTAGTGTTTTACTTCACAAATTCCTTCAGGAAGTGAAGATGGATTGAGTGAAGGTGTAATGAGAGCATCTTTTAATTCCTATAAGGTTAACCTGCCTTAATAATTGATTATATTGGTTCTAATATTGACATGACATTGAAATTAAGATTTCCCTAATTAATTAAATGGGTATTAGAGAACAAATGATTGATGGTATATATTTGGCAGTAGACTTATTCTGTCATATGTATAGTATGGAAACGTAAAAAGTAGTATTAAGTGGATTGTATTATTTAGAGAACACAAGATAACTGTTTCAAAGTATTTGAATTATGTACACAGTATTCTATCGCGGAAGTTTAAAGATATTGGACACATTTTTTTGAGATAATGCACTAAAATAATAAATAGCCTTAAAGATATGTGACAATGTTTTTTCTAATTTGTGCGAAAATAAAAGAAGAAACTTTAATCCCTCTGAAAATAATTTATCCAGTTATGGTACTGCATTTATTTTCAATTATTATAGGCATCTTGAACTAATTTTGCACATACTTCCCAACTAGCATAACTAGTTTTATAAAGTTACCTAAATTAAACGATTAAACAATCATACATGATTTGTAGTATACTACAAATCAATCATATTATTATTTAGTCACATAATTTAAATTATATGACTAACCAATCGTAGAAATGATTTATAGTATATTACAAATCATCTATGTAGGGTGTCCATCTAGTGCGTCTTTGTTCCATAACTCTGTAACAATTACGGGTAGAAAAAAAAATTAACATAAAAGTTCTTCAGCATACTCTAAAAATATTTTTAGTCATACAACGTATTTCGTTTTGGCTGGGTAGTAATCAATTTTGAGTAGTTCAGGAATTATTTGAAATTATGTAAAAATTGTGACGTATATAGACCATTACAAGAGACATTGTAATCTTCTAATTTGAAATACTTTCAAATGTTTCGATGTGGTAATGAATTACACTGGAAAAGGACTTTCAAACTATGTATTTGGCTTTAAATTTTTTTCTACAGGATATCTACAATTTTGTGTCGAACTTGGAGATTTAAAAACCTCAATAACTTTGTTATTTTAAACGGAACATCCTGTATGCTATGTCATATTCAATTAGAGAATTTTAAGAGCTTTCCGATTATTTGCTATACCTCATATTTATTTTCAATGGTTTTGAGGATATGATCATTTTATATCAAAATTTTGAGAAACGAAAAACCGAAGTTTTTGACACATTTTATGCAAGTGTTAAATAACCAATAAATAAAGATTAATAGTTTGACGCTCTTTTTATAAAATTGATCCAACAGCAATCTATAAACAAGTGCCACTATCTTATAATAATTTATAAGTATTTAGAGTTCGCTGATTTGTTGCCCAAGACAAGTAATGATATTTCTCTAGAGAATAATATTCCACCAATTCAGAAATAGGGACAATTTACTGATTTTTCTAATTAGAAATTTTTTAAATAACTATGTATTAATTGAAATACATATATTGCATATCTGAGAAAATACAATAAAACCAATTCAAACAAGAACAACAAATTTTAATTAACAAATGGTAACAATTATTATTTTAACAAATGTTCAATGAACTTTGATCGCTTTTATTTGCACACAAATTAACTCTATCATGGAAGGATCTGGAATCATTAATTAATATTTAGGGTGTAATTGTATTGAATGCATTTGTTATTTTAATTTTTAAATCATTGACGTACTGAGTTCTTCTTGAAAACCATGTTTTTAATTGGTTACAAACAAAATCTGAATTTGTAAGATCGGACGATTTTGGAGGACTAATCACTGTGCCACCTCGACCAATCCAGCATTCTGGGCAACTATAATTTAGAGATTACTCTTACATTCGTTACCGCGAAAATTATTTTTTTTTAATAATTATTCCTGTTATATTAAATGCATCTACATACAGTGTGGAAATTTAGTAACGCATAAATTCAGTAATTCCGTTGATATTAATTTTTTGGAAAAATCTCGAAGAGGTATAGCGATTTTAACTTCAGCAAATATTTTCAGTCTATTTTCAGTTTCTTATGTCATTTATTTTTTAAGTAATGACGTCATCGACGTTTTTTTTTAAATGACAACCTATATTTTTTATTATTGATTTTGGTAGTAGTTTTTATTCCGGTTCCGACTGTATAAAATTTTCAATATGTTATTATTTGAAAAAAATCGAGAAAAACAGTCTTAAAGTTCAAATAACAAAAATTCATTAAATTGGGAAAATTTATCTAGTTGCCTAAGTTTGACGGAAAGTTATCGACGGCACATTTGTTTTTATTTTGAAATTATACAAATAGTTGAAAAATCGAACTAGAAATTTATTATCTGCTCAATTCAAAGTTAGTAATAACGATAACTTCGTGAGGCAAACATTGGTATAAAAAAGAAACTAAATTGATTAACCAGAAAAAAACTCTAACAATATCATCAAACACAAAAATAAGCACAGAAATAACAGTTGTTAAATTACATTTACACTACATGTTCAAATTGACGACCCTGTACCATTTGGCAATACCCAAGACTATTATAAAATTCATTTCTCACATTCTGAATAGTTTGAGGCGATATTAACCTAATCTCATGTTGAATTATTTGCCTGAGATCGTCTAAATTATTGAATCGATTGTTGTACACTTTACTTTTTAAGTACCCCCATAAAAAGAAGTCTAATGGCGTTAGATCAGGAGCCCTAGGCGGCCATTCTATCTGACCTCTTCTCCCTATCCATCTTGCTCTGAGAACTTGGTCCAAGTACCGTCGCACAATAATTGCGTAATGAGGCGGAGCGCCATCTTGTTGTAACCAAATGGTATTATTTGGTAGGTCAGGGTTATTTGCATTGGGGAATATTGCAGCTAATGCAGGCATCAATTCCAACTGTAAAAATTGCAGGTATCTATCTCCAGTCAAATTGTTTTCAAAAAAGAATGGACCTATAATTCTGTCACCAATAATTCCTGCCCAAACATTAACTTTCTGAGGATATTGGGTATGACTTTCCTGCATCCAATGGGGATTGTCCCTAGCCCAATATCTACAGTTCTGTTTATTGACATGGCTATTTAAACAAAATGTTGCTTCATCCGAAAATAAAACACGCTGGGAAAACATTGGATCGTGGTTGCAAATTTCCATCATTTGTTCACAAAACTCTTGCTTACGATCAAAGTCATCTTCTGTCAACTCATGAACCAAGTGCACCTTATATGGGTGGAATTTTTTAACTTTCAAAAGTTTTGGAACTGTAGTGTGGCTTATATTGTGGTTCAAAGCAATGTTTCTACTAGTTGAATGTGGATTGTTTTCAATTTCTAGTAGCACATCAAGTTGTGCATCTTCATTTAATGTCGCCGGACGTCCAGTTTTTGGAAGATTCTTTACAACGCCATGTTCCCGAATTTTTTTTTCAATCCTACTAATTGTTGATTGATTTAGGGGCTGATCCAGGTATTTTTCTCTAAAAAGATGACACACTTCTTGATGTGTTCTAGCTCTATCGCCATAACCAATCATTATTAACATTTCAATTCTCTGTTTGTCGCTTAATTGTACCATTTTTATTAATAAAATAGTTTTTCCAATTTAAAAAAAGCAAAATAATAACACTTACTCTATTGTGACATTTACAAATTGTGTAATTCTGACAGCTGTAACTAAAGTGATACACTGGCAACTAGATAAATTTACCCAATTTAATGAATTTTTATTATTTGAAATTTAAGACTGTTTTTCTCGATTTTTTCAAATAATAACATATTGAAAATTTTATATGGTCGGAACCGGAACAAAAACTACCACCAAAATCAATAATAAAAAATATAGGTTGTCATTTAAAAAAAAGTCGATGACGTCATAACTTAAAAAATTAATGACATAAGAAACTGAAAATAGACTGAAAATATTTGCTGAAGTTAAAATCGCTATACCCCTTCGAGATTTTTCCAAAAAATTAATATCAACGGAATTACTGAATTTATGCGTTACTTAATTTCCACACTGTATGTTCGTACAATAAAAAAAACCACAACTAATAATTGTCACAACTGTCACAATGAATTATGACTTCTGGCAATCTCTTACCTTTTGTTTCCACGGCTTAGAAAGAAAGTTGTTCATTTATTATTTTTCAATGACGAGTTATTTTATAAGCGAATTTAAAAGAGTCAAAATATTAACCTTTTTATTTATTGGTTATAATTTGCATAAAATGTGTTAAAAATGACGAACATTGATATCCGCCGTTCTTATTTCTCAAAATTTTGACATAAATGGCCATATTCTCAAAATCATTGAAAATAAATATGAAGTATGGTAGGTCATCATCATTCTCTAATCGAATATGAAATAACATATAGGGTGTTCTCTTTGAAATAACAAAGTTATCGATATCTTTAAATCTTCAAGATCGACACAAAATTATAGACACCCTGTAGAAAAAAATGTAACGGGATACATGACTTGAAAGCCTTTCTTCATTGTAATTCATTACCGCATCGAAACATTTGAAAGTATATAAAATTAAACGAATACGTCTCTAGCAATGGTGCACATACGTCAAAATTGTTACTTAATTTCAAATAATTCCTGAACTACTCAAAGGAAGTACATGTTATGGCAGTTAATTGGAAAACTCTAGACGTTCGCTAGCCAAATATGTAATAATATATAGGGTGTTCCATTTAACTTAACAAAGTTGATTATTATGAGGCTAAAACGAAACACCCTGTATAACTGAAAATATTTTTAGAGTATGCAATGATAAATGCTGAGGAACTGTTGTGTTAATTTTTTTTTTCTATCTGTTACAGTTACAGAATTATGGAATAAATACGCAGTAGGTGGACACCCTGTATAATTGTTTGGTCATTTAAATTACCTTTACAAAAACAGTGGGCTAGTTGTGTTTACAAAGAGCCGAAAGAGAGCTCAGTAGCTCAGTGCTTATACGTTAGAAGCCAATGGGTCCCATGTTCGATTCCTGGCTAAGGTATGGATGTACGGTGGCATTTTTAAAATACTGAGGCAGTAACACAGTTGATTGGAGCGTTTTTGTGAGACAGAACACAGTTAGTTACTGTCTATCTCTATTGAATTCGAAATGAATGTTGTGTATGTGTCTGCCTTAGTTGAGTGAGTGGTGGAATAGCAATGTGCTAAATTCCGCCAGGACATTAATATAAATAAGACGATAAAAAGTTGGATATGGAGCAGAGAACCATATGCCTAAAATGTAAAATTGAAGAAATTGCATGAAATCTGATGAGACCTGTAATTTTAAATTAAACTAATTTGGTCAGTGTAAAATCTGATTTTTTTTGTCAAAAACGATCTGATTCCTTTTACAGTAACTAGAAAAACAAAATTCAAAACAGTAAAAATGGAGACAAAGTAAAAATTGGCACTTTATTAATTTTCGATGCCAAACTCAACATCAGGATTGTATCCTTCTATGTTATCAACCACTACGTCACTGTCAATTAAGTTTTTGTAAAACCATCGGTCTGTTTCTGGAAAAAAGGCATATATAAAAAAAATCGAGGTGAAAGGAATACATACCATTCCTATTCAGACTGTTAAAATAGAGCTAATGACTTGAAAATTTGCCAAATGTTGAACAATTGACCAAATTAACGAACAACAAATATTAAGTTATGACATACCTTGTAGAATTATCCTGTACATTTATTTTTTCGTTGTTTATTAGTTTATTCTTTGTGAACTGTATTATCTAAATTATGTCTGAATTTTATAAAAATCAACAGAGAAATACATTTTCTAATATTTAAGAATATTTCTTTTATTTTTAAACATGGAACCAAGTAAGTTATTACAGTAAACTAAGGGAAAGTTTTACAATTATCTGTTTTATAATAAAGAACCAAGTTAAATATATTTTAGGATATAAATTCCATTTAATCACTTTATACACTTACTTGAACTTTAGAAGTTAGCAGTATCATGCGTAAAGATTAATGACTGACCAAGTGTTAATTGAATAATAGTTTATTTCAAACTTATTTGCAACATAAAAAATGGCGGCGTCTTTAATGGAGGTGAAGGGATCAAAGAAGCCGACGTTTTGAAAAAAAATATATATGCTCACCTCTTTACATTTATTTTTGTATATTTATTAATAAAAATTTATTAAAGAACTCCAAACCTCAACTCCGTATAACACACAGTGGTTCTTTGTTCTGAAATAACAGTGATTTCATTGACACCTAAAAAGTAGGTTCTTTAGACAACAAAGGTCATATACATTATTCACTCTGGAGATTAATGTCCAGTGTGAGAATTCCCACCCCCCTTTAATTTCGTTATTTTGATTTTGACGAAAGAATGGTACATACAAAATTAAAGGACTTTTCATGTAGATTTTGAAAATGATATCAGAAAAACAATGGAAGTTCACACATTGATAGAGTTATTAATTTTATTTTTTTAAATTGTATACCCTGTATTTTTTACATATTTAATTAGTACGTTTTCTCATGAACACAATGATACAGGGATTGATGGGTCTATCTCTAATGCCAAGGAAGAGATATGGGAAAACTTTGTGCGGGTTCCAACTCCGTTAACTTTGTTATTTCTGAATATCAGTGTGTCCCACGAGATGTGGAATTGATTACATGGGTATCTTGATTATTAGTGGAGATAGTGAATCGCTTAAATGTGCAAAATAGTGCAGAATTGTATGCGCATTAACATTGCGTCCAGAAAACAATTGAATTCCGATTGGTTTAGATTCTGTTTAGGAAAAAGCTAAAATCACCATTTTTAAAAATGCCTTAATAATTTTTTTATTATGGATCGATTAAAAAAGGTTATAATCATTTTGGAAAATGATTTTAGACATTATTTAATTGAACCACAAATAAAAAAGGTATGAGGCATTTTTAAAAATGGCAATTTTGGCTTTTTTCTAAGAAGAATCTGAACCAGTCGGAATTCAATTGTTTTTTGGACATCATGTTAATTGGTATAAAATTCTTAACCTCCTTTGCCTATTTAAGCGCTTTTCTCTGTCTCCAATAATAACCAAGATACCCATGTAATCCCACCCCCCGTGAGGCACACTCTGTATATATGAAAAATGGAAAATATGTTTTATTATAAATAGCTTTAGTTGTCTTGATAATACGATTTTAAAAATATTCTTAAAACATCTTCTAATTTTTTCAAAAACTACTTTTAAATAGCCAGAAATAACAAAGTTAACGGGGGGTGAAACTCATAGGCTTTCCCTCATATCTTCCTTAGTATTAGAGATAAACTCATCAACCCCTATATCATTGTGGTCGAGAAAAAGTGTTCTATTCAAATATGTAAAAATATACTGGGTTTTCAATTTAAAAAATAAAATTAATAACTAACCATCTTATGTGAGCTTCCATTGTTTTTCTGATATAATTTTCAAAAGCTATATAAAAAGACGTAGTAAATACTTTCTTATTTACCATTTATTCGTAATAATGGAGAATAATGAAATTAGGGGGTGGGAATTCTCACAAAATCACCTTGTACAGTTTGGTTATTTTATCCTGACAACATTTCGATCTGGTATAATTCTTTTATTTTAAAGTTATTAATACGAACCAAAAACTAAATTACAGGATAGGGAAGGCATACCGGCCTCAGATCTCCCCCCACCACTTGATCTTGACACTGCATAGCCTCCGGTCCCATCCTCCGTTTGGGCTTGACCTTCACATTTCATACCCCCACCACTTGAGAAGACCACCCACAGCGACAGATGTTAACCTTGACATTCCACCCACTTCCAATTTTCCTCCTCTCTCATGTGGGTGATATTTCACCAAATGTTTTCAAGGTTTTGTATTTAATATAAGAGCGCGGGGAGGTAGGAGAGAGTCATACGTACCACGAACTTTGAAGGTAGTGTATGTAATAATACAAAGTGAAACACTGTAATTTAAAAAAACATATTTGTGTAGCGGTTGTTGTAAAAGCTTTACCAGAGAGGATAATTTTCGTAGAAACATGAGAGAATCGTGCAAGTATCGCGAAAGAATAAAAATAAATGAAATTAATATATTGAAATGTAAATAGTAAATAACAATTACCTGTTAGTAAGACCGTCTATGTACAGAAATATTATTGTAAGTGTGATGAGAAGAAATAGTAACAGTGTGACCGATCTTAGTATATAATATTTAAATTGTTGTTGTTGTTTTAATTAATCAATAATCAATTACAAGGAATTTTATTAAGGATCTTGACTTTAAACCAGTTACTTTCGGAATATTTTGACCCACATAAGTCAATGTATATTTGCTAGGTAATGAATTCATTTCAGTAATAACATCTTTTGTTAAAATCTCTTGCACCCTTTTCGGTAAAAATGATTTAAAACTATTATTTGCATTGTTGTCGAAAAGTATTGCCAAGATAGCTTTCTCAAACCGTGTATTAACTATAAGTAACTTTTTTTATAATATATACTTTATTTATAGGCAATGACGAAATTGATTTTTGTTCATAAATATCCATACTATCTGCATTAATCATATCGTTAATATTTGTTAAATTAATATTTGACAGTGCCATATTTAAAAGTAAATGAATTTCTACGCTCTGATAAAAGGAATTGTAAAAAACAACTTAAAATATTACTTATTTCAGGTCGTAGTAGCACTATATTCACTATCATAAGAATGAAATGAGGAGTTTTACTCTTCGTTTGTCGAGGAAGACTGTGTTATTTTACAAGCTGATATCCTTTTTATATGAAATATAAGACCTTGAAAAGACTAGATTATTAACATCAGTTGACCATCTGGTCGCTGTGTGTGATATTTTCAAGGCCAAGTGGAGGGGAAGACCTGACGTTATGGAATGTCAAGGTCAAGGCATGGCGGAGGGGAGACCGGGCGCGTATGGAATGTCAAGGTCAAGGTCAAGCGGTGGGGGAGACTGGGAGCTATGCAGTGTCAAGATCAAGGTCAAGTGGTGAGGGGAGACCTGACGTCGATATTCCTTCCCTACCCAATAGACTGGTCAATAGAAAAGGATATATACCTAACTTGTATTTTTTTAAATAGAACACCCTGAATAATTTTAAATGGTTGAATATCATATTTCATTCTGATTTCAGTGATATAGCACACTTTATACTTTAATCCAGTAGTTTCCGATTTATTCACAAAAATGTAAAATATTTATTGCATGATACAGTGTAGTGGAAATAAATTAATAATATTAATAATAATCAACTTAAATGAAATAACTACAAAAATTTCCGTAAACCCTGTCAAAAGTTAGTACCATTTTGTTTTCAAGGCACATTATATCATGCAATAAATATTTGACATTTTTGCGACTAAATAGGAAGCTACTGTATCAAAATATATAGTGTGCTATATCACTGAAATCAAAATAGAATATGCTATCCAACCAATTAAAAATATACAGGGTGTTCCATTTAAAAAATACAAATTTGGTATTATCTATTTCCATTGACAGTCTATTGTTTTTCTGATGATAAAAAAAACTTAGTAACGAACTCTGTAATTTGGTTTTCGATTTATATTAATAACTTTAAAAATAAGAGAATTATATCAGATCGAAATGTTATCAAGATAAAATGACCACACTGTACATACACAGACAGGCTGTAATAGCAAATAATTTTAGGAAATAACTCAGGCCTTTAGCAATTTGCGTTTAGTTATCTGTTCTATAACGTCATACAACTTAAACTCAATTTTGAAGTAGTATAAACATTTATTACTATTAAACACTATACAGGGTGTCTTCTATGTACGTGTAATTACCAAAGAAGTGATTCCTTGAGTCATTCTAAGAAAACAGGCTTCTATAAAAGTATGTCCAGAAATGCTTCCGAAGGGAGCTACGACCCCTTTGAGGAGTCCATAGAAAAACTAGTTTGCTTCATATTAACAAGAGAACCGTTGAAGATAAAAATCTAAAATATGACAGACACAATTTTTCGATTAATGTTCATTTTTGGGATTTTTTTGGAATAAACATGGCTCATTCATGCTAGGCTTTTGTTCATAAGTTATTTATCACACATTATTTTGGAAGACAGGTTGTATGACTCACAATGAAAAATATATAATATTTCATTTAAAAAACTTCGATGACATCATCACCTATGTAAATTGTGAACACGTAATTTTTAAATTTGCTGCACGAAGAGATGCACAATTAAATCAAACATCGTCAAATGTTTTATTTAAAACAGAACGGTTAATAGTGAGATTATGTTTTAAATGGAATCATTAATCGCCAGCATTTGAAAATGTTAACAAAGAATATCACGTGCAATAAATTGTATAAAATACGTTTTAGAGCATAATATGCAAGATGGAATTGGCAATTAATAAACTCTCTTGCTACAAATAACGTTATAAAATACAAGAAGCAAAAAAATAAAAATAAAACCGTGTACTAGCGCCTCTCTTGCTGCAGTCACAAGCGTTGCGTCGGTTTTTTTATTTGTTTTATTTGAATTTTTTCCTCATTTTCTCGTTCGCTTGCCCAGTTTATAATTTATAAATGGTTATTTAACCTGCTACATATTTCTATATAACAGGAGAAGTTTAAATTAAATACAAAGCTCTTGGAGATGAAAATACAATTTTTATTAGGTATACTATTCTGATGACAGCACTTTTACTTATTATTAATATTTACATAATCTTCAGGAAAATCAGAAAGAACGGAATTAATTCTTTTATTAAACTAGAGAACGGGATGGGGGGAGCAATAAATGACGTCAATTCTAGGGTTGACAGTAGGTATCACCGCGTAAATGTGTTCATTGTTCATGCATATATGACACAACACCTTAACTTGTGGTTATTTTGGCGAATACAGTAATATCCAAAGTTAATACGAAGAGGGCTGAAAGTATTCGCGAATATAACATTAATACACACACGCACACCCACACACAATATATATTTTTAACTAGCGATTACAAAATTAAAAGCATTATTACTAATACTAATGCACCTACTAAAACATTTGCCACCTTCCAGCCACAAGCATTAATGATTTCATCCACGCTAATCCAGACGTATTTGCCATTCAGTTCAGAATAAATATTTTGGGTAATTATTTAGTATACGATAAGATGCTTAAATTTTCCTGAAAATTTTTCTACCCCCCCCAAATAAGGTACGTTGAACGCGAATATGTATGTACTTTCTTTTCGCCGGAGAGAAGCCGTTAATGAGAAAAAAAAATTTGCGTTTTCACACACATCTGTCACTTTTTGTTCTGATATATTTAACACTTCCTGTTACTAATTTTACTATTTTAATGCTTAGAAGACGACAGAAATAAAATGTTTTACACATTAAAAACCAAGTTTTAAATACGAAAATGCATGAAAAATGCTGTACCATGACAAATCATTCATAGTCACGGAGAAGTTAGATGCGATTCTATTCTGTTGTGTCTAAAGATACGACATTGTATAACTAGCGTTCAGTTTAGAACCAGATCGAATCATTTTTAGGGTAAGTTGCTCATTTAGTCGATAACGTAATTAAAGAAATGGATTATATCTTTAAATATGTTATTGTTCAGCAAGGACCAACGAGAAGGTATGAGCAATTATCTTTGCCAGGAAAGGAGAGGAACAGGTATTAGGTTAGGTTAGGTTGTATTATTGCACAAAAAAGAAAATTTTCAGGAAAATTTAAGCATCTTATCGTATACTAAATAATTACCATATTTTGTTTAATGCTGTCACATTTCTATAATAAATATTTTTTTCTCCGTGTCCTTTACAATGGCACCTGATCATTGCTATACTGCCCACTTATACGCTTTTACAAAAATTGTCTAAATAATGAATTATACAGTTTCAACCACTATATACACCGAATAATTATTTCCACTAAATCTTTAAATTTGTTTGCCTGTCACTATCGGCAATATTATCAATCACATACCTTTTATGAATTTCTAAGAAAATGTGTCTCTTTATGTTTGCTGTGACGTTGCACGAAAGCGCTTTTTTACAACTTGTGCCGTTAACTATGCCGTTAAATTGCAACTTGGGACAATTACTAATCCACTTTATCCTCTGAAGGAACTGAACAAGACATTTTAAAAACGTTAACATCCGTTGTGTTTAATTTCGCACTGTTTACGTATCACATAGACGTTTTATAAATAGTACGTATTTAAGGGGTATTCATTTTCAACATAGGGCAGTGAGCGTAAACCTCGTAGCCAAGCTACTCGATCCGCCCATTTATGCATTTGCATTGCTATTGTACACTCGATAATGACAAGCGTTTCTTCTGAGTAAGTAACTATTTTTTATACCTGCAAGCCGTTTAATTACCTGATAAAAACTTTCAATTTATTCCCATTTTTATAAAGAAAATAGATTTATTACATAGTACATAAGAATATTCTATCATTTCATATTGTTTGGGAATGTTTCATTAGGTGCCACTAGTTTAGTGGAGTACTTGCCTAGAGCACGCGATGGCGTGTGCCTAGATAATCTCTCCATCGTCCTGCTGGTTCGAATCCCGCCACTGGCACAGGCAATGTCGGTGGGAATCGTTGTGTGTTCATGTTTTTTCATAAGTGTAACCCTCGCCCGTGCAGCTCTGGCTTTGGATTCAAGGGTTGTCTAAGTTCTGTAGTGTTATTTATATATTTTATATAGGTATTTACAATATAATATTATATATACCTACGTAAAAGTCGTCTCTGGAATTTATCGCACCTCCCGATATCTATGACGATGCATACTCCCAAAAGTTATATGATATGGTAAGCCCTGTTAACAGGTTTCACCCTTGACTAAAATATTCTTTCTACCGTTAATATGCAGACATATTTTTGGCAGGCTACTTGTACGCGACCGCCATGTAAATTTAAAAAAATCTCATAGACGGAAAAATCATAATTACTACACTACATTTTTATTCATCAGTAAATAAACACAGATTTTCTAGTTTGCTAATTAAGAAAAGGAATTATGAAATATTCCTTTCACTAATTGAGAAATGAGAATGGCAGTTGGAATTCCAGTTATCTGAGGTATTTAAAGGGTGACCGCTTACAACAAAATAATTATTACAAGCCATTTAATTTATTTCGTACCGCTTTAAGATGGGCAAAGGCATTGTTAAACATATTCTCCACAACAAAGTCCCAGTGTTTGCCAGTAAACCGATTTACTTTAACAAAAAGCTCAACAACATCTAAGAGAACCCAATATCCCACGTCTTTATGTTTACAGAGATGAAAGGATGAGAACTTTATTAGACGGCTGCAACGGATACAACTGACAATAAAACTAATTTGTTAACTATAGGATAGATAATTTGCGTTAGAATCTATGCATTTTATTGATTTGTTTTCAAATGTTGTATTTACTTAAAATATACATACAACAAAAGTTAAAGAAAAACGACCTCAAGTTGCCGATACGAATGAAAATGTAAGTCCTAGTAAGTCGATGTGTTGTTTAAATCGTCACTGTCACTGTTGATGTCAGATAGTTTAGAAATTGTAATGGTATTTTCATGCAAGAGTCGTACCTTCACGAAAGGCGATAGGTTGATGAACAATGGCAATATTTCATGCAATGCTGTTTAAAAGTATTAAGGAATGAATTTCTGATTATCTTTTTGATTACAATACAAAAGAATACAAAAGAAGCTTGATGGCCAAAGAAAGGCACACCTGACCTTAGTGAAAATGTAAGGGAAATTTTGGAATATGCGCTAGAACTGTTGTGCGTATTTTGGCTCAGGAGTGTCAGTTGGCACATGCAATACTGTTTTGTAGAAAGACTTGCACCTATATCCATATCTCCTTACTTGTGTCCAAGAAGTCCATCAACTACCTATCTAAGTAGAAAGGTTTCTGTCATTGGCTTTTGAACAATATTGATGACGAACTCTTAGCAAAACCTTCTTCTTCGACGGCGCTTAGTTTCATCTCAGTAGTTATGTTAATTTTTAGCCAATAGCAGAGGCTGATTTCAGTGCCATGTTCCCACGTGTTTGCCAAAAATTGTAAACAGATATCATCTGTCAATCACTGTCAGTGTTAAGTTGAAGCATAAAGGTTAAAGTATGATAAGATTGTCGATTAAAATTCATTGTATGCATTGTGTATAATGCAGGCATCCTAATTACGAGGGGTCAAAAAATTATTTTAACAAAGTGGATGAAGAAACATCCATAATTAAAAAGTGGACTATTTAGCAACCATTAGCTAGAGAAGTGAGTGTCTCCCCATTTGAACATTAATATTTACCGTACGCTCTATGATAATTCCTTCAGTTTACCTGCAAACATCGCAGTCTGTATACAACGCAAGGATAAAAATAAATAGAAACAAATATGTCGCATTTTTGTCATGTTTATCGTCAGTTGAACTACAGAAAATTTTCTGGATTTGATGACTTTCGCGTCGATTGATCTGCAGTGCACTGCACCGTGTGTAACAGAAAATTAATATATCACCATACTAACGACGCCAAATGGCATCTTGAATCAAATGTTCACCGTAGTAATAAATTATGAAACATCAAAACAACTTGGATAGAGCACGTTTCTTTACGATTTGTGTATATTGTTTTGTTCACTAAATTTATCGTGAGAGCTCTTAGAGCGCCCCAAATTAAAAAAAATATAAGACTTACATGCCCGCATTATGTAGTACATAACTTGATGTAAAAAAATACAGGGTGTTCCATTTGACTTAAGCAAGTTTTCGCGGTTTGAAGTTTACAAAATATAACGTCAAAAATGGAACACTTGGTATACTATTATTGAATTTCTTTAAACTGTATAGCGTAGCTCACCTTATGATCTTTCTGCATGCCAAAGAGCAAATAAGTATCTTTTAGACGAAGAAAGTTATAAGGGTTATTGTAAACCATTACATCTGTGAACATTTTTTTAAAATGTCAAATATCTCCTCTGAAACGGCTGGGTTTAGGCATACATATTTTTGACTCCTCTCGAAAGTCCTAAAATATATAGGGTGTTGGTATCGACTTCCGGTATAATCGGAAGTGCCAGATGCTTATAATTATTTTAGTTGGATTGGCCACACTGCCGTTAGTAGCTCCCTAAATTGTAAAAATTTTCTGGTGCGTAGTTTTCTCTATATCGATCGATGCATTTTCTGGTGAGACACCCTGTATATGAGCAAATACAAATTCTACTTCAAGCACTTGTAAAACTAGGATATGCTACACTATCTGTGGAGGAATCTGTAGATATTTTCCGTAATGTGCAGAATTCACTGAGCGGCTTATACAGAATGTGTTATCTAGAAATGTTGGTTTTAAAATTTTACGCGCGTATCGAGATTTGGCGTGGGAAACCATCTTAAATTTGCACCGCTGACATCTGTCGTAGAATGTTTCGTATACAAAACGATGTATCGACTAAATCATTTCAACTTGATTGCTGTCCACGCAGAATAAATTCTGATAAGTCAATCTATACTTGAACTTGAATTGTACTCTATACCTTGAACACAGTATAGGATTTCATGAAATATTAAGACACTCGAGGTATATATTTTAATTGTTCCGTAAAATTCAATTTTATTGTCTCTTAATCTTTGTGCCGGCCCTGCACGCACGGAAATTGTCCGATGTCTACATTACATACAATAAATAATATTTTCTTTGAGGAAAACTGTTAAATTTTCTATGCCGTCGTACGTAATTTAATATTTCTTGTAATATGTATTTTGTTTCTATTTTCCATAATTAAAGATAAACTATTTATAACTATCTGACTATTAAAGTATAATAATTATTAAAAAATATCTATCTTGCTAGTGGCAAGATGAGCTATTGTCGAATGAAACTGATTTGAAGAACATATACATTACCAACAACTGTATTTATAATGGTTCAATGTACTTTTACGACATGTTAGGGTTAATGACAGCGTTTATAAATTTTTAATAAGAAACGTTACCAAATGTTCAGCATTAATAAAATTTTAATCCAGGTAAAGGTAAATTTAATATGTTTACTTCAACCACAATTTAGATACAAAACTGAAACTTTTCGAAACTCAATATTTAATTTCAATATTTTATACATAATTTCCCCAAAGGAACGAAAAGAGGCGTTTTAAGCAGTTTGGCAAACTCTCTTTTGATAGAAAATAACACCACCCTCATTTTAAACGAATGAGCTCTTACATGTCAACGCAATTACTATAATGGTCCTTGGATCACATCTCGAATTGAATAGTACAAGCTTTACATGAAAAGATTCGGTTTTCCAGGCTTGACGGAATTTTAAATAACTACATCTACTACATGAAAATAATCCTCTTTTTGCACGACGTATTGCCAGATACGGTGAAAAAACAGGGTGACCAGTTAAATCTGGTGGTTTACACGATGCAGTGTTGTTAATTTCACAGATTTATCTGTAGAACTACGTGATTTCGGATTTTTGGATAAACCCTAATAATCTACGGATTTTTGACGAAATAAATTAATAACAGAAAAATGGAAAACAATTTTATGTCTATTAATACTTGTGACCTACTGTGTTTACCGTTATTCTTTAGAAGATGAAGAACTAATTTGCAAAATTTTCTTTTTATATATTCTCATAGGAAATAGTTCAACAGCGTTAAATCGGGCGATCTAGCTAGCCATTCAATACTACCTCTTCTTCCTGTCCGCGTATTTGGAAAAATCTAATTTTATACACGCACCGCGCTGTGTGGGGAAGCACCGCCTTATTGGAAAATAATGTTGTTATTGTAAGGGATATTAGAATCTTCTACTTTTGGAAACATAATTGCTCGCGGGCAGGAATAAACTCCCGAAGAAATTGTAAATAAATTTCACAAGTGAGAGTGTTTTTAAAACAGTAAGGACCCACAATGTCACTTACAATACCACGCTATACATTCATATTCTGAAAATGTTCTGTGTGCACTTCCATCGTCCAATATAGCTTCTGCTGTGCCCAGTGCCTATAGTTTTGTCCACTGACAATGCTAGTTGATTCATTAGGAAAGAGTATCTGGATTTCTGTTGTATGTACATTTGCATAATTCCTCACAAAACTGAACCCAGCGATCAAAATTATCCTTATTTGGTTCATGTACCAGGATAAATTTGAAAGGATGATATTTTTCCTTATGTATTATTTTTGCCACAGTAGATTTTGTCACATTAAAACTTCTTGATAATTTTCTAATTATAGCAAGGGTTGTTTATTCACTTACCGATGGCGGACCGGATTTAGGTAAATGTCTAACATGGACATATTCCGTAAATTTAGATTCAGTTCGGCTAACCATTATTTCGGAAATTGGTAAATGATCAGGATACGTTTTTTTAAATAAATTTACTTTTTATCTTCTGCTAAGTACACTTCTACCTCAGAAACCAATCTGTCAGTTTTTAAATTTGTTTGTCTCTTCATTAGGTGCATCATTTTCTGTTTTAATTTGGTTTAAAGAGCTCTAGGGAAGTGGGGGCAAGTGATAGCAAGTGTTAGTTTGGAATGTAAATCAGTTTATGATAAACATATTGAGTAAGTCTGAAATAATTTTTTTTTTCAGTAAAATATATATCCAGATTCTAAAAACCAGTAAAACTTCAACCAAATAATTAGTCATAGGAGATTTCTTTGTTTTGGTTTTATCTCGGTTTTGTTTTTCAACTATGTCATTTTTAAAGGGTGAACTCGTCAGAATTTCGTTTTGACATCGGCGCCTCCGTTGTATTTCTGTGACCTTCTTTGTTTTGGCAATGGTAAAATATCTCCTGGAGATACAAAAAAATGAGTCTTGCTTGTTGACGTGGTAAGGCAAGAGCTACCAGAAGGTTTATCAAGGCAGTTGAAATTGGGGGTAGATTAACTAAACCATCAGGAATAGTCCAGAGCTACCAGAAGGCTTACCAAGAAACAGTCAGATGAAATGGGAGATGTAGTAACTGAACCATCAGGAATAACGGGCTTATCTGATGAAGAAGTGGCAAGAATAAGAGACAATATTGCTGAGGTAGAACTGGGAAGAGTAGACTATTCAGCTTAACTACTGGAAAGATGTAGTGCTGAAATAGGAGGAGGTGCAATTGATCAGGAATAAACTGATGAAATAAAGATATAGAGGGAATTGGAGACGATATGAGGATATACTGGGAAGAGTGTACTGTTCTGTTGCACACTATTGTCATGTGGGAAAGTATTTGGTGGTTGAGTGAAATTATCTTCTGGAAGGTCTTTAAAAATGTCTTTAAAAGATCACATTCTGCATTTCCGAAAACTTGATGATGCTGACTGAATACTTGCACTTTTTCTCAAAGGCTGTTTTCACCAATGGTGCTATATCATACCGGTTTATTCTGCTCCCAAGATGATTTTTTAAAGATGACTGCTATTTCAAAAGTATCCTTGAATGATTTGAAAACAGTTACATTCAAGGACTGAAACTTGTGTTTGGTATGAGGGGCACCGATAACCACTCATTGTTTTTACCAAATCGATAGATGATAAATTTAGATGCAAGTTGTTGTTGTCAAAATTACTGGATGTTCAACAGAAGGTCATACATATATAATAAAAAACTGAAGTCATTCGTGAAAAAATTTCAGGGAAGGGCCCGGTCGAGAAAATTTTTTAGAAATGCATCTGTACGTTTCTTCACAGTGAATACTAGAAAATATTTTTCTTTCTATAAAATCGAAAAAGCAAATTATCTGGAAAATATGTAATACAAAAATATTTGTTTTGTTAGCATTGCTGCACTGTATCGGCATTGGCATTTGATTTATTTGCCAAGAGAGCATAAGATACCGTTTTTGTTTATATAGGAGCGCGACACTTAGTACAGTTTACCCAACAGACCTAAGATAATTATTTTTTGCTTACCCTTTGTACTCATCGATTTATTCCTTTATCGTTGCCAGGCGGTATCGGTGCTTCTGATACTTAATAATAAGAATTCTTATATCTATTAAGTGCTTACTTTATTTTGACGAAAGAACGGCTTAAGACTGTCTACGATCTTCTATGAGTCAAGCCCTACTCTATCTATAGAACATGAAATGTGTGAAGCATTCAATTTGAACAATGTAATAAAAAAAACAAAGTTTCACTATTTACGTCTCTTTCAATTTTTAATTATGACCCAAAATGGTGTGGCAAAGTGGGAATATGAAAGGTATATTTAGTGGGGAAGCAAAGATAAATCTGCACACGAGCGGCAAACGCCTAGCAGTCCCAGATAATATTATCTTATCCAAATTATACTTGACGCTGTTCTGGTAACTTTCTTATAATCAGCGACTGTCCTTGATAAAAAATCAAAGGTATCGAATTGTTGTTTAAATAAAGAATTTTATTGTAGGTACTTTGTATATGGATGACTGAAAATTTGCAATCAAATTTATTTGTAAATGTTAATTTGGCTATTTCTTTTTAATTATTTAACATTATAATAGACTGTTTTTCATTATAGGACCTACCTATCTAGACATTAATGAAAAATAATCTTTAACTGCCACAAGCCACGGAGGCGATCGCTCCTCCCTGTTCCACCTTGGTGACGCCTATGTCGATAAATAGATATCCTTACAAAAACCTGTAAAAACTTTATCAATTTTTACATCTGCACTATAAAAACATTTTATTTGTTGAGAAAAAACTTACCTAATTAATGTAAAGGTACGTTTTTTCTAATGAAGTTTTTTTATGCCTCATTTTTTTTTTTTCGAAAAATGTAAGTAACGGGTCATAGGAGAAAAATTTAAATTTGACACTTCAAAGTGATTTTTGTAAGGATTTTATTGAATTTAACATAAATTTTCATAAACATCTAAAATAATCTTGGTGCCAAAAAAATTTGTATGTAACATACTATAATTTCCAATGCTGTTATATGTAAAATAATGTGCTCTTTCAAATGGCACTATCACAAGTGAAAGTTGCCATTTCAAAAAATTGTCAGTAACGTATTAATTTTTACAATTTTTTTTATCATGCATGAAAGAAATAGGGAAATCTAAAAAATCGACCTGTTTGAGTGATTCTTTGTTACTCGAATTACAACGATTTTATTGAATTTGTACGTTACTTTGCAGACGCACTATATAATAACACTCAAATTATGTTAAACAAACTCAAATACATAAAGATAAAATTATCTATATTTTTGTTTTTTAGCTTCTAGTTTAAGCTTTCCTACCAGGCAGTTGCAGATTTGGTTCTTTGATCACGGTTTCGAAATTTCAGTAGAAGAATTAATAAGCACAATATTTACAAGACATAACTTACCAAATGTATGCCAGCTAAAATTAGGTAATCATACCTACACCCATAGAAGCCATATTATCTATTTAGGAATTATTTTTGATAAGAAACTTAACTGGGGAAGCTATGCCGACAGTATAATACCTAAATGTGAAAAAGGTATAAACTTCTTAAAAATTATTGCTAAAACCTGGTGGGGAGCCCATCCAAGTATGGCTTTTGATCTTTTACCACTCATACATATAAATGTTTTCTTAACCGCCTCTAAAGTCACCGAAGTAACTCCCAGAAAATCCTAGAATTTTGTGTTGAGTAAAGAGAGACGAGGCCCTTCAGTTTATTGTGGACTTTGAACCACATCTAGGGCATCGACACTTTTCTGCCATCTTAATCCGAAACAAATTACAAATAAAATTTCCGCTCCGGGATGGATTCGAATCATCGATATTCGGTACCGAGTAAATAGCTATAAGAACCATGGCCCTATATACGTTCCATAATTGATTATAGGTCCATTTTATATGGATCAGATAGTAAATCAATTTTAAAAAGATCATATACTGTACAAAATAAAATCTTCCCCTCTAGTTTCCTTACACGCAGAAACTCAGGAACCGCCTTTACAATATCGTCGACAACTTCTTAATGAAAAATACATCCTACAAGCCGAATACAGGCACCTACCAATCGTCTCCAAAATTAGCCAACTGAGTACGTCTGACTTAACTGGGCTAAAAAAAATTCGTCCCCACTATGTTCTGAATTTCGTAAATTAAGGATTTTACTAATTTGATATATCATATTAGGATTTAGACTATTTTGACCTTTTTCGAACCTCAAATTATAATTCCATCATTCACCTAGTCTTAATTTCATAATATTAAAAAATTTGGAATCAACATTTCAAAGTTGTACACAAATTTACACCGATGCATCTAAAATTTCTGATTAAAGAAAATACATCTGTATTTGTTGGAGATGCCATAGCAGTGTATAAGGCCTTAGAATACATTAAAGGTAATCATGTCAGGTAAGGAGTAATTTGTAACTGATTTTTTTGAGTGTAATATCATGTTTAAGAAATAACGCGTTCAATTTTATCTACACAAATTCATATATATATTTCATAAAAACCTTTTACGCTGTAAATTACATAAGGCTGGGTTTCATGTCCATTTTGTTTGGGTTAACGCTCATATAGGTATCCCCCATAATGAGCATGTTGACAATCTTGAAAAAGAGAGTACTACTGGCTTAGATTTAAACTTCTAATTATGTTTATCGAATTGTATAAATTTATCTAAAAATAAATCTTACAATAACTGGGCAAAATCATACAAACAGTATCGAGTAGGTAACCCAATGAGCCACTATTCTCAAGAAGTAGAACGTCTCCCCAAATCACCATAGTTCGAGAACTTAAATGTTCCTAGGTTATTCATAACTACAATTTGTAGAATAAGATTTGGTCATGTTTGCTTTCTCAAACATTTGAAAAGGATTGGAGTATTCGAGTCGGATACCTGTAGTACATGCGATACTCTGCGCGATCTGGAATAATTTTTTTTTAATGTTCAGAACCATCCAAGAGATACAGAAAGACTTTTATGAAATTTAGTTAATATTAATGTACCTCTTCCCGCTAATTTAATTTATTTATTGTCTTTTAACAATACTGACATTTACTACGAACTGATTAAATTTTAAATGGAATAAAATTACTGCTATAAATCTATACATTACAATTCTATATATTAGGCTAGCTTTGTGATCCTTATATGTATTTCCCTTTGTTATACAGGATGGGGCAATACTGCGTCGGACTTCGATATCTCGAGTTCTACGATAGCTAGAAATTTAAATATTAAATATGATTTGAACGAAACAACTACTCAGCGGGCAAATATCCCGACCTGCATTGGATTATACCTTCAAATCATGATAAATCGGTAGCCAATATCATTTGTCAATTCCTGACCAGACATAGACCGGTTTCTAACTTATTAGTTCTCCTCAGTATGGAATAGACAAATGATAGTGGCCAACGTGCTAGTAATATACTGACTATATACCTCTCACCACTACTGAGTAGTGGTGAGAGGTATGTGAAACTTCTCATATGGTCCAAATGCTACTATCCGACCAACATTATTGATGTCTCTGTGGCGGATAGCGACTTGCGAAGCAAGTACCGAGAGCGGCGACCTCTAGCCCAGGTGAACTAAAATACTGTTATTAAATATGATTTGAACCACTACTCAATTTACCTTAGTCAGTATATGACTAGCAGGTTGGCCACTATCATTTGTCTATTCCATAACCTATCGCATACTGAGGAAAACTAATAAGTTCGAATCCGGTCTAAGTCTAGTTAGGAATTGACATATGATATTGGCTACCGATTTATTAAAGGTATAATCCAATGCAGGTCGGGGTATTTGCCCGCTGAGTAGTTGTTTCGTTCAAATCATATTTAATAACAGTAGTTTAGTCCACCTGGGCTAGAGGTCGCCGCTCTCGGTACTTGCTTCGCAAGTCGCTATCCGCCACAGAGACATCTATGATGTCGGTCGGATAGTAGCATTTGGACCATATGAGAAGTTTCACGTACCTCTCACCACTACTCTGGAAATTTAAAAAAAAATGCAAGTAAACTAGATAAAAAAGTTTATAACCGGAAATTATTTCCGAATATACAGGGCGAGCCAAGATGAAATTACAGGATCAAGTGCTTTTTTTAATGGAATGCTATATCAGTACATTTTTTTTAAGCCTCTTTCTAGACTTAATTTATTCCTATAATTTTATTGACATCTCCCAACCACTTGGATGTAATGAATTTTTTTGTTGACAATGCCATCTGCAGATGCATATTAAGAAAATCACCATAGTCGCAATTATGGGTTTTATGAAAAACTTATGTACATACTAGTTACAAGACAACTAATTAATGTTTTTGAATTATTTTTACTTCCTAAAAAATGTACACAGTGGCCAAAAATTATTTTTTAATTAAGAACTTTTTAAATTGAAATTTCTTAATATTTTTCAACGATGTGATATAGAAATGAAAAACGACCATTTTTTGTAAGTACTTCCTCATGGCTAACTGAGACCACTTTCGTTTTATTGAGCAGTAAGTACAAAATTCAAGAATAAACTTAAAAAATAGCGGTTCCCTCAAATAATTCATTAAAAAAAATTATAATAAGTGCTCCACATGTTGCCCATTTTGATTGACACACGTCGCTATGCGCTTTTGAAATGACGCCATTTCTTCCAATCCATTGAAGTGGGTAAATAGTATTTAATTGGTCCCTTACTGTAATAGTTTTTTGTACATTTTTTTGTTGTTTTCATTATTCAACAAGCAATAAAACCTCAGTTTAGTATAAATTGTCTTGTACAAACGAACATTTAGCCCTCTTATCGGTCGTCAGTTATCATTTATATTAAATTTAAAATATTTTGAGTTTTACAAAATGAATTTTAATAATGTGGAACTTGTAGATATGACTTTTGTTTTGGGCGAGTCAGACAGAAATTTTTTGCTTGCCAATAGAATTTATAAGCAAAGGTATCATGAAAGAAGGATTCCTTATGTTAGCAGCTTCCTAAACCTTCTCGATAGATTTGTGGAAACCGGAAATGTCGAATATAAAATAGTGAAAGAATAAAACGTATTGTGAACGAAGAAAATGAGTTTTCTGTGGTGCTGGCAACGGTTGAGAATCCTCATATTAGTCAGAGAGAAGTGAGCTTATTAGTAGGAATAAGTAGACGGTGTGTTGGTCGAATCTTAAAAACAAATAAGTTTCATGCAAGTCATTCCTTATGAAGTCGTCTAAAACAAAATTTTTGTTGCTCCACTATTTTAGATTTTGTTTAAACTTTGTGAACATCTTCTTTAGGGTTCCAAAGAAGGAAATCCACCATCATTTAATTTTCGCATGCGTCAGTTCACGCCTGCCCGAATTAAAGCTAAAAGATAGTAGTTTTTGTGCAAAGAATATAAATTCACACAATCGATACTCCCAAAAAATATCACCGTGCTGAAAATACGTGTATTTTACGGATTTTTATATAATTTTTAACTGACTCCAGTGTCTCAGCTGTTGAATGTAAACAGTTAATCTTTCTCAGAGATCAAGTTCACATATCGTAGAAGAAATAAAACCTACAGCTGACTCGTTCGGCCTACTCTTTCTAAAAAAAAATCTCTGCTTGAAATTTTGAAATTTTAAAAAGTCGCATTATTTAGGCTATAATATGAATGTATTGGCTACGAGATAAAAATATGAAACTTAAAGGATATTTAGTTCTTACCTTGAACTTCAAAAGGCTGTAATGCTCGTTTTGTTATTTTCATCCTTTGTGCGTGTACAGGTGGTTTAATAGAAGTAAAAATATCAGTCATTTGTTTATTCTTAAAATAAACTTAAACTATGTATTTTTTGAAAAGTAGCACTCTTAATAAATATTACTACTAGCAGGAAAGCGATCATACCCTGCAATTTTTGTAACAATGACAATATCGTTAGAACAGGAGCGTTCTTGTAATTCGACACTGTCACACAATCTATTAATGAGCAAATAAAAAGTATTATAAATGTTTAACTATACTACTTACTTAGATAATTTGAATGTTAACATACTCATAATTTCATGAAAAAAAATTATAAAATTTCACATTCAAAATTATTCTTGTTCTGAATTTTATTCTAACCAATTACAAAAACATAAGAAAAGAAAACAGTAAGGATAAGAATACATTAAATTAAAATGAAAAGGTAATATGTAGTTTCTATAGGTTCCGTAAGGATTTTCATGTTAAAAATAATCAATTATAAATAATATTATTGAACTAGAAAATAAATAAATGACTGATATTTTTGCTTCTTTTAAGCCACCTGTACATGAACAAAGGATGAAAATAACAAAACGAGCATTACAGGCTTTTGAAATTCAAGGTAAGAACTAAATATCCTGTAAGTTTCATATTTTTAACTCGTAGCCAACACAATCATATTATAGCCTTAATAATGCGATTTTTTTTAAATTTCAAAATTTCAAGCAGAGATTTTTGAAAAAAATTACGTTTTTTAAATGCTTTAATTCGGGCAAGCGAGAATTGACGCATGCGAATATTAAATGACGGTGGATTTCTTTGGGACCCTAAAGAAAATTCTCACAAAGTTTGAGCAAAATCTAAAATAAGCTTGCTTTACCGATTAGACGATTACATATGGAAATACTCTTGCATGTCCTCATATTCAAAGCCACCAGGAATTGTCTGATGACGATTTGCAAGGGCATCTACAATTTTGTAATTGGGCCAGAGATAAAATGCAGATGTCATCTTCTTCAGTAATATTTTATTCACTGATGAAGTAACTTTTCATAAAAATTGATTTGTTAATAGGCACAATTTCCATTATTATACCTCGAAAAATCCTCACTTTTTTAGGAAAGTTGATAACCAGCACAGATGATCTATAAACGTTTGGGGAGGAATTATTGGAGAACATGTAATTGGGCCACATTTCTTTGATGGTACGTACATTGACTGGAGCTATTTATTTTCATTTTCTGGAAAACTATCTGCCACTATTATTAGTGAATCTCCCTGAAAAGGTTCGAAAGAGGATGTGGTTTTAGCAAGATGATGCTCCACTACATTATTTAAATCCAGTTAGAGACCACTTAAATGATACATACCCACTTCAATGGATTGAATGAAATGGATCCACTAAATGGCCTGCTAGATCCCCAGATCTTACAAAATTGGATTTCTCTTTATGGGGGAGACGTAAAAGAAATCGTTTACAAAGACACACCAACAACAGTACAAAATATGAAGGGAAGGATAATAAATAAATGTTTTTAGATCTATCACACCGGCAATATTAGGAACAGTAGAAACCTCATTTCAAAAGCGCATAGAGACATGTGTCATTCAAAATGGGTAACATGTGGAGCACTTATTATAATTTTTTCTAATGAATTATTTGAAGAAACCTCTATTTTTTAAGTTTATTCTTGAATTTTGTACTTATTACTCAATAAAATGAAAATTGTTGCAATTAGCAATAGGGAAGTACTTACAAAAAATGTTCGTTTTTCATATCTACATCACTTCGTAGAAAAATACACAGGGTGTTCTATTTAAAAAAATTGAGAAAATCAATTGAAAAAAAATTTCTTGGCCACCCTGTACATTTTTAGGAAATGAAAATTATTCAAAAACATTAATTAGATGTCTCGTAACTGGTATTCACATCAGTTTTTTTTTAAAACCCATAATTGTGACTGATGATTTTTCCAATATGCATCTGCAGATGGCATTATTTCAACAAAAAAATTCATTACATCAAAGTGGTTGGGAGATAGCCAATAATAATATAGGAATGAATAGAGCCTAGAAAGAGGCTTCAAAATATGTACTAATATACATAGCATTCCATTTAGAAAAGGACACTTGCTCCTGTAATTTCGTCTTGGCTCTATATTCGAAAATAATTTCCAGTTATAGACATCTTTATCTAGTTTACTTGTATTTTTTTTAATTCCTAGCTATCATGGAACTCGAGATATCGAAGTCCGACGAACTGTTGCCGCACCCTGTATAACCCCCTTGCCATAGCCCTCAGTGTGTTGTTATGAAAAGGTCCCGATAGGCCCCTGGATAAGAAGAGATTGTCCCATGTTGATATTCCCGTTGTATTCTATTTGATTTTTTTAGGTTAGTTTAAGTTAATTAAGGAATAAAAAAGTATATAACCCTAGCGATTGGTAATGGACAAGATCTAACGCAAAAAAAATGTATATTTTTTGTTGCGGTTATTATATTATTATTTAATGCTTATATTACGGCAGTTATTAATTTATATGATTGTATGAGCCAATATTATCGCAAATTCAGATCCAAATGTACATATTATACGATTAATATAGTATTAAAGCACATCAAGTTTAATACAACAAAATACCATAAATGAAAATATTTCAATTACCACTCGATTTGTTGATTTTGAGGAATTAAATTTGTAGAGCTCTAATAATATTTATTAATAATGAGGTCAGAATTATTTATGTAGCTCATTCGTAAAATGTGTAATTAAATTTAGAGCGTTAATAAATCGTGGTCTTGAATATTGCGTGAATTTGTAATATTATTAAATATTGGTGCGTAAAGTGAATAAATCATTGCGAAAAATTGTATCGAGAGAATTTGCAAATAAAATTAACTATCACGTTTATAAATGGCTTTGGAAAATAATTAGTTTTAATCACGAATAGCCTCAACTCCCAAAAATAGAAAATAGATGTATAAATATGTACAAACCAAACCATTTCATTTATAACTAACGTTTATTCGGCATGCACTCATTTAAATGTGTTTAGATAATCAAAATAGCTCTTTACAAGTAATAATTTTGGATGATATAAATACCCATAATACGAACGAATATTTTTATATGGAAATACATTATTTTCTGATATGTATGGAATAAAAATAAAAACATTTCACAGTAGCAGTTTGGCCTACTAAATATAAGGACTCTTATCACTTCCAAGACTGAATTTGAATTTTTTTCATCAAAACAAACACACCAAATTTAGTTTTGTAAAAAATGGCAAAATGCATAATTTCCTAATAATTTGAGTGCACTGCCTTATTGAACGTAACTGAAAAAGAATATTTAAACATATTTTAAGAAGTATTCATGTATCAATTTGCATATTTTTTCTTAGAGCGTCATCAATTGTCAATAAAGGCGGCGTGGCGTGTTCAATTTGGAGAGGCTGTTAAGACAACAGCAAGCAAGATGGAGATAATTTTTACCTGCTACTATGTGAAATAATCACATTTTCAAATACTCTGTGTAATATATTATTCTCCAGTATTCCAAAGGGTTCAAATCTAGGGCCTCTTTTGTTTTTGATTTTTATAAATAATGTGTTTCATTTTATCTGGATTAAAACCGTTTTAAAAAAAATGTAAAGTACAGGATGTCAAGGAATGTTCGTTGGAATTAAATAAAACAGAACTTCCATATTTTTAAATTTATTTCCAAACTGAAGAAATAAAAATGTAAACACTTGGGAAATTTATTTACGAAAGATCCAAATGTTTGCATTTGCTTTCCTCACCCGTTTCACTCCCAATACATTGACGTTAATGGGATCTTCTTCATAAACTTTGGATTTGAGATAATAAGAAATAAATAATAAAAAATCAACGAGGGTTAATTCCTATTTCTCGGCGGCCAATTAATGTCCTTTTAATCAGAGATTACTTTTTCCAGAGGCATTGGCCTAACGACTTCCATAGAAGCAATGACAGTGGGAGCTGTTGCCTCATCTTGTTGGCACGAAGTTTCGGTATTAAAACCGTCGACACTTGAAGTTGAGGTCTTAAATTATTCTGCAACATGTCTGTATATCTGGTAGAACATACGTATATTGTTCTTCCCTGAGCAATAAGGCAAATTATGACTGTAGATGATATTGTGACCCATACTGTGACCGTATCGTGTCTATTAAACTCGACAAATTGGATGTGCGAAAACTAGGCGTGATCAATTGGGCGTACAGAATTTGGATGCACATGAGAGTCGAACGCATATGACATTTGAACGCATATAACAATTGGACGTCTCTGGCATTTTTCAATGCCAATGTCAATGTTCAAAATATCACCTCTTTTTGAAATATTAACATGATTCTGCAGTTGGTGACAAATAAAAGGGACAACCCAATGTTACTATGCGATGGTTTTGTTCACAAGAAGAAAGAATTATTGCGGGGAAGATATTTTAGAAGTATGCCGATTTCAACAAGAATCTCTATCCAAGAAGTGTGTATACTGTACAAAAAGAAGCCTATTACTCAGATCATATTGTTCAATATATTTTCTGATTTACCATCGACAGTTTTAGCTCAACTGCCTGTTGTTTTAAATTGAACCAAAAACAGTTGCCTGCGGAACCTCACATCAATTATCCTCGTATTACTTTCTGTCACACAACAACACTTGAGCTGATATAGAGTATCTCTGATGCAAATATGCAAAGCGAAGGAATAGTGTTACTGAATTAATGCTTCATAATATAAACATAACATAATATAAAATAAGCTATTTCATCTTGTGTTGATCTTCTCTCCTTAAATCCATTTTTTCTGATAATGTCTTGTTTTACCCAAATAACTGCTGATTATTTAAACTAGTATATTTTCTAATAATTTTTCAAAGTTTAAGAGTAAGGAAATTTGTTGATAATTAGCAACATCCAACTTGTTGGCGTTTTATATTGGATAATATAATAGAAATCGAGAGATAGCGATAAATGATGTCAATTCCACAGTTTACGCTAGGTGATGTGTCACTGCATAAATATGTTCATGCATACACAGGGTGTCCCAAAATTAATTCCCCAGCCGCCGGGGTTAAACTCTATGACCAAAAATAAGTCGAAAATCACTTATGTCAAAATTTCGAAAAGTTACTCCTTATGAAATTATGGCTTAAAGATCGCAATGATGGTATTTTTGCAAATCAATTTTTGAAATAGGTATCCAGATAAAGATAGTTTATTAATTTAAATCAAGTGACATCTAGACATAATAAAATTAAAATACTTAAATTTACAAAATCAAATGTTCGAAATGTTCGTCATTTTGTTCTATGCATGCATGCAATCGGCGAAGAAAATTTTTTTCAACACGACCTATTATTTCGTTTGTAATTTGAGTTAACGGTCCATAAATCCGAACAATAACGTCATCTTCATTATTCGGTAAGACATTGTATACCGCATTTTTCAAGGAACCCCAAAACCAAAAGTCTATTGGGTTGAGATACGGGGACCTAGGTGGCCAAGAAGTGGGTCCTCCGCGACCGATCCATTTATTGGGAAATCGCCGATTTAATATCTCTCGAACATTTCGAGAATAATGAGCTGGCGCTCCATCATTTTGATACACAATACTGTGACGTTATAATAAAGGAATATCTTCCAAAAAGGTAGGTAATATGTTTCCGCAAAAATTTGCACAATTCTCGGCGTTTAATATCCTAGGCAGAAAATGTGGTCCTATTATGTTATTGCTCAACAGACCAATCCCCATATTTACACTCCAGCGCACTTGGTTATGTGATTTTCTAATTTGATGTGGATTTTCGTAATTCCAGATATGCAAGTTGTGCTGGTTAAACACCCCTTGCTGATTAAAATGGGACTCATCACTCCACAATTCTTGCTTAAAAAGGTTTTCATTTGTATCTAAGCAATTTAAAAATCATCTAGAGAATTGTAAGCGCAACTCACTATCCCCAGGATGCAATTTTTGAACCGGCTATAAGTGCAAAAATTTGCACAATTCTCTGCGTTTAATATCCTAGGCAGAAAATGTGGTCCTATTATGTTATTGCTCAACAGACCAATCCCCATATTTACACTCCAGCGCACTTGGTTATGTAATTTTCTAATTTGATGTGGATTTTCGTAATTCCAGATATGCAAGTTGTGCTGGTTAAACACCCCTTGCTGATTAAAATGGGACTCATCACTCCACAATTCTTGCTTAAAAAGGTTTTCATTTGTATCTAAGCAATTTAAAAATCATCTGGAGAATTGTAAGCGCAACTCACTATCCCCAGGATGCAATTTTTGAACCGGCTATAAGTGATAAGGATACAGAATTCCTCTTTGCATGAATCTGTGAATAGTACTACGACAATGGTGACGATTGGCTTCCAAGATCCTGGTACTTACAGACGGATCTTCTTCAATGTCGTGGAGTAATTGCTCTTTCTGTTGCTCTGTTAGCTGTCTAGGACGACCAGCATGAATCATGTTAGGAGCCAAACATCTAGTTTCAAATAGATGAACTTTAACAGCACTTATTGTTTTATGATCTGGGTGTCGCCTAGTAGAAAAATGGTGGCGGTACAGACGCTCTGCGGCACGAGCATTATTATTACAAACTCCAAGTAGTTTAATCATATCTAAATATTTTTGACTGCTGTACCTTCTGAGCATTATAATAAGTATGAAAACTTAATTGTTTACCGTTGTATGTCAGTTTAAATATGAAATATTTTATTGACACTGACACACAAAATGTCGTATTCTGTCTTCGTCAAGGGTGACTTGATTATATCTTTACCTGGATAACTATTTCAAAAATTGGTTTGCAAAAATACTTTCATTGCGATCTTTAAGATGGCCATAATTTCGTAAGGAGTAACTTTTCGAAATTTTAACATAAGTGATCTTCGTCTTATTTTTGGTCATAGAGTCTAACCTCGGCGGCTGGGGAATTAATTTTGGGACACCCTGTATGACACAATGTCTTAATTTGTGGTTATTTTGGCAAGTTAATGTGATGAGGGCTGAAAGTATTGGTGAATGTAACACTAACTACACATATATTTTTAACTAGCGATCACAAAATATAGTACTAATATTGTTGCACAAACTAAAACATTTGCCACCGTCCAGCCCCAAGCATTGGTGGTTTCCTCCACGTTATTCCAAAGGTATTTGTCATTCAGTTCTAAATAATTTTTTTTGCTTAATACTGTCAGATCTTTGTGATAAATATTTTTTTTCTTAGTGTCGTTTCTGATGGCATCTGCCCACAAATACACTTCTGCAAAAATTGTCTAAATAGTGGATTTTCTAGTTTCGTCCACATATATTACATCCATCCATCATTTCCACTAAATCTAAGCCAAAATTTGTCTGCCTGTCACTATCAGTATCTGTCATTAAATTGATCTACGGGAAATTCCTAAATCCACAAGTCTATTTTATCTTCTGAAGTAATTAATGACCGAGACATTTTAAAAAAGTTAACATCCGTTGTCTTTAATTTCACACTGTTTACGTATTATTCACATATATCATAAATACTAAGTACATACTTGTAGTGTATTAATCATTTTTAACATGGGGCAGTAGGCGTAAATGTGATAGCCAACGCGATCCGTCTGTATCTATGAATTATTATTGGACACTCGACAGTAACGAGCATTTCCCAGTCGCGTCAATAACCAATTATTTTTTGTAGCTGCAAGTCCTCCAATGACCTGTTAGAAACCTTTAATTTTTTATTCCCATTTTTATAATGAAAACAGATTTATAGTACATAAAAATATTTTATCATTTCACATTGTTTGAGAATATTTCATTAGGTGTTTACAATACAATATCTACGTAAAAACCGTCTCTTGAATTTATCGATACCTTCCGATCTCTAAATATAAATTTATATAGAATGTTGTATATTTTATACATAGTTTTTATGTTTTTCTACTACTTTTAATTTAAAATAAATGTTTTTTTATTTACATTAATTATATTATTTAAATCTGGACACTGTTCAATCAGTGGACATTAATAGAAACATTTAACTGAGTATATAACATTTTTTCTTAAAAAAGTAAATAAAAAATATTTCAGCTTTGGAATGAAGAACTTTACAATTAGATTTTAATAACGGAAAGCAGTTTACAAACTTGTGTTTAACATAGTTTACTGCAATATTGCAATGGAATTCTTAATTACACGGAGCATTTCTCAATAGCGACGGAACGAGGTACAAAGAAAATCTGCTCTAAAACTGAAGGGCGTTAGTTGCACAGTTACTGATCTTTTTGTCTGCTCTTTTTAGAACTTCTCTAAAACGAATTATACGTTATCTCGTTCGAGACTTTCAACAAGCTTACATATTCAATTTTAAAGGGATTTCGGTTTTCATAAACCAAGATGTATAACAGAAATACATCTTTCTCATGGAATATGAACATTAATACATTGTAATGTTTGTAAGATACCGTTAGGAAATTTTGGTTTATTGCCACGAGTAAAATATACATATACGGATTAAATTACTTAGAATATATGTCTAAATTATACCAAATATTTTGGCCAAACTATGTATGTATGTTAAAACAATAATTCCTCTAAATCTAAAATTATGCATAAAGGTGGTTTACCTCCATAACTACAGCGAGTGGATTGTTTTATAAGCCTCCAAAGAATTTATCACATATCGTATCATTCTTAAATTTTATTAACTTTTTTACTCTTAGATAAAACGAGATAGAAGAGCAAAACAATAATGTCAAGCTGAGATTCAATAGCAGCGAAGTTAGTAACCATTTGACATATGGGGGGACATTTATGTAATGTTTGTCCTATGAGTTTTCAAAGGTAAAAAAATATATACAGGGTGTCTCACCAGGAACTGAATCGATCGATATAGGAAAAAGTACGCATTAGAAAATTTTGAAAATTCAGGGAGTTACTAAAGGCAGTGTGGTCAGTCCAACTAAAATAATTACAAGCATCTGGCACTTCCGGTTATACAGGAAGTCGGTACCAACTTGCTTATTTTAAATAGAATACCCTACATATTTTAGGTTTCTCGAAAAAGCCGTAAAATTCTGAGTCAAAAACATGTAGAATACCCTATGCCTAAACCCAGCCGATTCAGAGATACTTGACACTTTAAAATAATTTTGACAGGTGTAATGGTTTACAATAACCTTTATAAGTTTCTTCGTGTAAAAGATTCTCATTTGTTTATTGGCATGCAGAATGAACATAAGGTGATCTACGCTCTACAATTTAAAGAAATTCAATAATAGTATAACAAGTGTTCCATTTTTGAAGTTACATTTTGTAAATTTCAAACTGCGAAAACATACTTAAGTCAAATGGAACACCCTGTATTTTTTTACATCAAGTTGTGTATAATTAAATTCCTTTTTTTCTGATATAAGCATTGTGGGGGTTTAAGTTACAACTTTTTTGAAATATTTACGATTTTCTTAGAAATTCAAGAATTTTTAATAAAAATTTTATCAAATTAGCCATGATTAGAAACAATCAGTAATGCCAGTCATTGTCTTATGTCAAAACATGCCACCACGAAGACTTTTCGAATTTGTTTATTATTTATGGAGAATGTGATAAAGTAATCTCAAGAACTTGTAGTACATTTGCTACTCGATATCCACAAAAACGGAAACCGTCACCAAACACTGTAGAACGCATAGTGGTCTGCTAAATATAAGGACTCTTATTACTTCCAAGACTGAATTTGAATTTTTTTTCATCAAAACAAACACACCAAATTTAGTTTTATAAAAAATGGCAAAATGTATAATTTCCTAATAATTTGAGTGCACTACCTTATTGAACGTAACTGAGAAACAATATTTAAACATATTTTAAGAAGTACTCATGTATCAATTTGCATATTTCGTCATCAATTGTCAATAAAGGCGGCATGGCGTGTTCAATTTGGAGAGGCTGTTAAGACAACAGCAATCAAGATGGAGATAATTTTTACCTAGAATCTGCTACTATGTGAAATAATTACATTTTCAAATACTCTGTGTAATATATTATTCTCCTGTATTCCAAAGGGTTCAAATCTAGGGCCTCTTTTGTTTTTGATTTTTATAAATAGTGTGTTTCATTTTATCTGGATTAAAACTGTTTAAAAAAATGTAAAGTACAGGATGTCAAGGAACGTTCGTTGGAATTAAATGAAACAGAACTTCCGTATTTTTAAATTTATTTCCAAACTGAAGAAATAAAAATGTAAACACTTGGGAAATTTATTTACAAAAGATCCAAATGTTTGCATTTGCTTTCCTCACCCGTTTCATTCACATTGACGTTAATTGGATCTTCTTCGTAAACCTTGGATTTGAGATAATAAGAAATAAGTAATAAAAAATCAACGAGAGTTAATTCCTATTTCTCGGCGGCCAATTAATGTCCCTTTAATCAGAGATTACTTTTTCCAGAAGCATTGTCCTAACGACTTCCATAGAAGCAATGACAGTGGAAGCTGTTGCCTCATCTTGTTGGCACGAAGTTTCGTTATTAAAACCGTCGACACTTGAAGTTGCGGTCTTAAATTATTCTGCAACATGTCTGTATATCTGGTAGAACATACGTATATTGTTCTTCCCTGAGCAATAAGGCAAATTATGACTGTAGATGATATTGTGACCCATACTGTGACCGTATCGTGTCTATTGAACTCGACAAATTGGATGTGCGAAAACTAGGCGTGATCAATTGGGCGTACAAAATTTGGATGCACATGAGAGTCGAACGCATATGACATTTGAACGCATACAACAATTGGACGTCTCTGGCATTTTTCAATGTCAATGTCAATGTTCAAAATATCACCTCTTTTTGAAATATTAACATGATTCTGCAGTTGGTGACAAATAAAAGGGACAACCCAATGTTACTATGCGATGATTTTGTTCACAAGAAAGAAAGAATTATTGCGGGGATGATATTTTGGAAGTATGCCGATTTCAACAAGAATCTCTATCCAAGAAGTGTGTATATTGTACAAGAAGAAGTCTATTACTCAGACCATATTGTTCAATATATTTTATGATTTACCATCGACAGTTTTAGCTCAACTGCCTGTTGTTTTAAATTGGACCAAGAACAGTTGCCTGCGGAACCCCACATCAATTATCCTCGTATTACTATGGTATCCTAAATCTCGCGTTGCTTTCTGTCACACAACAACACGTGAGTTGATATAGAGTATCTCTGATGAAAATATGCAAAGCGAAGGAATAGTGTTACTGTATTAATGCTTCATAATATAAACATAAATAATATAAAATAACCTATTTCATCTTGTGTTGATATTCTCTGCTTAAATCCATTTTTTCTGATAGTGTCTTGTTTTACCCAAATAACTGCTGATTATTTAAACTAGTATATTTTCTAATAATTTTTCAAAGCTTAGGAGTAAGGAAATTTGTTGATAATTAGCAACATCCAACTTGTTGGCACTTTACATTGGATAATATGATAGAAATCGAGAGATAGCGATAAATGATGTCAATTCCAGAGTTTACGCTAGGTGATGTGTCACTACGTAAATATGTTCATGTATATACAGGGTGTCCCAAAATTAATTCCCCAGCCGCCGGGGTTAGACTCTATGACCAAAAATAAGTCGAAAATCCCGTATGTCAAAATTTCGAAAAGTTACTCCTTACGAAATTATACCTATCTTAAAGATCGCAATGAAGATATTTTTGCAAATCAATTTTTGAAATAGGTATCCAGGTAAAGATAGTTTATTAATTTAAATCAAGTGACATCTACACATAATAAAATTAAAACACTTAAATTTACAAAGGCAAATGTTCGAAATGTTCGCCATTTTGTTCTATGCATGCATGCAATCGGCGAAGAAAATTGTTTTCAACACGACGTATTATTTCGTTTGTAATTTAAGTTAATGCTCCATAAATCCGAACAATAACGTCATCTTCATTATTCGGTAGGACTTTGTATACCGCATTTTTCAAGTAACCCCAAAGCCAAAAGTCTATTGGGTTGAGATACGGGGACCTAGGTGGCCAAGAAGTAGGTACTCCGCGACCGATCCCTTTATTGCGAAATCGCCGATTTAATATCTCTCGAACATTTCGAGAATAATGTGCAGGCGCTCCATCATGTTGATACACAATACTGTGACGTTACAATAAAGGAATATCTACCAAAAAGGTACGTAATATGTTTTCGCAAAAATTTGCATAATTCTCTGCGTTTAATATCCTAGGCAGAAAATGTGGTCCTATTATGTCATTGCCCAACAGACCAATCCACACATTTACACTCCAGCGCACTTGCTTATGTGATTCTCTAATTTGATGTGGATTTTCGTAATTCCAGATATTCAAGTTGTGCTGGTTAAACACCCTTTGCTGATTAAAATGGGACTCATCACTCCACAATACCTGCTTAAAAAGATTTTCATTTGTATCTAAGCAATTTAAAAACCATCTGGAGAATTGTAAGCGCAGTTTAAATTTGAAATATTTTATTGACATTGACACAAAATATCGTATTCTGTCTTCGTGAAGGGTGACTTGATTATATTTTTACCTGGATACCTATTTCAAAAATTGATTTGCAAAAACACCTTCATTGCGATCTTTAAGATGGCCATAATTTCGTAAGGAGTAACTTTTCGAAATTTTGACATAAGTGATTTTCGACTTATTTTTGGTCATAAAGTCTAACCCCGGCGGCTGGGGAATTAATTTTGAGACACCCTGTATGACACAATGTCTTACTTTACACTGTTTACGTATTATTCACATATATTATAAATACTAAGTACATACTTGTAGTGTATTAATCATTTTTAACATGGGCAGTAGGCGTAAATGTGATAGCCAACGCGATCCGTCTGTATCTATGAATTATTATTGGACACTCGACAGTAACGAGCATTTCCCAGTCGCGTCAATAACCAATTATTTTTTGTAGCTGCAAGCCCTCCAATGACCTGTTAGAAATCTTTAATTTTTTGTTCCCGTTTTTATAATGAAAACAGATTTATAGTACATAAAAATGTTTTATCATTTCACATTGTTTGAGAATATTTCATTAAGTGTTTACAACCTTCCGATCTCTAAATATAAATTTATATAGAATGTTGTATATTCTATACATAGATTTTATGTTTTTATACTATTTTTAATTTGAAATAAATGTTTTTTTATTTACATTAATTATATTATTTAAATCTTGACACTGTTCAATCAGTGGACATTAATAGAAACATTTAATTGAGTATATAACATTTTTCTTAAAAAAGTAAATAAAAAATATATCAGCTTTGGAATGAAGAACTTTACAATTAGATTTTAATAACGGAAAGCAGTTTACAAACTTGTGTTTAACATAGTTTACTGCAATATTGCAATGGAATTCTTAATTACACGGAGCATTTCTCAATAGCGACGGAACGAGGTACAAAGAAAATCTGCTCTAAAACTGAAGGGCGTTAGTTGCACAGTTACTGATCTTTTTTGTCTGCTCTTTTTATAACTTCTCTAAAACGAATTATACGTTATCTCGTTCGAGATTTTCAACAAGCATACATATTCAATTTTAAAGGGATTTCGGTTTTCATAAACCAAGATGTATAACAGAAATACATCTTTCTCATGGAATATGAACATTAATACATTGTAATGTTTGTAAGATACCGTTAGGAAATTTTGGTTTATTGCCACGAGTAAAATATACATATACGGAATAAATTACTTAGAATATATGTCTAAATTATACCAAATACTTTGGCCAAACTATGTATGTATGTTAAAACAATAATTCCTCTAAATCTAAAATTATGCATAAAGGTGGTTTACCTCCATAACTACAGCGGGTGGATTGTTTTATAAGCCTTCAGAGAATTTATCACATATCGTATCTTTCTTAAATTTTATTAACTTTTTTACTCTTAGATAAAACGAGATAGAAGAGCAAAACAATAATATCAAGCTGTGATTCAATAGCAGCGAAGTTAGTAACCATTTGACATATGGGGGACATTTATGTAATGTTTGTCCTATGAGTTTTCAAAGGTAAAAAGATATATACAGGGTGTCTCACCAGGAACTGAATCGATCGATATAGGAAAAAGTACGCATTAGAAAATTTTGAAAATTCAGGGAGTTACTAACGGCAGTGTGGTCAATCCAACTAAAATAATTATAAGCATCTGGCACTTCCGGTTATACAGAAAATCGGTACCAACTTGCTTATTTTAAATGGAATACCCTACATATTTTAGAGTTTTCGAAAAGGCCATAAAATTCTGAGTCAAAAACATGTAGAATACCCTATGCCGAAACCCAGCCGATTCAGAGATACTTGACACTTTAAAATAATTTTGACAAGTGTAATGGTTTACAATAACCTTTATAAGTTTCTTCGTGTAAAAGATACTCATTTGTTTATTGGCCTGCAGAATGAACATAAGGTGAGCTACGCTCTACAATTTAAAGAAATTCAATAATAGTATAACAAGTGTTCGATTTTTGAAGTTACATTTTGAAAATTTCAAACTGCGAAAACATACTTAGGTCAAATGGAACACCCTGTATTTTTTTACATCGAGTTGTGTATAATTAAATTCCTTTTTTTCTGATATAAGCATTGTGGGGGTTTAAGTTACAACTTTTTGAAATATTTACAATTTTCTTAGAAATTCAAGAATTTTTAGTAAAAATTTTATCAAATTAGCCATGATTAGAAACAATCAGTAATGTCAGTCATTATCTTATGTCAAAACATGCCACCGCGTTTAAGTTACACCCACGAAGACTTTTCGAATTTGTTTATTATTTATGGAGAATGTGATAAAGTAATCTCAAGAACTTGTAGTACATTTGCTACTCGATATCCACAAAAACGGAAACCGTCACCAAACACTGTAAAACGCATAGTGGATAATTTTAAAAACTATGACTCTGACAAGGCAAGAATTCAAAAGCGGAAGCCTATTGTTGATGACGAAAATGTAGAAATAGCAATTCTGGGATATTTTCATGCATTTCCAATTGTATCATTAAGACAAGCTGCTCTGGAATCGGGACTATGCAAGGATTCAGTTCACAGAATCTTAATTAAACATAAATTTTACCCGGTTTCGTTCCAAATGGTTCAACGATTAAAAGAAACAGATTTCCTAAGAAGAGAAAATTTTTGTGAATTTATTCTAATAAGGTCTGTAGGCGATGATTCTTATTTGGGAAATATTATATGGTCAGAAGAAGCTATATTTTCAAGAATGGACTTTTTAATCGACACAATTCGCATTATTGGAGTGACTTTAATCCTCATGTGTTCAGGGAGCGAAATTTTCAAGAATGTTAGCAGTTTAATCTTTACTGTGCCATAAGAAACTATAGTGTGGTGGCATTAGAATTTTATCAGGAAAATTTAAACAGTAATATGCTAATATGTATAGTTAATTTTTTTGGATTTGTTTTTTTTTTTTTTAGGTGAAAGAGCTAAATATTTTACAAAATTTATATAACAACTATTTAGAATATTTACCTCTCTCTGAACATAGAAACATTTTTTATCAGCACGACGGTGCTCCCCACATAACGCGTATTTGATAAATAATTTTTTACAAGAAACTTTTTACAGTCAATGGATCACCAATAATGAACTTTTCCTATGGCCTCCTCGCTCGCCCAATTTATCAATTTTAGATTATTTTATTTGGGGAAGTATCAAAAATATAGTTTATGAGAGCCCATTAACAACTATTGAAGATTGTATGCAGAGAGTAAGAAATGCATTTCAAAACTCATCACAGGATTCAATTAGAAGAGCTACCCATGAAGAACTAATCCGAAGGTGCGGAAAATGTGTGGAGGTTCGATGGCGGAATTTTGAACAATTATTAAATTAAAATGGAATCATGTTTTTAGTTGATTTTATCTTAGCTCTTTTAGTTTATTCAAAGTGTCTTCAATCCAATTAATAGACATGTTACAGTGTTTAGTGTTATTTTCCGTTTTTGTGGATAATTAGTAACAAATGTACTACAAGTTCTTGATATTACTTTATCACATTCTCCATAAATAATAAACAAATTCAAAACGTCTTCATGTGTGTAATTTAAACTCGGTGACATTTTTTGACATAAGAGAATGACTGGCATTACTGATTGTTTCTAGTCATAACTAATTTGATAAAATTTTTACTAAAAAAAATTTGAATTTCTAAGAAAATTGCAAATATTTCAAAAAGTTGTGACTTAAATCCCACAATGCTTATATTAGAAAAAAAACTTAATTATGCATAACTTGATGTAAAAAATACAGGGTGTTCCATTTGAGGTAAGCAAGTTTTCGCGGTTTGAAGTTTACAAAATGTAACGTCAAAATTGGAACACTTGATATACTATCATTGAATTTCTTTAAACTGTAGAGCGTAGCTTATCTTATATTCTTTCTGCGTGCCAAAAAGCAAATGAGTGTATTTTACACGAAAAAAAGTTATAAAGATTATTGTAAACCATTACACCTGTCAAAATTTTTTAAAAATGTCAAATATCTCTGAAACGGCTGGGTTTAGGCATAGGATACGTTTTTGACTCAGAATTTTATACTCTTTTCGAAAACCACAAAATATATAGGGTGTTTCATATATAATAAGAAAGTTGGTATCCACTTCCAGTATAACCGGAAGTGCTTGTAATTATCTTAGTTGGATTGACCACACTGCCATTAGTAGCTCCCTAAATTTTCAAAATTTTCTGGTGAGTACTTTTCCCTATATCGATCGATGTAGTTCCTGGTGAGACACCCTGTATAGGTATATATAACAAATAATAGTACTAAGTAATGCTGATAGCAGATGGAGAAAGTAAAGTAATATTTACAGCATAATAAAATAAAATAAGGTTATTTCGGATTGGCAAGCCGAAGCAATAGCGTAATTACACAGGGTGGGGCAATAGTGCGTCAGTCTTCGATACCTCGAGTTCTAAGATAGCCAGAAATTAAAAAAAAATACAAGTAAACTAGTTAAAAAAGTCTTCAACCGGAAATTATATTCGATAATGCAATGCGAGCCAAGACGAAATTACAGGATCAAGTACCTTCTTTAAATGGAATACTACTATATCAGTACATTTTTTGAAGGCTCTTTCTAGACTCTATTCATTCCTATATTATTATTGACTATCTCGCAACCATTTGAATGTAATGACTTTTTTTTGTTGAAATAATGCCATCTGCAGATGCAATTGAAAAAATCACCAAAGTCACAATTATGCACATAGAGTGGCACACGTCCTTTACTGTTCTTCAGGTCAGCGTTCCATATTATTCTTAGAAAGAAAAGTAACAAGCATCATTTTGTTGGTTAACTGCTGGAAGTGGATATTGCAATCAAGCGCTGCTGTGAAATGGTTAAAATTGTGCTTTTGCAAAAAACATCTACTTCTCACCATTAACCTTATTAAATCTTACTTTATTGGGCGTTCACAAAGAGTATATATTAATGATACATTATCAAATAACATAAATTTATTAGCTGGCGTTCCACAAGGATCAGTTATTGGACCACTCATTTTTATTACGTATACAACGGATATAGTTAAGTAGTTTAGTAACGGTCACTGTCATGCTTTTGCTGATGATACTCAGCTGGTGTATTAATTTAACCCAAATCAATATAAATAGGTGCAAACATTAATAAATTTTGATTTAGGAAAACTGTACGACATTTCCACCGGTCATAATTTAAAACTCAATCCTATTAAGTCAGCAGTTATGTTTTTTGGCAACAAAAAACGTGCAACTATAGCTAAAGACAATATGTCAATTTCTATTAGTAACTCTGCTTTACCTGTAGTTCCCGAAAGTAAGAACTTGGGTATAATTCTTGACGAAAAATTAAAGTTTTTTAGCCAAGTAAGTAAACTTATTCAAAAATCATACCTTTCATTAAAATTATTATATACAAAGAGTTCTGTACTTAGCTTTAAATTAAAGAAAAATCTTGCTGAATCATTAGTCCTATCTAACTTTAACTACAGCGACTGTTGTTGACAAAGTACGAACACAGCGAATGCAACATTTTTGTTATGGGTTCATATATAAATTACGCAAATACGAACATATTTCACATAAAATTAAAGAATTAATTTGGTTAAACATGTCCAACAGAAGAAACTGTCATTTAGCAGTATTATTCCATAAAGTTATTACCACTTCTGTTCGTATATATCTAAAATATGTGCTTAACCGTCGTCATACTCTGCATCGTATAAATATACGCTCTGTTCATATATTGCACACCCCAAAGCATCGTACAACCGTGTTTCGGAAATGTTTCACTTATAATGCTCTCACATTATATAATTCACTGCCAAATGAGTTGAAGTGTTTTCCTCTGCCACGATTCAAGAAAAAGATCAAACAGTATTTCCTTGAACGATAATAATGTTGTCGAGTCAAAAGAAGCATAAGTATATACCACAAGTATATGCCATATGCTGTATTTATATTTACGTTATTTTGCTATATTCACTTATTAAGATTATTAATTAATTACTACTAAGCAGTTACACATTTTTGTGTTGTTTGTCTTTCTTTCATTTTTTGTATTGTTCATTATACTTTCGTATTATAACTCGTATTTTGTTTTGTTACTTTAATTAGTATGTAATAGAAACTTTTACTTGAGGTTAAGTGTAAGAGTAGCTATAAAGCTAAACTTTGCCTCATTTGTATAGTTGTGATTATTGTCCTAACTTAGACATTATTGCGTGATGTTCTAGTCACTATAAATACTATGTACATTTATAACTATATAAATAAAAGTAGATTTTTTTTCCGCAATATCCGATGCCGGACAGTCCTCCTGTGGCCTTCAATGCCTCACGGGAGTCGCGCCGACGCATTAACTACAGCCACCCCACATCCCGCAGGGTTAGTCACTGTAGATACAAGAATCGTGTGCCCTAAGCAGACGGAGAGAACCCAGAATGACCACCTTCTGCAGTTGGCCTGCCAACCACTTGGCTGATTTTTGACAGGTCGGTATGATATTCAGTTCCGAGAGCAGCGTAGGCTTTATCCCTCCGAGTACACCGATTATTAGGACGACCATTTTAACCGAGTAGCCTGGGTACAGCACTTGGAACTCGTACCGGAGATCGCGATATTTGGTCCGTTTCTCCTCCTCCTTCAAAGTGATGTTTTTCTCCGCAGGTGCCGAGAACTCGATGACATACATCACCTTTAGTTGATGGTTGATGAGGACTATGTCAGACTTGTTGACTTGGATTAGCATGACAGTCGAGAACGAGTAGTTCCAGTAACTCCGGCATTTCTCGCTCTCAACAATGAACTCAATATCTTCGGGGACGTAAGGCAGCACTGGTGTCTGGTCTACCCCGTACGAGTGCCAAAGATGGTAGTATAGAACTCGTAACGCCGCGTTATGTCGGTGGATGTAGGAATAAATCGCGTATATGGGGCATGCAGATAGTATGTGCATGAGCGATTCCGGCACCTGACGGCAGGACCTGTAGTTGATGTCAGAAAACTCTACACACCACACGCGGCTACGGTAGACCAAGGTGTTGATAACACCATCTTGGCAGGCGCTAATGATTTCCTCGGTTTCCGACTTCTGCCCGGCTGACCTTAGAAAAGGCCAATGTCAGCCTGGTCGATAAACCCAATGTTTATATGTTCTTATAGAAGACACCATGCTGAGGTTTACTGTTTTATGATGTTTTACAAACCGCAAGAGTAGATCTGAGCTCCTGAGGATGTTACATGCCATACTATGGCCCGTGGCCCCCCCGTTAACGTGCGAGGTACACACGAGGAACGGACGATCTAGGATGAATACTTCTGTGAATATTCATCATCTTGCGTGTATCTCTGTCTAATTGGCGCAGCTCATCTACCGTCCACTTTACTACTCCGAAGGAGTAGAGCAGAGCCGGAACGGCAAGCATATTAGTACAGACACCTTGTTCTTCCCCGAAAGTTCGGAAGACCAAATCTTTCGGAGGCGGTGTCTGTACTTGCAGTGGAGAGAATCCTTTATTTGTGTTACATCTTAGATGTGCCTTTGTTGCACACCCAGATATGTATAGGTCTCTCCGGCATTCAGATATCTTAGTATGCTTCCGTCTGCGAGCTGCACATCTTCAGAGAAATCTCCGCATCGTCTTCTCTTGAGGTGGACGATTGCACATTAAAAGTCGATTATTATTTTTATTATTATTATTACTATATACCTGTGTACGATTCAGTATATACATAAACATTAACATAAACATAAACACCACAGAAATTAGCCGACATCCGAATCCTAAGCCGAAACTGCACGGGCGAGGATTACACAGATGAAAAAAAAAACGCGAACTCATGACATGACCATTCCCACCGACATTGCCAGTGCCAGTAGCGGGATTTGAACCCGCAGAACGATGGAGAGATTATCTAGTCACACTTGTCATCACGTATTCTAGCCAACTACTCCTCCTAGCCGTTGAGGACCTGGAATGTACTGTTTACTCGCGTACTGTAACCATCATATACTCAGATTAATAATACAAGATTTAAGATCATATACCTTACAATACGTATGCGACCCATATATATTATGCCTGGATCATGGGAGTGTAGAGTTCGTTCACAATGTAAAAAGGCCAGGGGTGTGACTTTATTGGCGGGCAAGCATGGCAAACTCAAGCATTCAATAAGCTGTTTTACAATGACAGAATAGTAAAACGGTTACTTCGCTTCTACGTCACAGTGACGTCCCTGGCCTCTTTACATTGTGAACGGACTTTGGCACTAGATATGTTTGCATTTGTTTACTTCATTAAATACAAATCGTTCGCTCAAATCATTTATTTGTGCCTTTTAGTTTTGCTAAACCCAGATATGTGTTATAATACTCATCAGATACTTTACGAGTAGAAATTTTAATAATTTATAAAAACTTGAGTTTAGTAGTAGTTTTAAAAAGAAACATGTAGGGTCCTTCTCTAGGTGAGCTCCTGTACTATTATAATGGATTTTTTTCAGTTTCATGGAATCTTTCCAGACTATTTAGGTTTATAAGTAGCCTTAGAAACAAACTTTGAGAATATTCTGTAAATATGAAACATTTTAAAACTAAAATTGTTACTTGGGTGTATAAAAATTCATCTTGACATGGTTACATTTAAAACTTAAATTTTTCGATACTTATCTGAATACTATAAAATACAATCACAGATATAAAAATATGGTTGGTTTATCACAAGTGTTATTATTCTAAAAACATTTTTGCTCTATTTTCTTATTTAAAAAATAAAGGAAAATAGTTTAAAAAGAAAGATTCATTATTAGAAATAAATCTAACATTAAAAAATTTTTTTTTATTGTATTAACATTACCATGGATAAAAATGCATTTGTTTTTGCTTATGTCGTCTATAAACGAAATTTTTAAAAGCAGTTTATTTAAAAAAATTCGATAAATATAGAGGATACATAAACCTAGTTCGTGTAAGCAGTACATATTTGTAATTATAAAGTAAACGTGCAACTAAATATATATGTAAAGGGAATGGACTGATATTAAATTTCTACAATAACCCGAAGCATTTAATTTATGTGCAGAAACAGGAGACTATGAAAATAGAACAAATTCATAACATTCTATTAACGACAGCATTTACAATAATTATAATTCCACTTTAATTAAATAAATAACCTTTGATAAAAACATTAATATAATTAATACGATTTGTTCAATGGTCAGTTTCGCTACTAGATCCTAATGGACGAATCCTGTACCAAAGTGTTATCGATCACCCAGAGTTCTACACAGAAAGCAGAATTTACCTCACCTCTATTACTTCGGTATTCATAAATAACAGCCACACAATGGCCAGTAAAATACAATTTAGGAATATTTGACACCCTATTATCAACCCTTAAAATAAAATTGTATTTTTTATATTGTTTAAAATTTATTTGTCGTGGAAGTAGATTCATTATTAATTCTGAAATCTCACTTAATCTAAAAATAAAGATATAACAGAACAAAAAAACCAACAAAATAACAACTGAATTCAGGAAACTTGGTAATGTGGGTATTTTGTAATTCCAAACAACTTTTCTCCAGGTAACCGTTTCTTTGTCTTCAACGCTATATCTAAATTTCGTATTTTCTCTCGAGGGCAGTAGTCGTATGTTACCTTTTGCTTCTAAACTAATATCTTAAATGTTCTGAATGTATAAAGTACGTAAGCAAGCTATCTACATACAAATTTTAGTTAGTTAATTTCAAAATTAAAATATTCTATCAATACCTATTTATATTATGTTAAAAGATATGATTTATAAGAAAGCATAATATAAAACTATTTAAACAGCTCTGGACATATGGTAAAAATTATGATATGACGTAAATAACAGGAGCGCACTGGGGAGAAATATACAGATTTTTCCTTCATAAACTTTTCCATTACAATGAAACATTATCTTACCTTGTAAAAATCTTTGAAGACGTTTGGAGGCCACAGAAAGTTTCAACATATAAAATAATACCATGCTGTTTGATGAGAGCTGGAAGTGTGGTTTATGTGTTAGTAACGCTAGCAGTCTTACTTTTTTTAAGACAGCTGAATTTATAAGCGTACTAACACCTACAGTACGAAACTGTCATCACTAATAACAGATGTTCATTCGTGAACCCTTTAAAGAGTTTCGCGAATGGATGGAGCGAGGAGCGCATACGGTATACAAAACACTATAATTTTTTTATTCTATGTTACATTTGTGGAGATTCCTTGTGAAGTCACAAGCAAGGCCATTGTCTGAAAATGCAAAAAGGGCATATTTTCTATATTTTGGTGATTTAGTCGAAGATCAAGACAAGCAATGGGCTTCCCACGTTTGTTGTGTAAGTTGTAGTGTGTCACTAGAGCAGTGGATGAAAGTGATAAGAAAATGCATGCCTTTTGTGGTCCCAATGGTATGGTGAGAACCACCAATTATTTCGATGATTTCTATTTTGTGTAACAAGAATTTGCCATCCGCCCTAAGACCTGTTCCTCACAATGTCTCAGACTTACCAGTGCGAACTGCGCCTTTAGATTGGTAAAATATTGGTTTGGGATGTAATGGAAATAGTGACGACTCCTCAGACAGCTCAGATCACTTTGTATATTCCAGAAAGTTTTAGTGATCCTTACTTAACTGCTCAAGATGAATTGAATGATTTGGTACATGTCTTGGGGCTGTTAAAACAACAAACGGTATGAGCACCATTTTAAATAAAATTAATTATATCGAATACAAATGGCAAATATGTAGGGATTTAAAAGTAATAGCCATTTTAGTAGGGCTTCAAGGAGGCTTTGAAAATATTGCTTTTTTCTTTGTTTGTGGGACAGTCGTGCGGTAAAAGAACATTATGTGAAAAGAATTTGGCCGAAAAGGGAATAATTTGAACCAGGAACTAGTAATGTTAAATATGTGTCCCTTGTAGACTCTAAAAATGTTCTTTTGCCACCTCTTCATATTAAACTTAGGCTAATGAAAAATTTTGTGAAGGCTATGAATAAAGAGGGTGAAGGATTTAAATACTTAAGAGAAGTTTTTTCCCAATTAAGTGACGCCAGAAGGCATTTTCATTAGTCCTCAAATTAGAAAATTTGCCTGACGATGCAGATTTTAAAGCAACACTCAACAGACAGGAATTCAGAGCTTGGAACTCATTTGTATGCGTAGTAAGGGGGGATTTTTATGGAACAAAAGGGATGAAAACTACAAGCAACTAGTAAGATAACTTTTAGATTCGTACCAGGCGCTTGGTTACCGTATGTCTTTAAAAATTCACTTTCTGCATTCTCATTTAAATTTTTTTCCTTAAAATTTTGGTACAGTAAGTAAGGAGCAAAGAGAACGATTTTATCAAGATTAGGACAATGGAAATTCGTTATCAAGGTCGATGGGATCCAGCCATGATGGGTGATTACCGTTGATTCTTTAAAAGAGACGATTTCACCTCCCTATAAAACAGAAAAATGAACTGAGCATATGTTTTTCAAAAATTATTCTCTATCTTTGTAAATCTATCTATGTAAGCCTAATATATGTCATATACATCATTGATATATAGCAATTAATAGATTAGTAAAATTAATAATGTTACGTGTTTGCTATCCACACAAACACCTCTACTTGTAGATTCGTTGATTGAAAGTCCAGATAACACTTATTCACTACTTTATTTACTAATTTACAATTAATAACAATAGATTAATTACTGTCTTAATTATAATCACACTTGAACACTTATAAGTCTCTTTTTTATTTCTTCTTTACTCGCTCACGTTCAACTTAAGATTAAGACTCGGCACACCGTGTGTCTTATTTATACATCCATTCACACGATCTAGAGGAGTCCAGAATATTCCCGGCTGTTCTTGTACAATTCCAGTCTCATCTAACCAGTCTACATAGTCCAGTGGCGTAACAATAATAACGTTATTCCTTCCCATAAAGTTTTAATAATGTAACAAGAAAACGTTACTTGTTACGACTTTTTGCTTATCATTTCTGTAATCAGAAGGCTTAATTTCAGTAGGATATGCTATTCAGGTACATGTTACAAAACATATATATTTTTTGTCCGCCAGTGTAATTAGATTTATTTTGGATTTTACGTAAAATTTTCTGACATTTGTAATCTTAATATTTATCTTACACACAATAATAAAATGGAAACTTATTATTTTCACTGACGAAGATAAAATATTGAACAATACATGTTTGAGTATAGTTTTACGAAACTTTAATTGCGCAGAACTCCGCACATCGCCTCTTTCTGGCAATCAAACTTATTTCTTTAAAAATGCCATAATCAAACTTGTATATATAAATATAATACCTAGGCAATTTACTGAATGAAATCATGTAATACGATTGTTATAGTTATTTTAATTAAATTTGGTAGCAACTAAAAAATTTAAGTTTTAGTACGTTTCTAATTTTAAATACTCTTGGTAGTAGAAAAAATCATGTATGAAATTCGAATATAAAACGTCTTTTTTTGCACTCGTGAGATTTCAGAACTGGCCTAATGGCTCGTTCTGAAAAATTCTCACTTATGCAAAAAATACTTGTCTTATAGTCATGTTGTATAAATAATTATATTGTTATTATTATTATTTTCATTACTTTCTGTTTAATATTTACTTAGAATGACAAACACGTACTGTTAATTTTTCTCAACTTTATTGTCTATAAAAAAAGTATAATGTGAAATATAAAACGTGAGATGAAATTTTAAAAAATTAATTTAATTTTCATTATGTCAAAACAAGAAAATTTATGTATTCATTTTATATGTTTTATATTATCGCATCTTTAGGACTTTTACAATATTTGTATTATCTTCTGATGTAGATGTATATAACATCAAGTTGGAGAAATTAAATCTTACTTCTTTTTATTATATTACACACCCAAATTTATGACTTTATGCATTATGTAAATACGCTACTGTACTAAAACCGGTTAGAGAAAAGCTTGTATAGAAGTAATCTTATTTTATATGTTTGCCGATTTTCAGCGATCGCCTACGGAAATGAAAACGTTAACAAACGTGACCGGAATTGTTACGCAAAAAAACCGTATAGGAAAAATGATCGACTTCCTTAAGAGTTCTATTAAATGACTGGTGCTGGGGCTTTAATACTTAAAAGGAATGTTTTATCGGAAATTAAATGAAAACACGTAAGGTAAAAAAATTGCATTTTATTTTGTTGACATTTACCCTCACTTTTTATAATTTCAATTTTCAAGATAATGAATGTTACTTTCAGTGAAATGGCAGTTTTTAAATTATTCCAAAAACTTTTGATTAAAAGGATTGTTTGGCATGAAGTTAAATTGTGATATGAAGACGAAAAGTTTTTCTGATATTAAATACAAAATTAGATTGATTCTAATACTGCATTCTGTATACATAAATTGAAGTTTGACTTTTATTTACGTAACCATGTCATGGAGGAATTTATTGATACGATAAGCATCATATACGGTATGTCCGCGAATGGATCTACCCAGTAAACACAATATTGCTGGAAATACAATAGGCCAATACATTTATCACTGGCAGAGTGTTGACAAATTTAGCAGACATCTAAAAAGCGAATAAAATATATTGTCTCACCATAATACTTTCCGTGAAGTAATGGTGAATTGTTGGACATGCGAGTTTAATAAAGCCTTACTGCTATTTCTTGGAATTATTTTACAATCTCTGATATGTAAATTTAAAACAACCACTTTTTTCCTTGTGAAAAACTTACGTTTTTCAAGTGATGTAAAAAAGCGTTTATTAGAGCTTCATTTTGCCATGCATTAAATAATTGTTGACTGGATACTTTTCCATAGTTTGGTAAAGTATTTAAGATACCTCTCAGTCTTCTGATTTAATTTATCAGCATAAAGAAATCAATGGCAACTTATACGATGAGTAAAGTGTATAAACAGCAGCTATAGGCCAATACCTTACACTTGATTACGTTAAATACATGTAATATTTGTCAATAGAAAAAAAACTCATATAAAATAACACACCATTTTAGAACAGATCTACAATATTACCGAAAAAAATACTTTAATAGTATAGTCCTGAAGTGGGTTGGGACCTTTGATGTGAAGATAACACTGACGTAGTTTTCCACGAAACACCAAAACACCATATACGGCACTGGACGCGCGTTGCGCCAACCAAGTTGGCATCATCTGGAGATGATTAAAACTAACTTTACGCTAACAATGTTTCCTATTTATACCTAAACTATTGTCATAGTTCGGTGAACCGTAACCCACTAACCAATAAATCGAACTATCATTATTCATACTATTTTTATACTTTGTGATTTCCAAGCTTTCAAGTGCATTCAGCTGTCTAGTATTTGTTACATTCCTAGTTAATCTTAAATTGCTAATATCTATTTTATGGTCGTTCTCAAACGCATGATGGACAACACTAGACTTTTCTGTTCTATCATATTTGAGATATGCTACATGCACTTTGAATCTAGTTTGAAGTGATTGTCTAGTTTGTCCAACATACTTTTGATTGCAGTCCTTTTATTAACTTCGTAAATTCGCAACTTTTCGTTTCTTTCAATTTTATCTTTTGGATTGTCTAAACATTTTTGTCGGTTATTTCCCGATCAATGAACCACTGTCTTACCTATACCTTTAAAAATATTACTAATACCACGAGTGAATCTAAGATCAAATTAAGTCGATACAAATTGGGGAATTTCTATTTTATTTTGAAAGGTCGAGAAATTTCGAAGTGTCTTTAAATTTTCGTTTCCTTATTATTTTATCAGTTAAACTTACAGAATATCCATTACTCGCAACTATATCCTTAATCAATGCCTTTTCTTTTTCAAACCTCTTTTTATTGAGGGAGAAGCTTATTAGATGATGGACTATAAAATTAAAACTCGAGATTTTCTGTTGAGCACAATGGTGAGAGTCCGTAGGGTTATATCTTAGAGTGTTGGTATCTTTTTTTGTGTATGTCAAGTTCTAACTTATTTTCGCTATTTCTATAATTATTAAATACATCTAAAAATGGTAGTTGTACAGAGTTTTCAATTTCATATGTGAATTTAACTGACTCGAAACGACTGTTTAATTTAGAAACAAAGTTGTCAATATCAGCGACATTTGTATCAAAAACTGCAAAAATATCATCCACATACCTAAGCCAAACTCTGGGGAAATACTCGAATGCTTCTGTCTCTAATCTGTTCATGAAGAGACTGGCAATGAATGGTGACAAAGAGTTACTCATTGTTGTTCCTTCATGTTTTTCGAAGAAATTATCGTTGAATCGGAAACAATTTTGTATCATGCAAAGTTTAGTGAGTTGAAGATATTCTTCTACTACATCTTGACTGAGATTATTTAATTCGAGTAGATTCTTTAGGTAATCCAAGTTATCGGAACACTTAGAAACAATGAACAAACATCAAAGAGATCAAAATCTCACCTTCTTGCAACTGAATATTTTTCACCCTATTAATGAAATCATTGGAATAAATCACAGAGACTGTAGGTGTTGCAATAGGTAAATTTTTAACAAGAAAATGTTTGAAAAAGAAAAGGCATTGATTAAGGATTGTAACGAAATTGCAAGCCATTTCATTCCAGTTTGTTGTTGTCCACAATGAATTAAGTTTCAGCCAATCTAGTCTAGATGGCGCCACTGATTTCTACTGGAACAGTTGGTTTTGCAGATTTTTGCACTAAATATCTATCTTTATTGCTCATACTCTACTCTCAAATGTCTGTCTCTTTCTAAACTATAATCGAGTTTAGGTAGCAGAATACTACGATGTTGCTTTCTTCTTACTAGTGTAGCGTTCTGATGGAAACCATCTCTAGTTCAGCGGTCTGGTAAAATTTATATGTTTTCTGATATTATCATTTGATTTTATGATCATCATTATTTAAAAAGTTGCTATATTGATTTAAAGTACCTTTTGAGGTAATTTTCATAATAATATTGTACCGTAATTATCTTAATTTACGCCTTGGGCGAATTTGCTTTTCGGTGATCAGTTCACCCTGGTTGTTCTTTGGAACAGCCATCACTAAAATTGATTAGTATCGATTTATTGTGCCTTGTTGGCAATTTATCTAATATCCCTCTGATATTGTAATAAGTTCGTGTGCTAATTTAAACTAAATTTTAGATTTACTCGGCAACGGATGTCGCCATTTTGTATCGTATTTAGTTGTTTTCTGTCTTTGTCTGTTGATGTTTTAGGTCACTTAGCTACGTTGGTAGCGCTCTGAACAGTGGTGACTGATGACATTTGGAGATTGGTACACCTTTTTGGACCAAACCTATTTGTTTATAACCTTTGTGAAAATTATCTAATGTGGTGCATTTGTTTTGTGGTGGATTATTTTATACCAGTGCATATATTTATCAACCAGACCTCAGTAACGTAAGGTTTTTCTAAATTTAAAATATCGAATGCTTACTTGAACGTTTACTTAGTATTTAGTCAGGAACGCTGCTCTAGCGGAGCCTTGCCTAGTTCTCTGGCCAAGAAACCTGCCTAGTTATCTGGCAATTGATTAACTTTTGATTATTTACATTAAACATATAGTCAAGTTATATATCTTTATTTAACTTTATCTGCAATTCATTATTCCCTCTATCCGAGGAAGTAATAAATAATTTAATTTAACGTTACCTTCAAATTGAAAACTATCATATTGTTTTATATTTAGCAAATATTTATTTACGTTATCTTTCTAGTTGTCTGTCTGTATACAGGCATTCTAAATTCTATTTTCTTGAAGATTAATTTCTTTTAGTAAAAAAATATCTTAACATTTAGTGAAAACCTATTTCACTTGTTTATTATCATAGCTACACCTAGTTTATTTGTTGGACTAGTATTTTTTCTATTTAACGTAACTTTTATTGATACGTAAGTTAGTTGAAGTCTTCAACTTCCTAAAATATTGTAGGATACCGATCCTAGTTTGTTTAGTTTGCAATTTACTCTGTAAAATTGTGTTAACTCATATTTTGTCTACGTAGCTGGACAATTCAAACGTCACAGCTTTTAACTTTGTTTTGCCTATAATACTGATCTCATAAAACTCTCCCCTTTTTATTGGACCAAGAGAAGAGGATAACTGGTGGATCGAACTGATCAATATATACTGGGTGAAGCAGGAAAATGATATTTTATACAACTGGCATTTTTTCTCAAGGGTAACTGCAGTACTGACAGTGGTGATTCAAACTGACACCGAACCCATTAAGAGCTTAGCCGTTGGTGAATTCTTCGCTGGACTAACCCATTGGAAGTTACGTAAGATCTTCGTCCCCAGTAAACATTTATATTTGGTCAGAAGAAATTTGTAAGAGATCAGTCATTTTATTTTTTGTATTCTCTCAATAACGTCATATCATTTTTTGTACGTGGTTAGTTTATTGGTTTTCAACCTGAGCCAATGTAAATATTGTACATATACCAGTCTTATTATACTTTTTATTAAATAATATCTTTTTATTCAACTTCCTTCCCAACCAAATTCAAGTTTTAACGTTATCTTTATCTTTTAAAGTAAACTTTTCATTATTTGGTACTTGCAAAAGTCCTGGTGCCCAGCCTAGATTTTGGTGAAAACTCAAATCAATCTAAGCCTTTATTCATGACCTGCTCACTGAGCTACCGGTCAATAAGTACAACCCCCAGCTTATTATGTTATGCCAGCAATTCGACGAGGGGTGTTGCAGGATATAGCTGCGAGTAATCAATATTCTGTAAGTTTAATTGATAAAATAATTAGGAAACGAAAATTTAAAGAAACACTTCGAAATTCCTCAACCTCTCAAAATGAAAGAGAAAATCTAAAATTTGTATCGATTCCATTCAACACGTGGTATTGATAAGATTTTTAAAGATATAGGTATGACAGTGGTTCATTCTTCGGAAAATAAACTACAACAATTTTTCGGCAATCCAAAAGAAAAAATTGAAACAAACGAAAAGTCGGGGATTTACGAAATTAACTGTAAGGACTGTAATAAAAAGTATCTTGGACAAACTAGACGACCAATTCAACCTAGATTCAAAGAGCATATGGCCCACCTCAAATATGGTAAAACAGATAAGTCTACTGTTGCCCAACATGTGTTTGAAAACAACTATAAAATAAATATTAGAAATTTAAGATTAATTAGGAATGTAACAAATACTAGACAGGTGGATGCATTTGAAACCTTGGAAATCACAAAGTGTAAAAATAGTATGAATAGTGGCAGAGGACCTATCCCATATAGCCCGCATTATTGGTTAATGGGTCGCGGTTTACCGAACCGTGACAATAGTTTAGGTATAAATAGGATACATTGTTAGCATAAGGTTAGTTTTAATCATCTCCAGATGATGCCAACGTGGTTGGCGAAACGCGCGTCGAGTGCAGTATGTGGTGTTTTGGTGTTTCATGGAAAACTACGTCAGTGTGATAATATTATAGCATCGTTTTTAATAATATTTTAAATCTCTCACATTGAAACTGGAAGTCAGATTCGGCAGCCATATGCATTAGTGTTTCATGCTTGCTGCTTTCGTGGTTTACTGTAATGGTGTGCTTTTGGTTCTCTAGTTTATAGTCCTTGTTTTGAGGTTTATTTATGGTTTAATGCAACAGAAAGTCAACTGAACTATCTTGTAATTAGTGGTTTTTACGTGGCGACGTGGCACAGAATAATAATATAATAAGTATGTTAGGAACATAACATTTATTAACATTTATATTTCGTAAATAAAATGTTTTCGTAGTAGACGGTGTTTTTATACAAAATTTGCACATTTTAAAATCTTGTCTTTTTGCTTTAAGGTGATAAAAGAACAAGTTATTAATAGATTAAAATAAATAAATAATGTAAACAAAAAAAAACTGTAAACGTTTTGGGAAAACATCTTTACTTAGTTTCTTCTAAGAAAGATAGGGTAAAATAATATTTTTTATATCAGAAATTGGCATTTCTCCAAAACAATTTTCTGGATAAGATGTATATAACTAAAGCATAAAACTCAGCATAAAAAAAAATAATGGACAAATCATTAAGGTTTATCAGAACTATGCATAAAAATCAAGTGTCGTGTCATGCAATACTAGCTCTTTAACGATTTTGTGATTCATAGTAGATTATATGGAAAAATGCTTTTCTTACATTTTAATTCTATGTATTTAGTATTTGTGTTATAGAGGTTTGCCAAATGGTGAAAAAATTCTCTTTTCTGTTAGGAGAAAAATAAATGAATGAATGAAATTAACTTGAATATATTTTGTTTAAAACGTTACAGAATAAATAATACTCTGAAAGAAATTTCTCAATAAAATCTGATGGCAGAAAGAACTAAGGAGTAGAAATATACATTTTCATGTATCTTTTAATCGAATAGTTACCGATATTATCCACATAGGTAGTTAGTATATATACTCCACATACCCCAATTACGCTACAAAACTTCCGGTCGGCGCGGCGCGCGAAAATTGAAAAAAAAAATTAATTACTGGACCAAACTTAGCGCAAACTGTTTGTTTTAGCGTGTGCAGTACTGTACTATAGTGGCACATATTCCTATCGGCTGGTTTTTTGAGCAATTTGCCATCAAAATAGCGAAAAATTGTAAAAAATTTGAAATGTTGATAAAAAATAGTTGAAATTAAAAAAACTTCTGCTCAGCCAGCTTATGGTTCACACAGCACTAAAAAACCTTAACCTTGGCTGGTAGATATTTTTGCCAAACTTAACCACCCCTTTAAAGGTTAAAAATGCTCAAGTTTTTCTTATTTTCTACTGTAATAACATATCCAAAGGACGTTTTCTAATTTATAAGGAACAAGTATAAACACGAAAACTGAAAAAAACTTTTAACCTGTTAAGGGGTGGTTTGGGGGGTTAAATTTTGCAAAAATATCTGCCAGCCAAAGTTACTTTTTAGTGCCTTGCGAACCATAAGCTGGCTGGGCAGACGTTTTTATTAACTTTTAACTATTTTTTATCAACATTTCAAGTTTTCATCCATTTTTCGCCATTTTGATAGCAAATTGCTCAAAAACTGACCGATAGAAATGTGTGCCACTATAGTATAGTACTGTACATACCAAAACAAACATTTTGCGCCAGGTTTGATCCGACCACTAAAATTTTTTTTTCAATTTTCGGTTACCGCGCTCCGACTGGAAATTTTGTCTGCCAATGTAATTGAGGTATGTGGAGTACATATACTAACTACCTATGCAGATAAATATTGGTAACCTTTCGATTGAAAAAAAATGTTCCCTCTTCCGTATCCGGCTGCCGTACCAAAAGTTTCGAAAGAGAAATAAGTATGGTACTCGTATGGCCTCTTTGATTACTGACTGGCAGACGCTAACTTATCATCGTCGAGTTTGTACGCTATTGTTTAGACTATACAGTGTGGTTAAAAATGAAGAAAAATCGAAAATTTGATTAACAGTCTTCTACAGGGTAATCCAAATTCTCCTCTCACGCCTAATTTCTCAGAAATTTTAGAAGTTATATACAAATTGTTACCGGCGATCAAAAGTAACTTATATAGACTACACGTTATGGTCAATTGGCCAAGGAATGAAACTAGTTATAGTTTTTCAAACGTATTTGCGGAAAGGTAATTAAGCTAAACTGTCCTCAATTTCATTTTGCAGAAATCCGAAGTATCTGGCACCAGTCAGAGGTCTTTCAAATATTATTGGACCAATGACTCTGCTACCGATTATTTCAAGCCAAACATTGAAACCGATCCGCACTTGAAAGTTACTCTCCCGTAATAAATTTTGATTTTCTTGTGACCAATATTTTGTATTTTATCGGTTAAATAATCCCAAACTTGTAAACCTAGACTCGTCGCAAAATAAAATCATTCCCAAAAAATCATTGTTTGGCTGCACGTTATTCTGCAAAATCCAATTGCAATATTCCATCCTACGTTCGTAATCATTTTCGTACAAGTGCTGGTGCAATTGGTATTTAAACGATTTATAGTGGTATTTGTGCAAAATTCGGCTTACTGTTTGACTGATTTCCAATTCAAATCAATTTGCCTTAAAGTAACAGTCTCGAGCCAAAATATTAATTTCCGTTCCTTCATCAAGAATGAAATTTTCTTCGGGGCTCACTTCGGAATTGATTTTCAAGACGATTAAAATAATTTCTCGCTGGACATTGTCTATCAGGATATCGTTCGACATAAGGGTGTCTAGCCGCAACGGCATTTTTTTCTACATTCTCCATAAATAATTAACATGTCCAATTTTTCATCTCTTGTATAAATTTGCGGAATTTTGAACACAATTAACAAGAATTTTAAACAATTTTTAAAGACACAGTAAAAACACTGGTAAATCAACAAATGTTTGACAAGCTAAATATTTCATTGTTTTCAAAGCCACCGTAGTTAGTTATTTCTTAACATATAATTAGAACAAAATTGTATTTTCTTATTTTCTTTTAGCTGAATTTTGTTTGTATTTATCGAACATTTTAATACGACATATGAATAAATTTCTTATTAATAAAAGTAATAAAATTGTACCACGATACCAATATGATTCCAT